>OU744365.1:0-552500 GCA_916610255.1 Lasioglossum lativentre | reverse complement strand
TTGTCAGGACTGGTATAATTCTATCACAATAAAAGGACAATATGGAAAGGATTGGTTAAGCTGGAAAAACATATTTTTAGAAACATTTAAAAATAGTGGCTGGGCTAATAGAATGTATGCTTACAACTACAAATACAAAGACGGCTGGCTAGTAGATTACAGTATAAAAAAAGAAAAGCTACTGCTGGAAATAAATAAAAATATTGATGGGGATATGATGATAGATTTGATTGCTTTAGGTTTACCACAGTCCATAAGAGAAAAAATTGACAGGGACACATTAAAAGACACAAAAGATTTAATCAATGAATTGCGAAAGCATGAAAGTCAGATGGAAAAAAGGAAATACTCTAGATCAGATGATGGTAAGCTAGGACATAATATAAAACTAAAAGAAAGGAAGCCATGCAGCATATGTGAAAAACTAGGAAAAAATAACAGATACCACCCTGAAGAGAAATGCTGGTTTGAAAAAGGACAGAAGGATAAACCGAAGACGATAGGTAATAACTCTGTAATAGAAGTCGATTTAAACATGGAGAGAAAAAACGAATAACGACACCATTGGTCAGAGTCAAAATGTTACTAGAAGGGAAATTGGAACTAGAAGGTATCTATGATCCGGGGTCTCAAGTGTCCCTAATAAACGCAAAATGGATAAAAATAAAGAATAAAGAAGTTGATATGAATAAAATACTTCTAAAAACGGTCAATGGTGTCAATAAAACGGATGGCTTAGTAACCATTAAGATAAAAATTTTTGAAATAGAAAGAAATATAGATGTGTATATAGTAGAGAGAAACGATTTTGAAGACTTCATTATAGGGCTAGATATGATACCAATATTTAGGCTAAGATTAGATGAAAGACTGCAAATTTCACAAAATATAAAAATAGGAAAATCAGAGATTAAATTAAATAAAGAAGAAAACGAAATCACACAATGTTTGGTCAATTTCAACGAACATATGGAGACAGATAAATTTGAAATGAAGATAGAACATCTAGACAAAGATAAAAAGAGAAAAATAGAAAAACTAATAGACAATTACAAACCAATATTTGCAAAAGACAAATACGACATTGGAACGGTAAAGGACTACGAGGCTAGAATTGATCTACTAGTGGATAAATATTGCAGTAAGAGGCCATACAGATGCAATATAGAGGATAAAAAGGAAATAGAACAACAAGTAGCTAAATTATTAGAAGGAAATTTGATAGAAGAGTCATACAGTCCGTTTGCAGCTCCTGTCACATTAGCATACAAGAAAGGTGAAGGGAAAACGCGGATGTGTATAGATTTTCGCGAATTAAACAAGAATATTATCCCACAAGCACAGCCTTTTCCACTAATAGATGATATTATAATACGAGCTAGGAACTGTAAGTATTATACAACATTAGATATAAACTCAGCTTTTTGGTCGATACCATTAAGAATAGAAGATCGTAGAAAAACGGGATTCGTAACACAGGACGGTCATTTTCAATGGACGTGCTTACCATTTGGCCTAAAGACGTCTCCAGCTATATTTCAGAGAATCCTAAGTAATATATTAAGAAAACACGAACTGACTGAATTTGCTGTTAATTACATAGATGATATTTTGATACATTCAGAAACATTTGAAGACCACTTGGAGCATATAGGAAAGGCACTAGAAGCAATCATGAAAGAAGGATTCAGGTTGAAACTCAGGAAATGCACGTTCGCAGCTGATTCGGTTAGATACTTGGGACATGTGATAGGAGAGAATACAGTGAGACCACTAAAAGACAATATAATATCAATTCAGAATTTCCCGACTCCCACCACACAAAAACAAATCAGACAATTCCTAGGAAAGATCAATTTTTACCATGAATACATACAGAATAGTTCACTCTTATTAGACCCACTACACCAATTATTGAGAAAGAATCAGAAATTTTTATGGACAGAGGACTGCGAGAGAGCTTTTAACAAAATCAAGGGATTATTATGCTCGCAACCAGTGCTAGAAATCTTTGACAGAGATCTTCCTATAAAAATATACACGGATGCTTCCTTAGAAGGTATAGGTGCGGTGCTAAAACAGGTACAGCATGATGAAAAAGAAAAACCAGTAGCTTACTTTTCAAAAAAGCTAAACGAATCACAAAAAAAAAGAAAAGCAATATATCTAGAATGCTTAGCTATAAGGGAAGCAGTTAGATATTGGCAACACTGGTTAATAGGAAGATACTTTGAAGTCTATTCGGATCACAAACCATTAGAGAACATGAACATCAAAGCCAGAACAGATGAAGAATTGGGAGAATTAACACACTACTTATCCCAATATGATTTTAAAATTAAATATGTTCCTGGGAAGGACAATACAGAAGCAGATTGTCTCAGTAGAAACCCTGTATTGGAATCAGAGACGAACCAGGAAGACATACTGAAAACAGTAAATTTAATAGAAATAGAGGAGATTAAATTAGACCAGGAAAAAACCAAACCATGGAATACGAAAAAAGATAAAGTTATTGATAAAGATGGAATAATATACAAAAAATCAAAAAATAAAAAAAAGATAATTATATCAGAAGAATTAAGCATAAGGCTAATAACAGAAACACATAGGGATTGGTGCCATATAGGGGTCAAACAGATGATAAATAAAATTGGCCCATATTATACTGCCAAAAATCTTATAGAAAATATAAAGAAGATATGCAAAAAATGTGAGGTATGCATCAAAAATAAATCGAGAGGACAAAACAAACTCGGATTGATGTCGCAATTAGGACCAGCAACAAGACCATTCCAGATTATGTCTATCGACACAATCGGCGGATTCGGAGGATCTCGTTCAACAAAAACATATCTCCACTTATTTGTAGATCACTTTACTAGATACGCCTTCATTACCACGTCTAAAACACAAAATGCAACAGACTTTATAAAGTTGGTAAGTGAAGTAGCAAAATTTGAGAAGATTGATACAATACTCACAGATCAATATCCTGGTATAAACTCCAGAGAATTTAAAGATTTTTTAAAAGAAAATGGGATTGAATTAATTTTTACCGCTGTGAATTCACCATTTTCAAATGGATTGAATGAAAGATTAAACCAGACCTTGGTGAACAAGATAAGATGCAAAATAAACGAGAAGGAAGAGAAGCTAGCATGGACATCGATTGCGAGAATATGTGTGGAAAAATATAACAACACAGAACATACAGTCACAGGATTTGCACCACAATATCTGCTAGATGGAACCAAATCGAATATTTTACCAAAAGAATTAAACGGAATAACAAAAAAAGAAGATTGGTCAGGAGATAGAAAACTAGCCTTATTAAGGACAAAAAAATCACACGATTATAACAAAAAAATTTTCGATAGAAACAGAAAACCGTATGAATTCAAGAAAGGAGATATGGTATATATAGAAAACGGAAACAGATTGAACAGAAGAAAATTAGAAGAATTAAGAATAGGCCCATATAAGATAGAAGAAAAACTATCGGATTCGATTTATAAAATTAATACAGGACGACGAAATCAAGAAACTGCGTTATTCCATATAACGAAGTTAACCCCGGCGCCTAAGGATTATTGAGAAAAAAATTCCCGAATTTTCATCCGCAGGAGGGGAGATGTAAAGAGAAAATATCCTCTTTAATTGAATTTGAGCGCGCGTCGGATGCTCAGCGCACTCTTCGGAGTGTGATTGACAGGTGGCACATTAGTCGCGATTGGGCATGAAAGAGAGAGAGAGAGAGATAGGGAATTATAATTATCTTGCGTGATTAAATTGCTATAAAGTAAAATTAACGAATTAGATAAACTGAACAGAGACGAGGTGAAATTCAACTTTTAATGCCGTTTCTCTGTTTTTCAGGTGAGACCATTGTACAAACTGTAAATATAATGTAAATAGTATAAATAAAATAACTCTGTTTTTCAGTGAAACAATTACTGGTTGATTTCATAACCTGTTCAGGTGAAGAAATTTGATAAATAACATTATATATATATCTCCCTGGGGCTTACATCGCACACCACACAGATTTTATACACGGGTGTCTGTATCTTCTCTTTATTTTTGTGTCCATTATCTGTATAGTCTCTTAAAGACTGACTCTTTATACCTCTTTCGTATACGCATCATTTCAGGCGACGTCGGGAGCGCGTTGAATGTTCACGAGTGAAACGCTTCTTTCGCAATGCGAATCGTTTCACAGAGAAAGTGAGAGATGTCGAACGCGTCGGAGCGGTGTCTTACAGGCGGTCGGTCGTACGACTCGCGACACCGCAAAACACTCACGCAAGTCCGAATGTGAGAATACCAATCTCTCTACTATTCTCGCGAAACTGTTAGACGCAATGCAAAATTTACAATTTTCACAGAACCGCGTCAAACGCCGACGAAACGCCCATCATTCGCTCGTACGTAGAGCATCTTCGCAACCCGACTCAGAAACGCTCTTGCGCCCTCCAATTTTATAAATATTGGAGAGATAAGCGACGGCGGGGACTTACAAGAGCAACGCAAGCAGTATTTGGTTACGTAAACGACCCTCAGCCAGGCGTGGTCCAGGAATTGTATCCGTGGACCGCAATGTGCGTTCGAAATGTCGATGTTCATGTGTCCTGCAGTTCACACGTTGACGCGCAATTAGTTGCGTTCTTCATCGACCCACGAGCCAAGTGATCCACCGTTCAGGGTAATCGTATAATTTCATTTGTAATCAATATATGTATATTTTGTCTCTTTGTTCTGCGGTTCGTAAGAACGCCGATACCTGAAAACTCCAACCAGCGCGCGAAGGAGATTCAGGCGTCGTTTTTAAGGACGACACAGTCGTCCGTGAAAACGGAAACCGCGCAGAGTACGCACGCGCGAGACAGCACGTACCTGACATGGCCGGGCGAACAGTACATTGAAAAACCTTTAAAATAGAAAACGCGGAGGGGAATTCTGAAAACGACGGGGATCATAGACAACCCGATATACTGGATCCAGAACACTTCCCTCCTCCTATTTATTGGAAATGTGAATTCGATGTTAGCGGACTTCACAGCCGGCTCTCTCACTCTGGCCGTGCGCGATCGTTCGTTCCAACTCTTGTGCACAGTATTATCGCCCCACAGAGAATAGGGTGTCAGAATCGCAACACATAGCCTTACAAGCGAGGAGCTTCACAGCCGGTCCTCTCGAATATATACAATACATTACACCGTTCTTCAACGAACAACGCGTGCGGCGACACGTTTTGTGCTCTTGGTTATACGCGAACTCGATAAAGAGAGAGAGCGGGACTCTCAGCCGGCTCTGGCAGCGGTCATTCGTCCCAAGCTCGTGTGTACATACACAGAGTAGGGTGTCAGACTCACGCAGCTTTAAAAGCGAGCTTCACAGCCGGTCCTCTCGTCTCTCTATCTCTCGATGTTCGTGAACGAACACAACACGTCCCACCGCGCGTTTTCCACAGGCTACCCTGATTTTATTTGTCCTTTTCGGGACACCGTTTCCAACGGACATTTTTTCGGACATTACAGGCGAAGACCGAGGAAGCGCGCGATATGTGAATTCGAATCGACGCTTACATCCCATGTTCTTGCGACCGTAATATATGTTCATATATAATTGTCGAGAGCCTACACACGCAGAGACACCAAAGGCGTATTATAAATATTATATATATGTAATCATCAGCCCACTCTTTGATACGAGGTATGTTTCAAAGAGAACGACCACTCTCTCGGTGGCGGGTGAGAACATCGTGATTCGTAAACGACGGATATTTCTATATTCGTGGGTTGAACACTATAACATTCAGCGTCCGACGGAAAATCGTACGTACCACCGATCGCTCGAGTTTGTAAATGCGAACGTCGATAATGTTGACGATTCCCGAAGACCCGAAGTACAGCTCTTCCCACTCACTCCCCAATACAAGTAAACGATACGATGCTTTTTTCACCTTCACGCAAGCACCGTTGTTATGTGTGTCATTCTCTCAATATTTCATCCCATTGTCGAAAGAGTGCGTACATATTATTTATATATATTGCCGTGTGTTATGCACGAATGGTGTATATATCTCTGGCGGGCTCTCTCTGCGCCTTAATTTTGCCAACGGACGGGAGAGTCGCAGCACGCGTCGAGTAACTATGTACTCCCGTGTGTATAACGCGAGTGCGACCTCCACACGTAAGCCGTTGTTCCATGGAGAGTAGTAGTTTGTACGCCGCTATGACGATGTCACAGGAGAGTGAATCCTTTTATATACCTTGTACTCTCTCTCTCCTGTTGTTCTTTTCTGTATATAATTTTTCTGTGTATATATAATAATATACTTTCTCGGATCTTATAGCAGATGTTTCATTTTTAATGATCCTTCCGCAGGTTCACCTACGGAAACCTTGTTACGACTTTTACTTCCTCTAAATGATCAAGTTTGGTCATCTTCCCGGCAACATCGGCAATGCCGAAACATTGCCGCATACTATTCCGAAGACCTCACTAAATCATTCAATCGGTAGTAGCGACGGGGAGTATGTACAAAGGGCAGGGACGTAATCAACGCGAGCTTATGACTCGCGCTTACTGGGAATTCCTCGTTCATGTGGAATAATTGCAAGCCCCAATCCCTAGCACGAAGGAGGTTCAACGGGTTACCCGGGCCTTTCGGCCAGGGAAAACACGCTGATTCCTTCAGTGTAGCGCGCGTGCGGCCCAGAACATCTAAGGGCATCACAGACCTGTTATTGCTCAATCTCGTGCGGCTAGAAGCCGCCTGTCCCTCTAAGAATATTTGTTTGTACGTTGGTAGTAAAAACCCACCGACAGAAGCCGGGGGCCTTCGAGATACCATAAGTTACGTCTATTTAGCAGGCTAGAGTTTCGTTCGTTATCGGAATTAACAAGAAAGAGCTATCAATCTGTCAATCCTTCCGGTGTCCGGGCCTGGTGAGGTTTCCCGTGTTGAGTCAAATTAAGCCGCAGGCTCCACTCCTGGTGGTGCCCTTCCGTCAATTCCTTTAAGTTTCAGCTTTGCAACCATACTTCCCCCGGAACCCAAAAGCTTTGGTTTCCCGGAAGCTGCCCGCCGAGTCATCGTAGGAACTTCGGCGGATCGCTAGCTGGCATCGTTTATGGTTAGAACTAGGGCGGTATCTGATCGCCTTCGAACCTCTAACTTTCGTTCTTGATTAATGAAAACATTTTTGGCAAATGCTTTCGCTTCTGTCCGTCTTGCGACGATCCAAGAATTTCACCTCTAACGTCGCAATACGAATGCCCCCATCTGTCCCTATTAATCATTACCTCGGGGTTCCGAAAACCAACAAAATAGAACCGAGGTCCTATTCCATTATTCCATGCACACAGTATTCAGGCGAAGATAGCCTGCTTTGAGCACTCTAATTTGTTCAAAGTAAACGTAGGCGCAGAATCTACCATCGACAGTTGATAAGGCAGACATTTGAAAGATGCGTCGCCGGTGCTAGAAGACCATGCGATCAGCACAAAGTTATTCAGAGTCACCAAAGCAAACGATGGACGAACGTTACCGCTCGCCACCGATTGGTTTTGATCTAATAAAAGCGTTCCTACCATCTCTGGTCGAAACTCTGTTTTGCATGTATTAGCTCTAGAATTACCACAGTTATCCAAGTAAATGTGGGTACGATCTAAGAAACCATAACTGATTTAATGAGCCATTCGCGGTTTCACCTTAATGCGGCATGTACTGTGACATGCATGGCTTAATCTTTGAGACAAGCATATGACTACTGGCAGGATCAACCAGGGAGCTCTGACAATTTTTGTCATGTTTCGAATATGTCTTCGTCGCCAGCTCTTCTTGAGACAGGTCAACGACACTTTTTCCTCTTACTCGTTCAAATTCTTAGAACCTTTTGAACGAGATACATTTTCATTTTCGTATATCCACCGAGAACAAATTCCTTTTCAATATCCTGTTCGCGGCTTCTCCAGTATATCTGAACAACCTTACTTCTTTTAAAACACATGGTTGTTCATGCTTCACAGACAATTCGTTTTCATTTTTCATCATATTAGGTTTGCACAAACGTGGAAGCGTGTATAGCTCAGTAACATAGTCGCACCGGTAAGAGTAAACTTTTTTCCTATCGTTCCTAGATGATTTTAAACGTTATATTCGTGGTAAACTGTGCATACGAAACCGTGTGTCGTGACGCGAGCTCTCTCGGACGCGTATTTACCGAGTTATAAGCGAGTTAACTTCAGGCGAGTCACTTAGGTATCGCTGGAACGATAGATTGCTAAGTACCGCGCCGTGTCGCTTAGCCGGTTCGCCCGTCGCACCGGTAAGAGTAAACTTTTTTCCTATCGTTCCTAGATGATTTTAAACGTTATATTCGTGGTAAACTGTGCATACAAAACCGTGTATCGTGACGCGAGCTCTCTCGGACGCGTATTTACCGAGTTATAAGCGAGTTAACTTCCGGCGAGTCACTTAGGTATCGCTGGAACGATAGATTGCTAAGTACCGCGCCGTGTCGCTTAGCCGGTTCGCCCGTCGCACCGGTAAGAGTAAACTTTTTTCCTATCGTTCCTAGATGATTTTAAACGTTATATTCGTGGTAAACTGTGCATACGAAACCGTGTGTCGTGACGCAAGCTCTCTCGGACGCGTATTTACCGAGTTATAAGCGAGTTAACTTCCGGCGAGTCACTTAGGTATCGCTGGAACGATAGATTGCTAAGTACCGCGCCGTGTCGCTTAGCCGGTTCGCCCGTCGCACCGGTAAGAGTAAACTTTTTTCCTATCGTTCCTAGATGATTTTAAACGTTATATTCGTGGTAAACAGTGCATACGAAACCGTGTGTCGTGACGCAAGCTCTCTCGGACGCGTATTTACCGAGTTATAAGCGAGTTAAATTCCGGCAAGTCACTTAGGTATCGCTGGAACGATAGATTGCTAAGTACCGCGCCGTGTCGCTTAGCCGGTTCGCCCGTCGCACCGGTAAGAGTAAACTGTTTTCCTATCGTTCCTAGATGATTTTAAACGTTATATTCGTGGTAAACTCTGCATACAAAACCGTGTGTCGTGACGCGAGCTCGCTCGGACGCGTGTTTACCGAGTTATAAGCGAGTTAACTTCCGGCGAGTCACTTAGGTATCGCTGGAACGATAGATTGCTAAGTACCGCGCCGTGTCGTTTAGCTAGTTCGCCCGTCGTACCGGTAAGAGTAAACTTTTTTCCTATCGTTCCTAGATGATTTTAAACGTTATATTCGTGGTAAACTGTGCATACGAAACCGTGTGTCGTGACGCAAGCTCTCTCGGACGCGTATTTACCGAGTTATAAGCGAGTTAACTTCCGGCGAGTCACTTAGGTATCGCTGGAACAATAGATTGCTAAGTACCTCGCCGTGTCGCTTAGCCAGTTTGCCCGTCGCACCGGAAAGAGTAAACTTTTTTCCTATCGTTCCTAGATGATTTTAAACGTTATATTCGTGGTAAACTGTGCATACGAAACCGTGTGTCGTGACGCAAGCTCTCTCGGACGCGTATTTACCGAGTTATAAGCGAGTTAACTTCCGGCGAGTCACTTAGGTATCGCTGGAACGATAGATTGCTAAGTACCGCGCTGTGTCGCTTAGCCGGTTCGCCCGTCGCACCGGTAAGAGTAAACTTTTTTCCTATCGTTCCTAGATGATTTTAAACGTTATATTCGTGGTAAACAGTGCATACGAAACCGTGTGTCGTGACGCAAGCTCTCTCGGACGCGTATTTACCGAGTTATAAGCGAGTTAAATTCCGGCGAGTCACTTAGGTATCGCTGGAACGATAGATTGCTAAGTACCGCGCCGTGTCGCTTAGCCGGTTCGCCCGTCGCACCGGTAAGAGTAAACTTTTTTCCTATCGTTCCTAGATGATTTTAAACGTTATATTCGTGGAAAACTGTGGATACAAAACCGTGTGTCGTGACGCGAGCTCGCTCGGACGCGTATTTACCGAGTTATAAGCGAGTTAACTTCCGGCGAGTCACTTAGGTATCGCTGGAACGATAGATTACTAAGTACCGCGCCGTGTCACTTAGCCGGTTCTCCCGTCGCAGCGGTAAGAGTAAACTTTTCTCCTATCGTTCCTAGATGATTTTAAACGTTATATTCGTGGTAAACTGTGCATACAAAACCGTGTGTCGTGACGCGAGCTTGCTCGGACGCGTATTTACCGAGTTATAAGCGAGTTAACTTCCGGCGAGTCACTTAGGTATCGCTGGAACGATAGATTGCTAAGTACCGCGCCGTGTCGCTTAGCTAGTTCGCCCGTCGTACCGGTAAGAGTAAACTTTTTTCCTATCGTTCCTAGATGATTTTAAACGTTATATTCGTGGTAAACTGTGCATACAAAACCGCGTGTCGTGACGCGAGCTCGCTCGGACGCGTATTTACCGAGTTATAAGCGAGTTAACTTCCGGCGAGTCACTTAGGTATCGCTGGAACGATAGATTGCTAAGTACCGCGCCGTGTCGCTTAGCCGGTTCGCCCGTCGCACCGGTAAGAGTAAACTTTTTTCCTATCGTTACTAGATGATTTTAAACGTTATATTCGTGGTAAACTGTGCATACGAAACCGTGTGTCGTGACGCAAGCTCTCTCGGACGCGTATTTACCGAGTTATAAGCGAGTTAACTTCCGGCGAGTCACTTAGGTATCGCTGGAACGATAGATTGCTAAGTACCGCGCCGTGTCGCTTAGCCGGTTCGCCCGTCGCACCGGTAAGAGTAAACTTTTTTCCTATCGTTCCTAGATGATTTTAAACGTTATATTCGTGGTAAACAGTGCATACGAAACCGTGTGTCGTGACGCAAGCTCTCTCGGACGCGTATTTACCGAGTTATAAGCGAGTTAAATTCCGGCGAGTCACTTAGGTATCGCTGGAACGATAGATTGCTAAGTACCGCGCCGTGTCGCTTAGCCGGTTCGCCCGTCGCACCGGTAAGAGTAAACTTTTTTCCTATCGTTCCTAGATGATTTTAAACGTTATATTCGTGGAAAACTGTGGATACAAAACCGTGTGTCGTGACGCGAGCTCGCTCGGACGCGTATTTACCGAGTTATAAGCGAGTTAACTTCCGGCGAGTCACTTAGGTATCGCTGGAACGATAGATTGCTAAGTACCGCGCCGTGTCGCTTAGCCGGTTCGCCCGTCGCACCGGTAAGAGTAAACTTTTTTCCTATCGTTCCTAGATGATTTTAAACGTTATATTCGTGGTAAACTGTGCATACGAAACCGTGTGTCGTGACGCAAGCTCTCTCGGACGCGTATTTACCGAGTTATAAGCGAGTTAACTTCCGGCGAGTCACTTAGGTATCGCTGGAACGATAGATTGCTAAGTACCGCGCCGTGTCGCTTAGCCGGTTCGCCCGTCGCACCGGTAAGAGTAAACTTTTTTCCTATCGTTCCTAGATGATTTTAAACGTTATATTCGTGGTAAACAGTGCATACGAAACCGTGTGTCGTGACGCAAGCTCTCTCGGACGCGTATTTACCGAGTTATAAGCGAGTTAAATTCCGGCAAGTCACTTAGGTATCGCTGGAACGATAGATTGCTAAGTACCGCGCCGTGTCGCTTAGCCGGTTCGCCCGTCGCACCGGTAAGAGTAAACTGTTTTCCTATCGTTCCTAGATGATTTTAAACGTTATATTCGTGGTAAACTGTGCATACAAAACCGTGTGTCGTGACGCGAGCTCGCTCGGACGCGTGTTTACCGAGTTATAAGCGAGTTAACTTCCGGCGAGTCACTTAGGTATCGCTGGAACGATAGATTGCTAAGTACCGCGCCGTGTCGCTTAGCTAGTTCGCCCGTCGTACCGGTAAGAGTAAACTTTTTTCCTATCGTTCCTAGATGATTTTAAACGTTATATTCGTGGTAAACTGTGCATACAAAACCGTGTGTCGTGACGCGAGCTCGCTCGGACGCGTATTTACCGAGTTATAAGCGAGTTAACTTCCGGCGAGTCACTTAGGTATCGCTGGAACAATAGATTGCTAAGTACCTCGCCGTGTCGCTTAGCCAGTTTGCCCGTCGCACCGGAAAGAGTAAACTTTTTTCCTATCGTTCCTAGATGATTTTAAACGTTATATTCGTGGTAAACTGTGCATACGAAACCGTGTGTCGTGACGCAAGCTCTCTCGGACGCGTATTTACCGAGTTATAAGCGAGTTAACTTCCGGCGAGTCACTTAGGTATCGCTGGAACGATAGATTGCTAAGTACCGCGCCGTGTCGCTTAGCCGGTTCGCCCGTCGCACCGGTAAGAGTAAACTTTTTTCCTATCGTTCCTAGATGATTTTAAACGTTATATTCGTGGTAAACAGTGCATACGAAACCGTGTGTCGTGACGCAAGCTCTCTCGGACGCGTATTTACCGAGTTATAAGCGAGTTAAATTCCGGCGAGTCACTTAGGTATCGCTGGAACGATAGATTGCTAAGTACCGCGCCGTGTCGCTTAGCCGGTTCGCCCGTCGCACCGGTAAGAGTAAACTTTTTTCCTATCGTTCCTAGATGATTTTAAACGTTATATTCGTGGAAAACTGTGGATACAAAACCGTGTGTCGTGACGCGAGCTCGCTCGGACGCGTATTTACCGAGTTATAAGCGAGTTAACTTCCGGCGAGTCACTTAGGTATCGCTGGAACGATAGATTACTAAGTACCGCGCCGTGTCACTTAGCCGGTTCTCGCGTCGCAGCGGTAAGAGTAAACTTTTCTCCTATCGTTCCTAGATGATTTTAAACGTTATATTCGTGGTAAACTGTGCATACAAAACCGTGTGTCGTGACGCGAGCTTGCTCGGACGCGTATTTACCGAGTTATAAGCGAGTTAACTTCCGGCGAGTCACTTAGGTATCGCTGGAACGATAGATTGCTAAGTACCGCGCCGTGTCGCTTAGCTAGTTCGCCCGTCGTACCGGTAAGAGTAAACTTTTTTCCTATCGTTCCTAGATGATTTTAAACGTTATATTCGTGGTAAACTGTGCATACAAAACCGCGTGTCGTGACGCGAGCTCGCTCGGACGCGTATTTACCGAGTTATAAGCGAGTTAACTTCCGGCGAGTCACTTAGGTATCGCTGGAACAATAGATTGCTAAGTACCTCGCCGTGTCGCTTAGCCAGTTTGCCCGTCGCACCGGAAAGAGTAAACTTTTTTCCTATCGTTCCTAGATGATTTTAAACGTTATATTCGTGGAAAACTGTGGATACAAAACCGTGTGTCGTGACGCGAGCTCGCTCGGACGCGTATTTACCGAGTTATAAGCGAGTTAACTTCCGGCGAGTCACTTAGGTATCGCTGGAACGATAGATTGCTAAGTACCGCGCCGTGTCGCTTAGCCGGTTCGCCCGTCGCACCGGTAAGAGTAAACTTTTTTCCTATCGTTCCTAGATGATTTTAAACGTTATATTCGTGGTAAACTGTGCATACGAAACCGTGTGTCGTGACGCAAGCTCTCTCGGACGCGTATTTACCGAGTTATAAGCGAGTTAAATTCCGGCAAGTCACTTAGGTATCGCTGGAACGATAGATTGCTAAGTACCGCGCCGTGTCGCTTAGCCGGTTCGCCCGTCGCACCGGTAAGAGTAAACTGTTTTCCTATCGTTCCTAGATGATTTTAAACGTTATATTCGTGGTAAACTCTGCATACAAAACCGTGTGTCGTGACGCGAGCTCGCTCGGACGCGTGTTTACCGAGTTATAAGCGAGTTAACTTCCGGCGAGTCACTTAGGTATCGCTGGAACGATAGATTGCTAAGTACCGCGCCGTGTCGTTTAGCTAGTTCGCCCGTCGTACCGGTAAGAGTAAACTTTTTTCCTATCGTTCCTAGATGATTTTAAACGTTATATTCGTGGTAAACTGTGCATACGAAACCGTGTGTCGTGACGCAAGCTCTCTCGGACGCGTATTTACCGAGTTATAAGCGAGTTAACTTCCGGCGAGTCACTTAGGTATCGCTGGAACAATAGATTGCTAAGTACCTCGCCGTGTCGCTTAGCCAGTTTGCCCGTCGCACCGGAAAGAGTAAACTTTTTTCCTATCGTTCCTAGATGATTTTAAACGTTATATTCGTGGTAAACTGTGCATACGAAACCGTGTGTCGTGACGCAAGCTCTCTCGGACGCGTATTTACCGAGTTATAAGCGAGTTAACTTCCGGCGAGTCACTTAGGTATCGCTGGAACGATAGATTGCTAAGTACCGCGCCGTGTCGCTTAGCCGGTTCGCCCGTCGCACCGGTAAGAGTAAACTTTTTTCCTATCGTTCCTAGATGATTTTAAACGTTATATTCGTGGTAAACAGTGCATACGAAACCGTGTGTCGTGACGCAAGCTCTCTCGGACGCGTATTTACCGAGTTATAAGCGAGTTAAATTCCGGCGAGTCACTTAGGTATCGCTGGAACGATAGATTGCTAAGTACAGCGCCGTGTCGCTTAGCCGGTTCGCCCGTCGCACCGGTAAGAGTAAACTTTTTTCCTATCGTTCCTAGATGATTTTAAACGTTATATTCGTGGAAAACTGTGGATACAAAACCGTGTGTCGTGACGCGAGCTCGCTCGGACGCGTATTTACCGAGTTATAAGCGAGTTAACTTCCGGCGAGTCACTTAGGTATCGCTGGAACGATAGATTACTAAGTACCGCGCCGTGTCACTTAGCCGGTTCTCGCGTCGCAGCGGTAAGAGTAAACTTTTCTCCTATCGTTCCTAGATGATTTTAAACGTTATATTCGTGGTAAACTGTGCATACAAAACCGTGTGTCGTGACGCGAGCTTGCTCGGACGCGTATTTACCGAGTTATAAGCGAGTTAACTTCCGGCGAGTCACTTAGGTATCGCTGGAACGATAGATTGCTAAGTACCGCGCCGTGTCGCTTAGCTAGTTCGCCCGTCGTACCGGTAAGAGTAAACTTTTTTCCTATCGTTCCTAGATGATTTTAAACGTTATATTCGTGGTAAACTGTGCATACAAAACCGCGTGTCGTGACGCGAGCTCGCTCGGACGCGTATTTACCGAGTTATAAGCGAGTTAACTTCCGGCGAGTCACTTAGGTATCGCTGGAATGATAGATTGCTAAGTACCGCGCCGTGTCGCTTAGCCGGTTCGCCCGTCGCACCGGTAAGAGTAAACTTTTTTCCTATCGTTCCTAGATGATTTTAAACGTTATATTCGTGGTAAACTGTGCATACGAAACCGTGTGTCGTGACGCAAGCTCTCTCGGACGCGTATTTACCGAGTTATAAGCGAGTTAACTTCCGGCGAGTCACTTAGGTATCGCTGGAACGATAGATTGCTAAGTACCGCGCCGTGTCGCTTAGCCGGTTCGCCCGTCGCACCGGTAAGAGTAAACTTTTTTCCTATCGTTCCTAGATGATTTTAAACGTTATATTCGTGGTAAACAGTGCATACGAAACCGTGTGTCGTGACGCAAGCTCTCTCGGACGCGTATTTACCGAGTTATAAGCGAGTTAAATTCCGGCGAGTCACTTAGGTATCGCTGGAACGATAGATTGCTAAGTACCGCGCCGTGTCGCTTAGCCGGTTCGCCCGTCGCACCGGTAAGAGTAAACTTTTTTCCTATCGTTCCTAGATGATTTTAAACGTTATATTCGTGGAAAACTGTGGATACAAAACCGTGTGTCGTGACGCGAGCTCTCTCGGACGCGTATTTACCGAGTTATAAGCGAGTTAACTTCCGGCGAGTCACTTAGGTATCGCTGGAACGATAGATTGCTAAGTACCGCGCCGTGTCGCTTAGCCGGTTCGCCCGTCGCACCGGTAAGAGTAAACTTTTTTCCTATCGTTCCTAGATGATTTTAAACGTTATATTCGTGGTAAACTGTGCATACGAAACCGTGTGTCGTGACGCAAGCTCTCTCGGACGCGTATTTACCGAGTTATAAGCGAGTTAACTTCCGGCGAGTCACTTAGGTATCGCTGGAACGATAGATTGCTAAGTACCGCGCCGTGTCGCTTAGCCGGTTCGCCCGTCGCACCGGTAAGAGTAAACTTTTTTCCTATCGTTCCTAGATGATTTTAAACGTTATATTCGTGGTAAACAGTGCATACGAAACCGTGTGTCGTGACGCAAGCTCTCTCGGACGCGTATTTACCGAGTTATAAGCGAGTTAAATTCCGGCAAGTCACTTAGGTATCGCTGGAACGATAGATTGCTAAGTACCGCGCCGTGTCGCTTAGCCGGTTCGCCCGTCGCACCGGTAAGAGTAAACTGTTTTCCTATCGTTCCTAGATGATTTTAAACGTTATATTCGTGGTAAACTGTGCATACAAAACCGTGTGTCGTGACGCGAGCTCGCTCGGACGCGTGTTTACCGAGTTATAAGCGAGTTAACTTCCGGCGAGTCACTTAGGTATCGCTGGAACGATAGATTGCTAAGTACCGCGCCGTGTCGCTTAGCTAGTTCGCCCGTCGTACCGGTAAGAGTAAACTTTTTTCCTATCGTTCCTAGATGATTTTAAACGTTATATTCGTGGTAAACTGTGCATACAAAACCGTGTGTCGTGACGCGAGCTCGCTCGGACGCGTATTTACCGAGTTATAAGCGAGTTAACTTCCGGCGAGTCACTTAGGTATCGCTGGAACAATAGATTGCTAAGTACCTCGCCGTGTCGCTTAGCCAGTTTGCCCGTCGCACCGGAAAGAGTAAACTTTTTTCCTATCGTTCCTAGATGATTTTAAACGTTATATTCGTGGTAAACTGTGCATACGAAACCGTGTGTCGTGACGCAAGCTCTCTCGGACGCGTATTTACCGAGTTATAAGCGAGTTAACTTCCGGCGAGTCACTTAGGTATCGCTGGAACGATAGATTGCTAAGTACCGCGCCGTGTCGCTTAGCCGGTTCGCCCGTCGCACCGGTAAGAGTAAACTTTTTTCCTATCGTTCCTAGATGATTTTAAACGTTATATTCGTGGTAAACAGTGCATACGAAACCGTGTGTCGTGACGCAAGCTCTCTCGGACGCGTATTTACCGAGTTATAAGCGAGTTAAATTCCGGCGAGTCACTTAGGTATCGCTGGAACGATAGATTGCTAAGTACCGCGCCGTGTCGCTTAGCCGGTTCGCCCGTCGCACCGGTAAGAGTAAACTTTTTTCCTATCGTTCCTAGATGATTTTAAACGTTATATTCGTGGAAAACTGTGGATACAAAACCGTGTGTCGTGACGCGAGCTCGCTCGGACGCGTATTTACCGAGTTATAAGCGAGTTAACTTCCGGCGAGTCACTTAGGTATCGCTGGAACGATAGATTACTAAGTACCGCGCCGTGTCACTTAGCCGGTTCTCGCGTCGCAGCGGTAAGAGTAAACTTTTCTCCTATCGTTCCTAGATGATTTTAAACGTTATATTCGTGGTAAACTGTGCATACAAAACCGTGTGTCGTGACGCGAGCTTGCTCGGACGCGTATTTACCGAGTTATAAGCGAGTTAACTTCCGGCGAGTCACTTAGGTATCGCTGGAACGATAGATTGCTAAGTACCGCGCCGTGTCGCTTAGCTAGTTCGCCCGTCGTACCGGTAAGAGTAAACTTTTTTCCTATCGTTCCTAGATGATTTTAAACGTTATATTCGTGGTAAACTGTGCATACAAAACCGCGTGTCGTGACGCGAGCTCGCTCGGACGCGTATTTACCGAGTTATAAGCGAGTTAACTTCCGGCGAGTCACTTAGGTATCGCTGGAACAATAGATTGCTAAGTACCTCGCCGTGTCGCTTAGCCAGTTTGCCCGTCGCACCGGAAAGAGTAAACTTTTTTCCTATCGTTCCTAGATGATTTTAAACGTTATATTCGTGGTAAACTGTGCATACGAAACCGTGTGTCGTGACTCGAGCTCTCTCGGACGCGTATTTACCGAGTTATAAGCGAGTTAACTTCCGGCGAGTCACTTAGGTATCGCTGGAACGATAGATTGCTAAGTACCGCGCCGTGTCGCTTAGCCGGTTCGCCCGTCGCACCGGTAAGAGTAAACTTTTTTCCTATCATTCCTAGATGATTTTAAACGTTATATTCGTGGTAAACTGTGCATACGAAACCGTGTGTCGTGACGCAAGCTCTCTCGGACGCGTATTTACCGAGTTATAAGCGAGTTAACTTGCGGCGAGTCACTTAGGTATCGCTGGAACGATAGATTACTAAGTACCGCGCCGTGTCGCTTAGCCGGTTCGCCCGTCGCACCGGTGAGAGTAAACTTTTTTCCTATCGTTCCTAGATGATTTTAAACGTTATATTCGTGGTAAACTGTGCATACGAAACCGTGTGTCGTGACGCAAGCTCTCTCGGACGCGTATTTACCGAGTTATAAGCGAGTTAACTTCCGGCGAGTCACTTAGGTATCGCTGGAACGATAGATTGCTAAGTACCGCGCCGTGTCGCTTAGCCGGTTCGCCCGTCGCACCGGTAAGAGTAAACTTTTTTCCTATCGTTCCTAGATGATTTTAAACGTTATATTCGTGGTAAACAGTGCATACGAAACCGTGTGTCGTGACGCAAGCTCTCTCGGACGCGTATTTACCGAGTTATAAGCGAGTTAAATTCCGGCAAGTCACTTAGGTATCGCTGGAACGATAGATTGCTAAGTACCGCACCGTGTCGCTTAGCCGGTTCGCCCGTCGCACCGGTAAGAGTAAACTGTTTTCCTATCGTTCCTAGATGATTTTAAACGTTATATTCGTGGTAAACTGTGCATACAAAACCGTGTGTCGTGACGCGAGCTCGCTCGGACGCGTGTTTACCGAGTTATAAGCGAGTTAACTTCCGGCGAGTCACTTAGGTATCGCTGGAACGATAGATTGCTAAGTACCGCGCCGTGTCGCTTAGCTAGTTCGCCCGTCGTACCGGTAAGAGTAAACTTTTTTCCTATCGTTCCTAGATGATTTTAAACGTTATATTCGTGGTAAACTGTGCATACGAAACCGTGTGTCGTGACGCAAGCTCTCTCGGACGCGTATTTACCGAGTTATAAGCGAGTTAACTTCCGGCGAGTCACTTAGGTATCGCTGGAACAATAGATTGCTAAGTACCTCGCCGTGTCGCTTAGCCAGTTTGCCCGTCGCACCGGAAAGAGTAAACTTTTTTCCTATCGTTCCTAGATGATTTTAAACGTTATATTCGTGGTAAACTGTGCATACGAAACCGTGTGTCGTGACGCAAGCTCTCTCGGACGCGTATTTACCGAGTTATAAGCGAGTTAACTTCCGGCGAGTCACTTAGGTATCGCTGGAACGATAGATTGCTAAGTACCGCGCCGTGTCGCTTAGCCGGTTCGCCCGTCGCACCGGTAAGAGTAAACTTTTTTCCTATCGTTCCTAGATGATTTTAAACGTTATATTCGTGGTAAACAGTGCATACGAAACCGTGTGTCGTGACGCAAGCTCTCTCGGACGCGTATTTACCGAGTTATAAGCGAGTTAAATTCCGGCGAGTCACTTAGGTATCGCTGGAACGATAGATTGCTAAGTACCGCGCCGTGTCGCTTAGCCGGTTCGCCCGTCGCACCGGTAAGAGTAAACTTTTTTCCTATCGTTCCTAGATGATTTTAAACGTTATATTCGTGGAAAACTGTGGATACAAAACCGTGTGTCGTGACGCAAGCTCGCTCGGACGCGTATTTACCGAGTTATAAGCGAGTTAACTTCCGGCGAGTCACTTAGG
Organism: Lasioglossum lativentre; assembly: GCA_916610255.1. Taxonomy (NCBI): domain Eukaryota; kingdom Metazoa; phylum Arthropoda; class Insecta; order Hymenoptera; family Halictidae; genus Lasioglossum; species Lasioglossum lativentre. The sequence continues at coordinate 532,790 of OU744365.1, read as the reverse complement.
TATCGCTGGAACGATAGATTACTAAGTACCGCGCCGTGTCACTTAGCCGGTTCTCCCGTCGCAGCGGTAAGAGTAAACTTTTCTCCTATCGTTCCTAGATGATTTTAAACGTTATATTCGTGGTAAACTGTGCATACAAAACCGTGTGTCGTGACGCGAGCTTGCTCGGACGCGTATTTACCGAGTTATAAGCGAGTTAACTTCCGGCGAGTCACTTAGGTATCGCTGGAACGATAGATTGCTAAGTACCGCGCCGTGTCGCTTAGCTAGTTCGCCCGTCGTACCGGTAAGAGTAAACTTTTTTCCTATCGTTCCTAGATGATTTTAAACGTTATATTCGTGGTAAACTGTGCATACAAAACCGCGTGTCGTGACGCGAGCTCGCTCGGACGCGTATTTACCGAGTTATAAGCGAGTTAACTTCCGGCGAGTCACTTAGGTATCGCTGGAACGATAGATTGCTAAGTACCGCGCCGTGTCGCTTAGCCGGTTCGCCCGTCGCACCGGTAAGAGTAAACTTTTTTCCTATCGTTCCTAGATGATTTTAAACGTTATATTCGTGGAAAACTGTGGATACAAAACCGTGTGTCGTGACGCGAGCTCGCTCGGACGCGTATTTACCGAGTTATAAGCGAGTTAACTTCCGGCGAGTCACTTAGGTATCGCTGGAACGATAGATTACTAAGTACCGCGCCGTGTCACTTAGCCGGTTCTCCCGTCGCAGCGGTAAGAGTAAACTTTTCTCCTATCGTTCCTAGATGATTTTAAACGTTATATTCGTGGTAAACTGTGCATACAAAACCGTGTGTCGTGACGCGAGCTTGCTCGGACGCGTATTTACCGAGTTATAAGCGAGTTAACTTCCGGCGAGTCACTTAGGTATCGCTGGAACGATAGATTGCTAAGTACCGCGCCGTGTCGCTTAGCTAGTTCGCCCGTCGTACCGGTAAGAGTAAACTTTTTTCCTATCGTTCCTAGATGATTTTAAACGTTATATTCGTGGTAAACTGTGCATACAAAACCGCGTGTCGTGACGCGAGCTCGCTCGGACGCGTATTTACCGAGTTATAAGCGAGTTAACTTCCGGCGAGTCACTTAGGTATCGCTGGAACGATAGATTGCTAAGTACCGCGCCGTGTCGCTTAGCCGGTTCGCCCGTCGCACCGGTAAGAGTAAACTTTTTTCCTATCGTTCCTAGATGATTTTAAACGTTATATTCGTGGTAAACTGTGCATACGAAACCGTGTGTCGTGACGCAAGCTCTCTCGGACGCGTATTTACCGAGTTATAAGCGAGTTAACTTCCGGCGAGTCACTTAGGTATCGCTGGAACGATAGATTGCTAAGTACCGCGCCGTGTCGCTTAGCCGGTTCGCCCGTCGCACCGGTAAGAGTAAACTTTTTTCCTATCGTTCCTAGATGATTTTAAACGTTATATTCGTGGTAAACAGTGCATACGAAACCGTGTGTCGTGACGCAAGCTCTCTCGGACGCGTATTTACCGAGTTATAAGCGAGTTAAATTCCGGCGAGTCACTTAGGTATCGCTGGAACGATAGATTGCTAAGTACCGCGCCGTGTCGCTTAGCCGGTTCGCCCGTCGCACCGGTAAGAGTAAACTTTTTTCCTATCGTTCCTAGATGATTTTAAACGTTATATTCGTGGAAAACTGTGGATACAAAACCGTGTGTCGTGACGCGAGCTCGCTCGGACGCGTATTTACCGAGTTATAAGCGAGTTAACTTCCGGCGAGTCACTTAGGTATCGCTGGAACGATAGATTGCTAAGTACCGCGCCGTGTCGCTTAGCCGGTTCGCCCGTCGCACCGGTAAGAGTAAACTTTTTTCCTATCGTTCCTAGATGATTTTAAACGTTATATTCGTGGTAAACTGTGCATACGAAACCGTGTGTCGTGACGCAAGCTCTCTCGGACGCGTATTTACCGAGTTATAAGCGAGTTAACTTCCGGCGAGTCACTTAGGTATCGCTGGAACGATAGATTGCTAAGTACCGCGCCGTGTCGCTTAGCCGGTTCGCCCGTCGCACCGGTAAGAGTAAACTTTTTTCCTATCGTTCCTAGATGATTTTAAACGTTATATTCGTGGTAAACAGTGCATACGAAACCGTGTGTCGTGACGCAAGCTCTCTCGGACGCGTATTTACCGAGTTATAAGCGAGTTAAATTCCGGCAAGTCACTTAGGTATCGCTGGAACGATAGATTGCTAAGTACCGCGCCGTGTCGCTTAGCCGGTTCGCCCGTCGCACCGGTAAGAGTAAACTGTTTTCCTATCGTTCCTAGATGATTTTAAACGTTATATTCGTGGTAAACTGTGCATACGAAACCGTGTGTCGTGGCGCCAGTTCTCTCGGACGCGTATTTACCGAGTTATAAGCGAGTTAACTTCCGGCGAGTCACTTAGGTATCGCTGGAACAATAGATTGCTAAGTACCTCGCCGTGTCGCTTAGCCAGTTTGCCCGTCGCACCGGAAAGAGTAAACTTTTTTCCTATCGTTCCTAGATGATTTTAAACGTTATATTCGTGGTAAACTGTGCATACGAAACCGTGTGTCGTGACGCAAGCTCTCTCGGACGCGTATTTACCGAGTTATAAGCGAGTTAACTTCCGGCGAGTCACTTAGGTATCGCTGGAACGATAGATTGCTAAGTACCGCGCCGTGTCGCTTAGCCGGTTCGCCCGTCGCACCGGTAAGAGTAAACTTTTTTCCTATCGTTCCTAGATGATTTTAAACGTTATATTCGTGGTAAACAGTGCATACGAAACCGTGTGTCGTGACGCAAGCTCTCTCGGACGCGTATTTACCGAGTTATAAGCGAGTTAAATTCCGGCGAGTCACTTAGGTATCGCTGGAACGATAGATTGCTAAGTACCGCGCCGTGTCGCTTAGCCGGTTCGCCCGTCGCACCGGTAAGAGTAAACTTTTTTCCTATCGTTCCTAGATGATTTTAAACGTTATATTCGTGGAAAACTGTGGATACAAAACCGTGTGTCGTGACGCGAGCTCGCTCGGACGCGTATTTACCGAGTTATAAGCGAGTTAACTTCCGGCGAGTCACTTAGGTATCGCTGGAACGATAGATTACTAAGTACCGCGCCGTGTCACTTAGCCGGTTCTCCCGTCGCAGCGGTAAGAGTAAACTTTTCTCCTATCGTTCCTAGATGATTTTAAACGTTATATTCGTGGTAAACTGTGCATACAAAACCGTGTGTCGTGACGCGAGCTTGCTCGGACGCGTATTTACCGAGTTATAAGCGAGTTAACTTCCGGCGAGTCACTTAGGTATCGCTGGAACGATAGATTGCTAAGTACCGCGCCGTGTCGCTTAGCTAGTTCGCCCGTCGTACCGGTAAGAGTAAACTTTTTTCCTATCGTTCCTAGATGATTTTAAACGTTATATTCGTGGTAAACTGTGCATACAAAACCGCGTGTCGTGACGCGAGCTCGCTCGGACGCGTATTTACCGAGTTATAAGCGAGTTAACTTCCGGCGAGTCACTTAGGTATCGCTGGAACGATAGATTGCTAAGTACCGCGCCGTGTCGCTTAGCCGGTTCGCCCGTCGCACCGGTAAGAGTAAACTTTTTTCCTATCGTTCCTAGATGATTTTAAACGTTATATTCGTGGTAAACTGTGCATACGAAACCGTGTGTCGTGACGCAAGCTCTCTCGGACGCGTATTTACCGAGTTATAAGCGAGTTAACTTCCGGCGAGTCACTTAGGTATCGCTGGAACGATAGATTGCTAAGTACCGCGCCGTGTCACTTAGCCGGTTCGCCCGTCGCACCGGTAAGAGTAAACTTTTTTCCTATCGTTCCTAGATGATTTTAAACGTTATATTCGTGGTAAACAGTGCATACGAAACCGTGTGTCGTGACGCAAGCTCTCTCGGACGCGTATTTACCGAGTTATAAGCGAGTTAAATTCCGGCGAGTCACTTAGGTATCGCTGGAACGATAGATTGCTAAGTACCGCGCCGTGTCGCTTAGCCGGTTCGCCCGTCGCACCGGTAAGAGTAAACTTTTTTCCTATCGTTCCTAGATGATTTTAAACGTTATATTCGTGGAAAACTGTGGATACAAAACCGTGTGTCGTGACGCGAGCTCGCTCGGACGCGTATTTACCGAGTTATAAGCGAGTTAACTTCCGGCGAGTCACTTAGGTATCGCTGGAACGATAGATTACTAAGTACCGCGCCGTGTCACTTAGCCGGTTCTCCCGTCGCAGCGGTAAGAGTAAACTTTTCTCCTATCGTTCCTAGATGATTTTAAACGTTATATTCGTGGTAAACTGTGCATACAAAACCGTGTGTCTTGACGCGAGCTTGCTCGGACGCGTATTTACCGAGTTATAAGCGAGTTAACTTCCGGCGAGTCACTTAGGTATCGCTGGAACGATAGATTGCTAAGTACCGCGCCGTGTCGCTTAGCTAGTTCGCCCGTCGTACCGGTAAGAGTAAACTTTTTTCCTATCGTTCCTAGATGATTTTAAACGTTATATTCGTGGTAAACTGTGCATACAAAACCGCGTGTCGTGACGCGAGCTCGCTCGGACGCGTATTTACCGAGTTATAAGCGAGTTAACTTCCGGCGAGTCACTTAGGTATCGCTGGAACGATAGATTGCTAAGTACCGCGCCGTGTCGCTTAGCCGGTTCGCCCGTCGCACCGGTAAGAGTAAACTTTTTTCCTATCGTTCCTAGATGATTTTAAACGTTATATTCGTGGTAAACTGTGCATACGAAACCGTGTGTCGTGACGCAAGCTCTCTCGGACGCGTATTTACCGAGTTATAAGCGAGTTAACTTCCGGCGAGTCACTTAGGTATCGCTGGAACGATAGATTGCTAAGTACCGCGCCGTGTCGCTTAGCCGGTTCGCCCGTCGCACCGGTAAGAGTAAACTTTTTTCCTATCGTTCCTAGATGATTTTAAACGTTATATTCGTGGTAAACAGTGCATACGAAACCGTGTGTCGTGACGCAAGCTCTCTCGGACGCGTATTTACCGAGTTATAATCGAGTTAAATTCCGGCGAGTCACTTAGGTATCGCTGGAACGATAGATTGCTAAGTACCGCGCCGTGTCGCTTAGCCGGTTCGCCCGTCGCACCGGTAAGAGTAAACTTTTTTCCTATCGTTCCTAGATGATTTTAAACGTTATATTCGTGGAAAACTGTGGATACAAAACCGTGTGTCGTGACGCGAGCTCGCTCGGACGCGTATTTACCGAGTTATAAGCGAGTTAACTTCCGGCGAGTCACTTAGGTATCGCTGGAACGATAGATTACTAAGTACCGCGCCGTGTCACTTAGCCGGTTCTCCCGTCGCAGCGGTAAGAGTAAACTTTTCTCCTATCGTTCCTAGATGATTTTAAACGTTATATTCGTGGTAAACTGTGCATACAAAACCGTGTGTCGTGACGCGAGCTTGCTCGGACGCGTATTTACCGAGTTATAAGCGAGTTAACTTCCGGCGAGTCACTTAGGTATCGCTGGAACGATAGATTGCTAAGTACCGCGCCGTGTCGCTTAGCTAGTTCGCCCGTCGTACCGGTAAGAGTAAACTTTTTTCCTATCGTTCCTAGATGATTTTAAACGTTATATTCGTGGTAAACTGTGCATACAAAACCGCGTGTCGTGACGCGAGCTCGCTCGGACGCGTATTTACCGAGTTATAAGCGAGTTAACTTCCGGCGAGTCACTTAGGTATCGCTGGAACGATAGATTGCTAAGTACCGCGCCGTGTCGCTTAGCCGGTTCGCCCGTCGCACCGGTAAGAGTAAACTTTTTTCCTATCGTTCCTAGATGATTTTAAACGTTATATTCGTGGTAAACTGTGCATACGAAACCGTGTGTCGTGACGCCAGTTCTCTCGGACGCGTATTTACCGAGTTATAAGCGAGTTAACTTCCGGCGAGTCACTTAGGTATCGCTGGAACGATAGATTGCTAAGTACCGCGCCGTGTCGCTTAGCCGGTTCGCCCGTCGCACCGGTAAGAGTAAACTTTTTTCCTATCGTTCCTAGATGATTTTAAACGTTATATTCGTGGTAAACAGTGCATACGAAACCGTGTGTCGTGACGCAAGCTCTCTCGGACGCGTATTTACCGAGTTATAAGCGAGTTAAATTCCGGCAAGTCACTTAGGTATCGCTGGAACGATAGATTGCTAAGTACCGCGCCGTGTCGCTTAGCCGGTTCGCCCGTCGCACCGGTAAGAGTAAACTGTTTTCCTATCGTTCCTAGATGATTTTAAACGTTATATTCGTGGTAAACTGTGCATACAAAACCGTGTGTCGTGACGCGAGCTCGCTCGGACGCGTGTTTACCGAGTTATAAGCGAGTTAACTTCCGGCGAGTCACTTAGGTATCGCTGGAACGATAGATTGCTAAGTACCGCGCCGTGTCGCTTAGCTAGTTCGCCCGTCGTACCGGTAAGAGTAAACTTTTTTCCTATCGTTCCTAGATGATTTTAAACGTTATATTCGTGGAAAACTGTGCATACAAAACCGTGTGTCGTGACGCGAGCTCGCTCGGACGCGTATTTACCGAGTTATAAGCGAGTTAACTTCCGGCGAGTCACTTAGGTATCGCTGGAACGATAGATTACTAAGTACCGCGCCGTGTCACTTAGCCGGTTCTCGCGTCGCAGCGGTAAGAGTAAACTTTTCTCCTATCGTTCCTAGATGATTTTAAACGTTATATTCGTGGTAAACTGTGCATACAAAACCGTGTGTCGTGACGCGAGCTTGCTCGGACGCGTATTTACCGAGTTATAAGCGAGTTAACTTCCGGCGAGTCACTTAGGTATCGCTGGAACGATAGATTGCTAAGTACCGCGCCGTGTCGCTTAGCTAGTTCGCCCGTCGTACCGGTAAGAGTAAACTTTTTTCCTATCGTTCCTAGATGATTTTAAACGTTATATTCGTGGTAAACTGTGCATACAAAACCGCGTGTCGTGACGCGAGCTCGCTCGGACGCGTATTTACCGAGTTATAAGCGAGTTAACTTCCGGCGAGTCACTTAGGTATCGCTGGAACAATAGATTGCTAAGTACCTCGCCGTGTCGCTTAGCCAGTTTGCCCGTCGCACCGGAAAGAGTAAACTTTTTTCCTATCGTTCCTAGATGATTTTAAACGTTATATTCGTGGTAAACTGTGCATACGAAACCGTGTGTCGTGACTCGAGCTCTCTCGGACGCGTATTTACCGAGTTATAAGCGAGTTAACTTCCGGCGAGTCACTTAGGTATCGCTGGAACGATAGATTGCTAAGTACCGCGCCGTGTCGCTTAGCCTGTTCGCCCGTCGCACCGGTAAGAGTAAACTTTTTTCCTATCATTCCTAGATGATTTTAAACGTTATATTCGTGGTAAACTGTGCATACGAAACCGTGTGTCGTGACGCAAGCTCTCTCGGACGCGTATTTACCGAGTTATAAGCGAGTTAACTTGCGGCGAGTCACTTAGGTATCGCTGGAACGATAGATTACTAAGTACCGCGCCGTGTCGCTTAGCCGGTTCGCCCGTCGCACCGGTAAGAGTAAACTTTTTTCCTATCGTTCCTAGATGATTTTAAACGTTATATTCGTGGTAAACTGTGCATACGAAACCGTGTGTCGTGACGCAAGCTCTCTCGGACGCGTATTTACCGAGTTATAAGCGAGTTAACTTCCGGCGAGTCACTTAGGTATCGCTGGAACGATAGATTGCTAAGTACCGCGCCGTGTCGCTTAGCCGGTTCGCCCGTCGCACCGGTAAGAGTAAACTTTTTTCCTATCGTTCCTAGATGATTTTAAACGTTATATTCGTGGTAAACAGTGCATACGAAACCGTGTGTCGTGACGCTAGCTCTCTCGGACGCGTATTTACCGAGTTATAAGCGAGTTAACTTCCGGCGAGTCACTTAGGTATCGCTGGAACGATAGATTGCTAAGTACCGCGCCGTGTCGCTTAGCCGGTTCGCCCGTCGCACCGGTAAGAGTAAACTTTTTTCCTATCGTTCCTAGATGGTTTTAAACGTTATATTCGTGGTAAACAGTGCATACGAAACCGTGTGTCGTGACGCAAGCTCTCTCGGACGCGTATTTACCGAGTTATAAGCGAGTTAAATTCCGGCGAGTCACTTAGGTATCGCTGGAACGATAGATTGCTAAGTACCGCGCCGTGTCGCTTAGCCGGTTCGCCCGTCGCACCGGTAAGAGTAAACTTTTTTCCTATCGTTCCTAGATGATTTTAAACGTTATATTCGTGGAAAACTGTGGATACAAAACCGTGTGTCGTGACGCGAGCTCGCTCGGACGCGTATTTACCGAGTTATAAGCGAGTTAACTTCCGGCGAGTCACTTAGGTATCGCTGGAACGATAGATTACTAAGTACCGCGCCGTGTCACTTAGCCGGTTCTCCCGTCGCAGCGGTAAGAGTAAACTTTTCTCCTATCGTTCCTAGATGATTTTAAACGTTATATTCGTGGTAAACTGTGCATACAAAACCGTGTGTCGTGACGCGAGCTTGCTCGGACGCGTATTTACCGAGTTATAAGCGAGTTAACTTCCGGCGAGTCACTTAGGTATCGCTGGAACGATAGATTGCTAAGTACCGCGCCGTGTCGCTTAGCTAGTTCGCCCGTCGTACCGGTAAGAGTAAACTTTTTTCCTATCGTTCCTAGATGATTTTAAACGTTATATTCGTGGTAAACTGTGCATACAAAACCGCGTGTCTTGACGCGAGCTCGCTCGGACGCGTATTTACCGAGTTATAAGCGAGTTAACTTCCGGCGAGTCACTTAGGTATCGCTGGAACAATAGATTGCTAAGTACCTCGCCGTGTCGCTTAGCCAGTTTGCCCGTCGCACCGGAAAGAGTAAACTTTTTTCCTATCGTTCCTAGATGATTTTAAACGTTATATTCGTGGTAAACTGTGCATACGAAACCGTGTGTCGTGACTCGAGCTCTCTCGGACGCGTATTTACCGAGTTATAAGCGAGTTAACTTCCGGCGAGTCACTTAGGTATCGCTGGAACGATAGATTGCTAAGTACCGCGCCGTGTCGCTTAGCCGGTTCGCCCGTCGCACCGGTAAGAGTAAACTTTTTTCCTATCATTCCTAGATGATTTTAAACGTTATATTCGTGGTAAACTGTGCATACGAAACCGTGTGTCGTGACGCAAGCTCTCTCGGACGCGTATTTACCGAGTTATAAGCGAGTTAACTTGCGGCGAGTCACTTAGGTATCGCTGGAACGATAGATTACTAAGTACCGCGCCGTGTCGCTTAGCCGGTTCTCCCGTCGCACCGGTAAGAGTAAACTTTTTTCCTATCGTTCCTAGATGATTTTAAACGTTATATTCGTGGTAAACTGTGCATACGAAACCGTGTGTCGTGACGCAAGCTCTCTCGGACGCGTATTTACCGAGTTATAAGCGAGTTAACTTCCGGCGAGTCACTTAGGTATCGCTGGAACGATAGATTGCTAAGTACCGCGCCGTGTCGCTTAGCCGGTTCGCCCATTGCACCGGTAAGAGTAAACTTTTTCCTATCGTTCCTAGATGATTTTAAACGTTATATTCGTGGTAAACTGTGCATACGAAACCGTGTGTCGTGACGCGAGCTCTCTCGGACGCGTATTTACCGAGTTATAAGCGAGTTAACTACCGGCGAGTCACTTAGGTATCGCTGGAACGATAGATTGCTAAGTACCGCGCCGTGTCGCTTAGCTAGTTCGCCCGTCGTACCGGTAAGAGTAAACTTTTTTCCTATCGTTCCTAGATGATTTTAAACGTTATATTCGTGGTAAACTGTGCATACAAAACCGCGTGTCGTGACGCGAGCTCGCTCGGACGCGTATTTACCGAGTTATAAGCGAGTTAACTTCCGGCGAGTCACTTAGGTATCGCTGGAACGATAGATTGCTAAGTACCGCGCCGTGTCGCTTAGCTAGTTCGCCCGTCGTACCGGTAACAGTAAACTTTTTTCCTATCGTTCCTAGATGATTTTAAACGTTATATTCGTGGTAAACTGTGCATACAAAACCGTGTGTCGTGACGCGAGCTCGCTCGGACGCGTATTTACCGAGTTATAAGCGAGTTAACTTCCGGCGAGTCACTTAGGTATCGCTGGAACGATAGATAACTAAGTACCGCGCCGTGTCGCTTAGCCGGTTCTCCCGTCGCACCGGTAAGAGTAAACTTTTTTCCTATCGTTCCCAGATGATTTTAAACGTTATATTCGTGGTAAACTGTGCATACAAAACCGTGTGTCGTGACGCGGGCTTGCTCGGACGCGTATTTACCGAGTTATAAGCGAAGTAACTTCCGGCGAGTCACTTAGGTATCGCTGGAACGATAGATTGCTAAGTACCGCGCCGTGTCGCTTAGCTAGTTCGCCCGTCGTACCGGTAAGAGTAAACTTTTTTCCTATCGTTCCTAGATGATTTTAAACGTTATATTCGTGGTAAACTGTGCATACAAAACCGCGTTTCGTGACGCGAGCTCTTTCGGACGCGTATTTACCGAGTTATAAGCGAGTTAACTTCCGGCGAGTCACTTAGGTATCGCTGGAACGATAGATTGCTAAGTACCGCGCCGTGTCGCTTAGCCGGTTCGCCCATTGCACCGGTAAGAGTAAACTTTTTCCTATCGTTCCTAGATGATTTTAAACGTTATATTCGTGGTAAACTGTGCATACGAAACCGTGTGTCGTGACGCGAGCTCTCTCGGACGCGTATTTACCGAGTTATAAGCGAGTTAACTACCGGCGAGTCACTTAGGTATCGCTGGAACGATAGATTGCTAAGTACCGCGCCGTGTCGCTTAGCTAGTTCGCCCGTCGTACCGGTAAGAGTAAACTTTTTTCCTATCGTTCCTAGATGATTTTAAACGTTATATTCGTGGTAAACTGTGCATACAAAACCGCGTGTCGTGACGCGAGCTCGCTCGGACGCGTATTTACCGAGTTATAAGCGAGTTAACTTCCGGCGAGTCACTTAGGTATCGCTGGAACAATAGATTGCTAAGTACCTCGCCGTGTCGCTTAGCCAGTTTGCCCGTCGCACCGGAAAGAGTAAACTTTTTTCCTATCGTTCCTAGATGATTTTCAACGTTATATTCGTGGTAAACTGTGCATACGAAACCGTGTGTCGTGACTCGAGCTCTCTCGGACGCGTATTTACCGAGTTATAAGCGAGTTAACTTCCGGCGAGTCACTTAGGTATCGCTGGAACGATAGATTGCTAAGTACCGCGCCGTGTCGCTTAGCTAGTTCGCCCGTCGTACCGGTAAGAGTTAACTTTTTTCCTATCGTTCCTAGATGATTTTAAACGTTATATTCGTGGTAAACTGTGCATACAAAACCGCGTGTCGTGACGCGAGCTCGCTCGGACGCGTATTTACCGAGTTATAAGCGAGTTAACTTCCGGCGAGTCACTTAGGTATCGCTGGAACGATAGATTGCTAAGTACCGCGCCGTGTCGCTTAGCCGGTTTGCCCGTCGCACCGGAAAGTGTAAACTTTTTTCCTATCGTTCCTAGATGATTTTAAACGTTATATTCGTGGTAAACTGAGCATACAAAACCGCGTGTCGTGACGCGAGCTCGCTCGGATGCGTATTTACCGAGTTATAAGCGAGTTAACTTCCGGCGAGTCACTTAGGTATCGCTAGAACGATAGATTGCTAAGTACCGCGCCGTGTCGCTTAGCCGGTTCGCCCGTCGCACCGGTAAGAGTAAACTGTTTTCCTATCGTTCCTAGATGATTTTAAACGTTATATTCGTGGTAAACTGTGAATACAAAACCGTGTGTCGTGACGCGAGCTCGCTCGGACGCGTGTTTACCGAGTTATAAGCGAGTTAACTTCCGGCGAGTCACTTAGGTATCGCTGGAACGATAGATTGCTAAGTACCGCGCCGTGTCGCTTAGCTAGTTCGCCCGTCGTACCGGTAAGAGTAAACTTTTTTCCTATCGTTCCTAGATGATTTTAAACGTTATATTCGTGGTAAACTGTGCATACGAAACCGTGTGTCGTGACGCAAGCTCTCTCGGACGCGTATTTACCGAGTTATAAGCGAGTTAACTTGCGGCGAGTCACTTAGGTATCGCTGGAACGATAGATTACTAAGTACCGCGCCGTGTCGCTTAGCCGGTTCTCCCGTCGCACCGGTAAGAGTAAACTTTTTTCCTATCGTTCCTAGATGATTTTAAACGTTATATTCGTGGTAAACTTTGCATACGAAACCGTGTGTCGTGACGCGAGCTCTCTCGGACGCGTATTTACCGAGTTATAAGCGAGTTAACTTCCGGCGAGTCACTTAGGTATCGCTGGAACGATAGATTGCTAAGTACCGCGCCGTGTCGCTTAGCCAGTTTGCCCGTCGCACCGGAAAGAGTAAACTTTTTTCCTATCGTTCCTAGATGATTTTAAACGTTATATTCGTGGTAAACTGTGCATACGAAACCGTGTGTCGTGACGCAAGCTCTCTCGGACGCGTATTTACCGAGTTATAAGCGAGTTAACTTCCGGCGAGTCACTTAGGTATCGCTGGAACGATAGATTGCTAAGTACCGCGCCGTGTCGCTTAGCTAGTTCGCCCGTCGTACCGGTAAGAGTAAACTTTTTTCCTATCGTTCCTAGATGATTTTAAACGTTATATTCGTGGTAAACTGTGCATACGAAACCGTGTGTCGTGACGCAAGCTCTCTCGGACGCGTATTTACCGAGTTATAAGCGAGTTAACTTACGGCGAGTCACTTAGGTATCGCTGGAACGATAGATTACTAAGTACCGCGCCGTGTCGCTTAGCCGGTTCTCCCGTCGCACCGGTAAGAGTAAACTTTTTTCCTATCGTTCCTAGATGATTTTAAACGTTATATTCGTGGTAAACTTTGCATACGAAACCGTGTGTCGTGACGCGAGCTCTCTCGGACGCGTATTTACCGAGTTATAAGCGAGTTAACTTCCGGCGAGTCACTTAGGTATCGCTGGAACGATAGATTGCTAAGTACCGCGCCGTGTCGCTTAGCCAGTTTGCCCGTCGCACCGGAAAGAGTAAACTTTTTTCCTATCGTTCCTAGATGATTTTAAACGTTATATTCGTGGTAAACTGTGCATACGAAACCGTGTGTCGTGACGCAAGCTCTCTCGGACGCGTATTTACCGAGTTATAAGCGAGTTAACTTCCGGCGAGTCACTTAGGTATCGCTGGAACGATAGATTGCTAAGTACCGCGCCGTGTCGCTTAGCCGGTTCGCCCATTGCACCGGTAAGAGTAAACTTTTTCCTATCGTTCCTAGATGATTTTAAACGTTATATTCGTGGTAAACTGTGCATACGAAACCGTGTGTCGTGACGCGAGCTCTCTCGGACGCGTATTTACCGAGTTATAAGCGAGTTAACTACCGGCGAGTCACTTAGGTATCGCTGGAACGATAGATTGCTAAGTACCGCGCCGTGTCGCTTAGCCAGTTTGCCCGTCGCACCGGAAAGAGTAAACTTTTTTCCTATCGTTCCTAGATGATTTTAAACGTTATATTCGTGGTAAACTGTGCATACGAAACCGTGTGTCGTGACTCGAGCTCTCTCGGACGCGTATTTACCGAGTTATAAGCGAGTTACCTTCCGGCGAGTCACTTAGGTATCGCTGGAACGATAGATTGCTAAGTACCGCGCCGTGTCGCTTAGCCGGTTCGCCCGTCGCACCGGTAAGAGTAAACTTTTTTCCTATCATTCCTAGATGATTTTAAACGTTATATTCGTGGTAAACTGTGCATACGAAACCGTGTGTCGTGACGCAAGCTCTCTCGGACGCGTATTTACCGAGTTATAAGCGAGTTAACTTGCGGCGAGTCACTTAGGTATCGCTGGAACGATAGATTACTAAGTACCGCGCCGTGTCGCTTAGCCGGTTCTCCCGTCGCACCGGTAAGAGTAAACTTTTTTCCTATCGTTCCTAGATGATTTTAAACGTTATATTCGTGGTAAACTTTGCATACGAAACCGTGTGTCGTGACGCGAGCTCTCTCGGACGCGTATTTACCGAGTTATAAGCGAGTTAACTTCCGGCGAGTCACTTAGGTATCGCTGGAACGATAGATTGCTAAGTACCGCGCCGTGTCGCTTAGCCAGTTTGCCCGTCGCACCGGAAAGAGTAAACTTTTTTCCTATCGTTCCTAGATGATTTTAAACGTTATATTCGTGGTAAACTGTGCATACGAAACCGTGTGTCGTGACGCAAGCTCTCTCGGACGCGTATTTACCGAGTTATAAGCGAGTTAACTTCCGGCGAGTCACTTAGGTATCGCTGGAACGATAGATTGCTAAGTACCGCGCCGTGTCGCTTAGCCGGTTCGCCCATTGCACCGGTAAGAGTAAACTTTTTCCTATCGTTCCTAGATGATTTTAAACGTTATATTCGTGGTAAACTGTGCATACAAAACCGCGTGTCGTGACGCGAGCTCGCTCGGACGCGTATTTACCGAGTTATAAACGAGTTAACTTCCGGCGAGTCACTTAGGTATCGCTGGAACAATAGATTGCTAAGTACCTCGCCGTGTCGCTTAGCCAGTTTGCCCGTCGCACCGGAAAGAGTAAACTTTTTTCCTATCGTTCCTAGATGATTTTAAACGTTATATTCGTGGTAAACTGTGCATACGAAACCGTGTGTCGTGACTCGAGCTCTCTCGGACGCGTATTTACCGAGTTATAAGCGAGTTAACTTCCGGCGAGTCACTTAGGTATCGCTGGAACGATAGATTGCTAAGTACCGCGCCGTGTCGCTTAGCCGGTTCGCCCGTCGCACCGGTAAGAGTAAACTTTTTTCCTATCATTCCTAGATGATTTTAAACGTTATATTCGTGGTAAACTGTGCATACGAAACCGTGTGTCGTGACGCAAGCTCTCTCGGACGCGTATTTACCGAGTTATAAGCGAGTTAACTTGCGGCGAGTCACTTAGGTATCGCTGGAACGATAGATTACTAAGTACCGCGCCGTGTCGCTTAGCCGGTTCTCCCGTCGCACCGGTAAGAGTAAACTTTTTTCCTATCGTTCCTAGATGATTTTAAACGTTATATTCGTGGTAAACTTTGCATACGAAACCGTGTGTCGTGACGCGAGCTCTCTCGGACGCGTATTTACCGAGTTATAAGCGAGTTAACTTCCGGCGAGTCACTTAGGTATCGCTGGAACGATAGATTGCTAAGTACCGCGCCGTGTCGCTTAGCCAGTTTGCCCGTCGCACCGGAAAGAGTAAACTTTTTTCCTATCGTTCCTAGATGATTTTAAACGTTATATTCGTGGTAAACTGTGCATACGAAACCGTGTGTCGTGACGCAAGCTCTCTCGGACGCGTATTTACCGAGTTATAAGCGAGTTAACTTCCGGCGAGTCACTTAGGTATCGCTGGAACGATAGATTGCTAAGTACCGCGCCGTGTCGCTTAGCCGGTTCGCCCATTGCACCGGTAAGAGTAAACTTTTTCCTATCGTTCCTAGATGATTTTAAACGTTATATTCGTGGTAAACTGTGCATACGAAACCGTGTGTCGTGACGCGAGCTCTCTCGGACGCGTATTTACCGAGTTATAAGCGAGTTAACTACCGGCGAGTCACTTAGGTATCGCTGGAACGATAGATTGCTAAGTACCGCGCCGTGTCGCTTAGCTAGTTCGCCCGTCGTACCGGTAAGAGTAAACTTTTTTCCTATCGTTCCTAGATGATTTTAAACGTTATATTCGTGGTAAACTGTGCATACAAAACCGCGTGTCGTGACGCGAGCTCGCTCGGACGCGTATTTACCGAGTTATAAGCGAGTTAACTTCCGGCGAGTCACTTAGGTATCGCTGGAACAATAGATTGCTAAGTACCTCGCCGTGTCGCTTAGCCAGTTTGCCCGTCGCACCGGAAAGAGTAAACTTTTTTCCTATCGTTCCTAGATGATTTTCAACGTTATATTCGTGGTAAACTGTGCATACGAAACCGTGTGTCGTGACTCGAGCTCTCTCGGACGCGTATTTACCGAGTTATAAGCGAGTTAACTTCCGGCGAGTCACTTAGGTATCGCTGGAACGATAGATTGCTAAGTACCGCGCCGTGCCGCTTAGCCGGTTCGCCCGTCGCACCGGTAAGAGTAAACTTTTTTCCTATCATTCCTAGATGATTTTAAACGTTATATTCGTGGTAAACTGTGCATACGAAACCGTGTGTCGTGACGCAAGCTCTCTCGGACGCGTATTTACCGAGTTATAAGCGAGTTAACTTGCGGCGAGTCACTTAGGTATCGCTGGAACGATAGATTACTAAGTACCGCGCCGTGTCGCTTAGCCGGTTCTCCCGTCGCACCGGTAAGAGTAAACTTTTTTCCTATCGTTCCTAGATGATTTTAAACGTTATATTCGTGGTAAACTTTGCATACGAAACCGTGTGTCGTGACGCGAGCTCTCTCGGACGCGTATTTACCGAGTTATAAGCGAGTTAACTTCCGGCGAGTCACTTAGGTATCGCTGGAACGATAGATTGCTAAGTACCGCGCCGTGTCGCTTAGCCGGTTTGCCCGTCGCACCGGAAAGAGTAAACTTTTTTCCTATCGTTCCTAGATGATTTTAAACGTTATATTCGTGGTAAACTGTGCATACGAAACCGTGTGTCGTGACGCAAGCTCTCTCGGACGCGTATTTACCGAGTTATAAGCGAGTTAACTACCGGCGAGTCACTTAGGTATCGCTGGAACGATAGATTGCTAAGTACCGCGCCGTGTCGCTTAGCTAGTTCGCCCGTCGTACCGGTAAGAGTAAACTTTTTTCCTATCGTTCCTAGATGATTTTAAACGTTATATTCGTGGTAAACTGTGCATACAAAACCGCGTGTCGTGACGCGAGCTCGCTCGGACGCGTATTTACCGAGTTATAAGCGAGTTAACTTCCGGCGAGTCACTTAGGTATCGCTGGAACGATAGATTGCTAAGTACCGCGCCGTGTCGCTTAGCTAGTTCGCCCGTCGTACCGGAAAGTGTAAACTTTTTTCCTATCGTTCCTAGATGATTTTAAACGTTATATTCGTGGTAAACTGTGCATACAAAACCGCGTGTCGTGACGCGAGCTCGCTCGGACGCGTATTTACCGAGTTATAAGCGAGTTAACTTCCGGCGAGTCACTTAGGTATCGCTGGAACAATAGATTGCTAAGTACCTCGCCGTGTCGCTTAGCCAGTTTGCCCGACGCACCGGAAAGAGTAAACTTTTTTCCTATCGTTCCTAGATGATTTTAAACGTTATATTCGTGGTAAACTGTGCATACGAAACCGTGTGTCGTGACTCGAGCTCTCTCGGACGCGTATTTACCGAGTTATAAGCGAGTTAACTTCCGGCGAGTCACTTAGGTATCGCTGGAACGATAGATTGCTAAGTACCGCGCCGTGTCGCTTAGCCGGTTCGCCCGTCGCACCGGTAAGAGTAAACTTTTTTCCTATCATTCCTAGATGATTTTAAACGTTATATTCGTGGTAAACTGTGCATACGAAACCGTGTGTCGTGACGCAAGCTCTCTCGGACGCGTATTTACCGAGTTATAAGCGAGTTAACTTGCGGCGAGTCACTTAGGTATCGCTGGAACGATAGATTACTAAGTACCGCGCCGTGTCGCTTAGCCGGTTCTCCCGTCGCACCGGTAAGAGTAAACTTTTTTCCTATCGTTCCTAGATGATTTTAAACGTTATATTCGTGGTAAACTTTGCATACGAAACCGTGTGTCGTGACGCGAGCTCTCTCGGACGCGTATTTACCGAGTTATAAGCGAGTTAACTTCCGGCGAGTCACTTAGGTATCGCTGGAACGATAGATTGCTAAGTACCGCGCCGTGTCGCTTAGCCGGTTTGCCCGTCGCACCGGAAAGAGTAAACTTTTTTCCTATCGTTCCTAGATGATTTTAAACGTTATATTCGTGGTAAACTGTGCATACGAAACCGTGTGTCGTGACGCAAGCTCTCTCGGACGCGTATTTACCGAGTTATAAGCGAGTTAACTACCGGCGAGTCACTTAGGTATCGCTGGAACGATAGATTGCTAAGTACCGCGCCGTGTCGCTTAGCCGGTTTGCCCGTCGCACCGGAAAGTGTAAACTTTTTTCCTATCGTTCCTAGATGATTTTAAACGTTATATTCGTGGTAAACTGAGCATACAAAACCGCGTGTCGTGACGCGAGCTCGCTCGGATGCGTATTTACCGAGTTATAAGCGAGTTAACTTCCGGCGAGTCACTTAGGTATCGCTAGAACGATAGATTGCTAAGTACCGCGCCGTGTCGCTTAGCCGGTTCGCCCGTCGCACCGGTAAGAGTAAACTGTTTTCCTATCGTTCCTAGATGATTTTAAACGTTATATTCGTGGTAAACTGTGCATACAAAACCGTGTGTCGTGACGCGAGCTCGCTCGGACGCGTGTTTACCGAGTTATAAGCGAGTTAACTTCCGGCGAGTCACTTAGGTATCGCTGGAACGATAGATTGCTAAGTACCGCGCCGTGTCGCTTAGCTAGTTCGCCCGTCGTACTGGTAAGAGTAAACTTTTTTCCTATCGTTCCTAGATGATTTTAAACGTTATATTCGTGGTAAACTGTGCATACAAAACCGCGTGTCGTGACGCGAGCTCGCTCGGACGCGTATTTACCGAGTTATAAGCGAGTTAACTTCCGGCGAGTCACTTAGGTATCGCTGGAACAATAGATTGCTAAGTACCTCGCCGTGTCGCTTAGCCAGTTTGCCCGTCGCACCGGAAAGAGTAAACTTTTTTCCTATCGTTCCTAGATGATTTTAAACGTTATATTCGTGGTAAACTGTGCATACGAAACCGTGTGTCGTGACGCAAGCTCTCTCGGACGCGTATTTACCGAGTTATAAGCGAGTTAACTTCCGGCAAGTCACTTAGGTATCGCCGGAACGATAGATTGCTAAGTACCGCGCCGTGTCGCTTAGCCGGTTCGCCCATTGCACCGGTAAGAGTAAACTTTTTCCTATCGTCCTAGATGATTTTAAACGTTATATTCGTGGTAAACTGTGCATACGAAACCGTGTGTCGTGACGCGAGCTCTCTCGGACGCGTATTTACCGAGTTATAAGCGAGTTAACTACCGGCGAGTCACTTAGGTATCGCTGGAACGATAGATTGCTAAGTACCGCGCCGTGTCGCTTAGCTAGTTCGCCCGTCGTACCGGTAAGAGTAAACTTTTTTCCTATCGTTCCTAGATGATTTTAAACGTTATATTCGTGGTAAACTGTGCATACAAAACCGCGTGTCGTGACGCGAGCTCGCTCTGACGCGTATTTACCGAGTTATAAGCGAGTTAACTTCCGGCGAGTCACTTAGGTATCGCTGGAACAATAGATTGCTAAGTACCTCGCCGTGTCGCTTAGCCAGTTTGCCCGTCGCACCGGAAAGAGTAAACTTTTTTCCTATCGTTCCTAGATGATTTTCAACGTTATATTCGTGGTAAACTGTGCATACGAAACCGTGTGTCGTGACTCGAGCTCTCTCGGACGCGTATTTACCGAGTTATAAGCGAGTTAACTTCCGGCGAGTCACTTAGGTATCGCTGGAACGATAGATTGCTAAGTACCGCGCCGTGTCGCTTAGCCGGTTCGCCCGTCGCACCGGTAAGAGTAAACTTTTTTCCTATCATTCCTAGATGATTTTAAACGTTATATTCGTGGTAAACTGTGCATACGAAACCGTGTGTCGTGACGCAAGCTCTCTCGGACGCGTATTTACCGAGTTATAAGCGAGTTAACTTCCGGCGAGTCACTTAGGTATCGCTGGAACGATAGATTACTAAGTACCGCGCCGTGTCGCTTAGCCGGTTCTCCCGTCGCAGCGGTAAGAGTAAACTTTTCTCCTATCGTTCCTAGATGATTTTAAACGTTATATTCGTGGTAAACTGTGCATACAAAACCGTGTGTCGTGACGCGAGCTTGCTCGGACGCGTATTTACCGAGTTATAAGCGAGTTAACTTCCGGCGAGTCACTTAGGTATCGCTGGAACGATAGATTGCTAAGTACCGCGCCGTGTCGCTTAGCTAGTTCGCCCGTCGTACCGGTAAGAGTAAACTTTTTTCCTATCGTTCCTAGATGATTTTAAACGTTATATTCGTGGTAAACTGTGCATACAAAACCGCGTGTCGTGACGCGAGCTCGCTCGGACGCGTATTTACCGAGTTATAAGCGAGTTAACATGCGGCGAGTCACTTAGGTATCGCTGGAACAATAGATTGCTAAGTACCTCGCCGTGTCGCTTAGCCAGTTTGCCCGTCGCACCGGAAAGAGTAAACTTTTTTCCTATCGTTCCTAGATGATTTTAAACGTTATATTCGTGGTAAACTGTGCATACGAAACCGTGTGTCGTGACTCGAGCTCTCTCGGACGCGTATTTACCGAGTTATAAGCGAGTTAACTTCCGGCGAGTCACTTAGGTATCGCTGGAACGATAGATTGCTAAGTACCGCGCCGTGTCGCTTAGCCGGTTCGCCCGTCGCACCGGTAAGAGTAAACTTTTTTCCTATCATTCCTAGATGATTTTAAACGTTATATTCGTGGTAAACTGTGCATACGAAACCGTGTGTCGTGACGCAAGCTCTCTCGGACGCGTATTTACCGAGTTATAAGCGAGTTAACTTGCGGCGAGTCACTTAGGTATCGCTGGAACGATAGATTGCTAAGTACCGCGCCGTGTCGCTTAGCCGGTTCTCCCGTCGCACCGGTAAGAGTAAACTTTTTTCCTATCGTTCCTAGATGATTTTAAACGTTATATTCGTGGTAAACTTTGCATACGAAACCGTGTGTCGTGACGCGAGCTCTCTCGGACGCGTATTTACCGAGTTATAAGCGAGTTAACTTCCGGCGAGTCACTTAGGTATCGCTGGAACGATAGATTGCTAAGTACCGCGCCGTGTCGCTTAGCCGGTTTGCCCGTCGCACCGGAAAGAGTAAACTTTTTTCCTATCGTTCCTAGATGATTTTAAACGTTATATTCGTGGTAAACTGTGCATACGAATCCGTGTGTCGTGACGCAAGCTCTCTCGGACGCGTATTTACCGAGTTATAAGCGAGTTAACTTCCGGCGAGTCACTTAGGTATCGCTGGAACGATAGATTACTAAGTACCGCGCCGTGTCGCTTAGCCGGTTCTCCGGTCGCACCGGTAAGAGTAAACTTTTTTCCTATTTTTTCCTAGATGATTTTAAACGTTATATTCGTGGTAAACTTTGCATACGAAACCGTGTGTCGTGACGCGAGCTCTCTCGGACGCGTATTTACCGAGTTATAAGCGAGTTAACTTCCGGCGAGTCACTTAGGTATCGCTGGAACGATAGATTGCTAAGTACCGCGCCGTGTCGCTTAGTCGGTTCGCCCGTCGCACCGGTAAGAGTAAACTTTTTTCCTATCACTCCTATATGATTTTAAACGTTATATTCGTAGTAAACTGGGCATACAAAACCGCGTGTCGTGACGCGAGCTCGCTCGGACGCGTATTTACCGAGTTATAAGCGAGTTAACTTCCGGCGAGTCACTTAGGTATCGCTGGAACGATAGATTGCTAAGTACCGCGCCGTGTCGCTTAGCCGGTTTGCCCGTCGCACCGGAAAGAGTAAACTTTTTTCCTATCGTTCCTAGATGATTTTAAACGTTATATTCGTAGTAAACTGTGCATGCAAAACCGTGTGTCGTGACGCGAGCTCGCTCGGACGCGTATTTACCGAGTTATAAGCGAGTTAACTTCCGGCGGGTCACTTAGGTATCGCTGGAACGATAGATTGCTAAGTACCGCGCCGTGTCGCTTAGCTAGTTCGCCCGTCGTACCGGTAACAGTAAACTTTTTTCCTATCGTTCCTAGATGATTTTAAACGTTATATTCGTGGTAAACTGTGCATACAAAACCGTGTGTCGTGACGCGAGGTCGCTCGGACGCGTATTTGCCGAGTTATAAGCGAGTTAACTTCCGGCGAGTCACTTAGGTATCGCTGGAACGATAGATTGCTAAGTACCGCGCCGTGTCGCTTAGCCGGTTTGCCCGTCGCACCGGAAAGAGTAAACTTTTTTCCTATCGTTCCTAGATGATTTTAAACGTTATATTCGTGGTAAACTGTGCATACAAAACTGTGTATCGTGACGCGAGCTCTCTCGGACGCGTATTTACCGAGTTATAAGCGAGTTAACTTCCGGCGAGTCACTTAGGTATCGCTGGAACGATAGATTGCTAAGTACCGCGCCGTGTCGCTTAGCTAGTTCGCCCGTCGTACCGGTAAGAGTAAACTTTTTTCCTATCGTTCCTAGATGATTTTAAACGTTATATTCGTGGTAAACTGTGCATACAAAACCGCGTGTCGTGACGCGAGCTCGCTCTGACGCGTATTTACCGAGTTATAAGCGAGTTAACTTCCGGCGAGTCACTTAGGTATCGCTGGAACAATAGATTGCTAAGTACCTCGCCGTGTCGCTTAGCCAGTTTGCCCATCGCACCGGAAAGAGTAAACTTTTTTCCTATCGTTCCTAGATGATTTTCAACGTTATATTCGTGGTAAACTGTGCATACGAAACCGTGTGTCGTGACTCGAGCTTGCTCGGACGCGTATTTACCGAGTTATAAGCGAGTTAACTTCCGGCGAGTCACTTAGGTATCGCTGGAACGATAGATTGCTAAGTACCGCGCCGTGTCGCTTAGCTAGTTCGCCCGTCGTACCGGTAACAGTAAACTTTTTTCCTATCGTTCCTAGATGATTTTAAACGTTATATTCGTGGTAAACTGTGCATACAAAACCGCGTGTCGTGACGCGAGCTCGCTCGGACGCGTATTTACCGAGTTATAAGCGAGTTAACTTCCGGCGAGTCACTTAGGTATCGCTGGAACAATAGATTGCTAAGTACCTCACCGTGTCGCTTAGCCAGTTTGCCCGTCGCACCGGAAAGAGTAAACTTTTTTCCTATCGTTCCTAGATGATTTTAAACGTTATATTCGTGGTAAACTGTGCATACGAAACCGTGTGTCGTGACTCGAGCTCTCTCGGACGCGTATTTACCGAGTTATAAGCGAGTTAACTTCCGGCGAGTCACTTAGGTATCGCTGGAACGATAGATTGCTAAGTACCGCGCCGTGTCGCTTAGCCGGTTCGCCCGTCGCACCGGTAAGAGTAAACTTTTTTCCTATCATTCCTAGATGATTTTAAACGTTATATTCGTGGTAAACTGTGCATACGAAACCGTGTGTCGTGACGCGAGCTCTCTCGGACGCGTATTTACCGAGTTATAAGCGAGTTAACTTGCGGCGAGTCACTTAGGTATCGCTGGAACGATAGATTACTAAGTACCGCGCCGTGTCGCTTAGCCGGTTCTCCCGTCGCACCGGTAAGAGTAAACTTTTTTCCTATCGTTCCTAGATGATTTTAAACGTTATATTCGTGGTAAACTTTGCATACGAAACCGTGTGTCGTGACGCGAGCTCTCTCGGACGCGTATTTACCGAGTTATAAGCGAGTTAACTTCCGGCGAGTCACTTAGGTATCGCTGGAACGATAGATTGCTAAGTACCGCGCCGTGTCGCTTAGCCGGTTTGCCCGTCGCACCGGAAAGAGTAAACTTTTTTCCTATCGTTCCTAGATGATTTTAAACGTTATATTCGTGGTAAACTGTGCATACGAAACCGTGTGTCGTGACGCAAGCTCTCTCGGACGCGTATTTACCGAGTTATAAGCGAGTTAACTTCCGGCGAGTCACTTAGGTATCGCTGGAACGATAGATTACTGAGTACCGCGCCGTGTCGCTTAGCCGGTTCTCCGGTCGCACCGGTAAGAGTAAACTTTTTTCCTATTTTTTCCTAGATGATTTTAAACGTTATATTCGTGGTAAACTTTGCATACGAAACCGTGTGTCGTGACGCGAGCTCGCTCGGACGCGTATTTACCGAGTTATAAGCGAGTTAACTTGCGGCGAGTCACTTAGGTATCGCTGGAACGATAGATTACTAAGTACCGCGCCGTGTCGCTTAGCCGGTTCTCCCGTCGCACCGGTAAGAGTAAACTTTTTTCCTATCGTTCCTAGATGATTTTAAACGTTATATTCGTGGTAAACTTTGCATACGAAACCGTGTGTCGTGACGCGAGCTCTCTCGGACGCGTATTTACCGAGTTATAAGCGAGTTAACTTCCGGCGAGTCACTTAGGTATCGCTGGAACGATAGATTGCTAAGTACCGCGCCGTGTCGCTTAGCCGGTTTGCCCGTCGCACCGGAAAGAGTAAACTTTTTTCCTATCGTTCCTAGATGATTTTAAACGTTATATTCGTGGTAAACTGTGCATACGAAACCGTGTGTCGTGACGCAAGCTCTCTCGGACGCGTATTTACCGAGTTATAAGCGAGTTAACTTCCGGCGAGTCACTTAGGTATCGCTGGAACGATAGATTACTGAGTACCGCGCCGTGTCGCTTAGCCGGTTCTCCGGTCGCACCGGTAAGAGTAAACTTTTTTCCTATTTTTTCCTAGATGATTTTAAACGTTATATTCGTAGTAAACTGGGCATACAAAACCGCGTGTCGTGACGCGAGCTCGCTCGGACGCGTATTTACCGAGTTATAAGCGAGTTAACTTCCGGCGAGTCACTTAGGTATCGCTGGAACGATAGATTGCTAAGTACCGCGCCGTGTCGCTTAGCCGGTTTGCCCGTCGCACCGGAAAGAGTAAACTTTTTTCCTATCGTTCCTAGATGATTTTAAACGTTATATTCGTAGTAAACTGTGCATGCAAAACCGTGTGTCGTGACGCGAGCTCGCTCGGACGCGTATTTACCGAGTTATAAGCGAGTTAACTTCCGGCGGTTCACTTAGGTATCGCTGGAACGATAGATTGCTAAGTACCGCGCCGTGTCGCTTAGCTAGTTCGCCCGTCGTACCGGTAACAGTAAACTTTTTTCCTATCACTCCTAGATGATTTTAAACGTTATATTCGTGGTAAACTGTGCATACAAAACCGTGTGTCGTGACGCGAGCTCGCTCGGACGCGTATTTACCGAGTTATAAGCGAGTTAACTTCCGGCGAGTCACTTAGGTATCGCTGGAACGATAGATTGCTAAGTACCGCGCCGTGTCGCTTAGCCGGTTTGCCCGTCGCACCGGAAAGAGTAAACTTTTTTCCTATCGTTCCTAGATGATTTTAAACGTTATATTCGTAGTAAACTGTGCATGCAAAACCGTGTGTCGTGACGCAAGCTCTCTCGAACGCGTATTTACCGAGTTATAAGCGAGTTAACTTCCGGCGAGTCACTTAGGTATCGCTGGAACGATAGATTACTGAGTACCGCGCCGTGTCGCTTAGCCGGTTCTCCGGTCGCACCGGTAAGAGTAAACTTTTTTCCTATCGTTCCTAGATGATTTTAAACGTTATATTCGTGGTAAACTGTGCATGCAAAACCGTGTGTCGTGACGCGAGCTCGCTCGGACGCGTATTTACCGAGTTATAAGCGAGTTAACTTCCGGCGAGTCACTTAGGTATCGCTGGAACGATAGATTGCTAAGTACCGCGCCGTGTCGCTTAGCCGGTTTGCCCGTCGCACCGGAAAGAGTAAACTTTTTTCCTATCGTTCCTAGATGATTTTAAACGTTATATTCGTGGTAAACTGTGCATACGAAACCGTGTGTCGTGACGCAAGCTCTCTCGGACGCGTATTTACCGAGTTATAAGCGAGTTAACTTCCGGCGAGTCACTTAGGTATCGCTGGAACGATAGATTACTGAGTACCGCGCCGTGTCGCTTAGCCGGTTCTCCGGTCGCACCGGTAAGAGTAAACTTTTTTCCTATTTTTTCCTAGATGATTTTAAACGTTATATTCGTAGTAAACTGGGCATACAAAACCGCGTGTCGTGACGCGAGCTCGCTCGGACGCGTATTTACCGAGTTATAAGCGAGTTAACTTCCGGCGAGTCACTTAGGTATCGCTGGAACGATAGATTGCTAAGTACCGCGCCGTGTCGCTTAGCCGGTTTGCCCGTCGCACCGGAAAGAGTAAACTTTTTTCCTATCGTTCCTAGATGATTTTAAACGTTATATTCGTAGTAAACTGTGCATGCAAAACCGTGTGTCGTGACGCGAGCTCGCTCGGACGCGTATTTACCGAGTTATAAGCGAGTTAACTTCCGGCGGTTCACTTAGGTATCGCTGGAACGATAGATTGCTAAGTACCGCGCCGTGTCGCTTAGCTAGTTCGCCCGTCGTACCGGTAACAGTAAACTTTTTTCCTAT
Source organism: Lasioglossum lativentre (assembly GCA_916610255.1). Lineage (NCBI taxonomy): Eukaryota > Metazoa > Arthropoda > Insecta > Hymenoptera > Halictidae > Lasioglossum > Lasioglossum lativentre. Next base: position 506,524 of record OU744365.1, on the reverse strand, counting down.
CACTCCTAGATGATTTTAAACGTTATATTCGTGGTAAACTGTGCATACAAAACCGTGTGTCGTGACGCGAGCTCGCTCGGACGCGTATTTACCGAGTTATAAGCGAGTTAACTTCCGGCGAGTCACTTAGGTATCGCTGGAACGATAGATTGCTAAGTACCGCGCCGTGTCGCTTAGCCGGTTTGCCCGTCGCACCGGAAAGAGTAAACTTTTTTCCTATCGTTCCTAGATGATTTTAAACGTTATATTCGTAGTAAACTGTGCATGCAAAACCGTGTGTCGTGACGCAAGCTCTCTCGGACGCGTATTTACCGAGTTATAAGCGAGTTAACTTCCGGCGAGTCACTTAGGTATCGCTGGAACGATAGATTACTGAGTACCGCGCCGTGTCGCTTAGCCGGTTCTCCGGTCGCACCGGTAAGAGTAAACTTTTTTCCTATTTTTTCCTAGATGATTTTAAACGTTATATTCGTGGTAAACTTTGCATACGAAACCGTGTGTCGTGACGCGAGCTCTCTCGGACGCGTATTTACCGAGTTATAAGCGAGTTAACTTCCGGCGAGTCACTTAGGTATCGCTGGAACGATAGATTGCTAAGTACCGCGCCGTGTCGCTTAGCCGGTTTGCCCGTCGCACCGGAAAGAGTAAACTTTTTTCCTATCGTTCCTAGATGATTTTAAACGTTATATTCGTAGTAAACTGTGCATGCAAAACCGTGTGTCGTGACGCGAGCTCGCTCGGACGCGTATTTACCGAGTTATAAGCGAGTTAACTTCCGGCGGTTCACTTAGGTATCGCTGGAACGATAGATTGCTAAGTACCGCGCCGTGTCGCTTAGCTAGTTCGCCCGTCGTACCGGTAACAGTAAACTTTTTTCCTATCACTCCTAGATGATTTTAAACGTTATATTCGTGGTAAACTGTGCATACAAAACCGTGTGTCGTGACGCGAGCTCGCTCGGACGCGTATTTACCGAGTTATAAGCGAGTTAACTTCCGGCGAGTCACTTAGGTATCGCTGGAACGATAGATTGCTAAGTACCGCGCCGTGACGCTTAGCCGGTTTGCCCGTCGCACCGGAAAGAGTAAACTTTTTTCCTATCGTTCCTAGATGATTTTAAACGTTATATTCGTAGTAAACTGTGCATGCAAAACCGTGTGTCGTGACGCAAGCTCTCTCGGACGCGTATTTACCGAGTTATAAGCGAGTTAACTTCCGGCGAGTCACTTAGGTATCGCTGGAACGATAAATTACTGAGTACCGCGCCGTGTCGCTTAGCCGGTTCTCCGGTCGCACCGGTAAGAGTAAACTTTTTTCCTATTTTTTCCTAGATGATTTTAAACGTTATATTCGTGGTAAACTTTGCATACGAAACCGTGTGTCGTGACGCGAGCTCTCTCGGACGCGTATTTACCGAGTTATAAGCGAGTTAACTTCCGGCGAGTCACTTAGGTATCGCTGGAACGATAGATTGCTAAGTACCGCGCCGTGTCGCTTAGTCGGTTCGCCCGTCGCACCGGTAAGAGTAAACTTTTTTCCTATCACTCCTAGATGATTTTAAACGTTATATTCGTAGTAAACTGGGCATACAAAACCGCGTGTCGTGACGCGAGCTCGCTCGGACGCGTATTTACCGAGTTATAAGCGAGTTAACTTCCGGCGAGTCACTTAGGTATCGCTGGAACGATAGATTGCTAAGTACCGCGCCGTGTCGCTTAGCCGGTTTGCCCGTCGCACCGGAAAGAGTAAACTTTTTTCCTATCGTTCCTAGATGATTTTAAACGTTATATTCGTAGTAAACTGTGCATGCAAAACCGTGTGTCGTGACGCGAGCTCGCTCGGACGCGTATTTACCGAGTTATAAGCGAGTTAACTTCCGGCGGTTCACTTAGGTATCGCTGGAACGATAGATTGCTAAGTACCGCGCCGTGTCGCTTAGCTAGTTCGCCCGTCGTACCGGTAACAGTAAACTTTTTTCCTATCACTCCTAGATGATTTTAAACGTTATATTCGTGGTAAACTGTGCATACAAAACCGTGTGTCGTGACGCGAGCTCGCTCGGACGCGTATTTACCGAGTTATAAGCGAGTTAACTTCCGGCGAGTCACTTAGGTATCGCTGGAACGATAGATTGCTAAGTACCGCGCCGTGTCGCTTAGCTAGTTCGCCCGTCGTACCGGTAAGAGTAAACTTTTTTCCTATCGTTCCTAGATGATTTTAAACGTTATATTCGTGGTAAACTGTGCATACGAAACCGTGTGTCGTGACGCAAGCTCGCTCGGACGCGTATTTACCGAGTTATACGCGAGTTAACTTCCGGCGGTTCACTTAGGTATCGCTGGAACGATAGATTGCTAAGTACCGCGCCGTGTCGATTAGCTAGTTCGCCCGTCGTACCGGTAACAGTAAACTTTTTTCCTATCACTCCTAGATGATTTTAAACGTTATATTCGTGGTAAACTGTGCATACAAAACCGTGTGTCGTGACGCGAGCTCGCTCGGACGCGTATTTACCGAGTTATAAGCGAGTTAACTTCCGGCGAGTCACTTAGGTATCGCTGGAACGATAGATTGCTAAGTACCGCGCCGTGTCGCTTAGCCGGTTTGCCCGTCGCACCGGAAAGAGTAAACTTTTTTCCTATCGTTCCTAGATGATTTTAAACGTTATATTCGTGGTAAACTGTGCATACAAAACCGTGTGTCGTGACGCGAGCTCGCTCGGACGCGTATTTACCGAGTTATAAGCGAGTTAACTTCCGGCGGTTCACTTAGGTATCGCTGGAACGATAGATTGCTAAGTACCGCGCCGTGTCGCTTAGCTAGTTCGCCCGTCGTACCGGTAACAGTAAACTTTTTTCCTATCGTTCCTAGATGATTTTAAACGTTATATTCGTGGTAAACTGTGCATACAAAACCGTGTGTCGTGACGCGAGGTCGCTCGGACGCGTATTTACCGAGTTATAAGCGAGTTAACTTCCGGCGAGTCACTTAGGTATCGCTGGAACGATAGATTGCTAAGTACCGCGCCGTGTCGCTTAGCCGGTTTGCCCGTCGCACCGGAAAGAGTAAACTTTTTTCCTATCGTTCCTAGATGATTTTAAACGTTATATTCGTGGTAAACTGTGCATACAAAACTGTGTATCGTGACGCGAGCTCTCTCGGACGCGTATTTACCGAGTTATAAGCGAGTTAACTTCCGGCGAGTCACTTAGGTATCGCTGGAACGATAGATTGCTAAGTACCGCGCCGTGTCGCTTAGCCGGTTCGCCCGTTGCACCGGTAAGAGTAAACTTTTTCCTATCGTTCCTAGATGATTTTAAACGTTATATTCGTGGTAAACTGTGCATACGAAACCGTGTGTCGTGACGCGAGCTCTCTCGGACGCGTATTTACCGAGTAATAAGCGAGTTAACTACCGGCGAGTCACTTAGGTATCGCTGGATCGATAGATTGCTAAGTACCGCGCCGTGTCGCTTAGCTAGTTCGCCCGTCGTACCGGTAAGAGTAAACTTTTTTCCTATCGTTCCTAGATGATTTTAAACGTTATATTCGTGGTAAACTGTGCATACGAAACCGTGTGTCGTGGCGCAAGCTCTCTCGGACGCGTACTTACCGAGTTATAAGCGAGTTAACTTCCGGCGAGTCACTTAGGTATCGCTGGAACGATAGATTGCTAAGTACCGCGCCGTGTCGCTTAGCCGGTTCGCCCGTCGCACCGGTAAGAGTAAACTTTTTTCCTATCGTTCCCAGATGATTTTAAACGTTATATTCGTGGTAAACTGTGCATACGAAACCGTGTGTCGTGACGCAAGCTCTCTCGGACGCGTATTTACCGAGTTATAAGCGAGTTAACTACCGGCGAGTCACTTAGGTATCGCTGGAACGATAGATTGCTAAGTACCGCGCCGTGTCGCTTAGCTAGTTCGCCCGTCGTACCGGTAAGAGTAAACTTTTTTCCTATCGTTCCTAGATGATTTTAAACGTTATATTCGTGGTAAACTGTGCATACAAAACCGTGTGTCGTGACGCGAGGTCGCTCGGACGCGTATTTACCGAGTTATAAGCGAGTTAACTTCCGGTGAGTCACTTAGGTATCGCTGGAACGATAGATTGCTAAGTACCGCGCCGTGTCGCTTAGTCGGTTTGCCCGTCGCACCGGAAAGAGTAAACTTTTTTCCTATCGTTCCTAGATGATTTTAAACGTTATATTCGTGGTAAACTGTGCATACAAAACTGTGTATCGTGACGCGAGCTCTCTCGGACGCGTATTTACCGAGTTATAAGCGAGTTAACTTCCGGCGAGTCACTTAGGTATCGCTGGAACGATAGATTGCTAAGTACCGCGCCGTGTTGCTTAGCCGGTTCGCCCGTTGCACCGGTAAGAGTAATCTTTTTCCTATCGTTCCTAGATGATTTTAAACGTTATATTCGTGGTAAACTGTGCATACGAAACCGTGTGTCGTGACGCGAGCTCTCTCGGACGCGTATTTACCGAGTAATAAGCGAGTTAACTACCGGCGAGTCACTTAGGTATCGCTGGAACGATAGATTGCTAAGTACCGCGCCGTGTCGCTTAGCTAGTTCGCCCGTCGTACCGGTAACAGTAAACTTTTTTCCTATCACTCCTAGATGATTTTAAACGTTATATTCGTGGTAAACTGTGCATACAAAACCGTGTGTCGTGACGCGAGCTCGCTGGGACGCGTATTTACCGAGTTATAAGCGAGTTAACTTCCGGCGAGTCACTTAGGTATCGCTGGAACGATAGATTGCTAAGTACCGCGCCGTGTCGCTTAGCCGGTTTGCCCGTCGCACCGGAAAGAGTAAACTTTTTTCCTATCGTTCCTAGATGATTTTAAACGTTATATTCGTAGTAAACTGTGCATGCAAAACCGTGTGTCGTGACGCGAGCTCGCTCGGACGCGTATTTACCGAGTTATAAGCGAGTTAACTTCCGGCGGTTCACTTAGGTATCGCTGGAACGATAGATTGCTAAGTACCGCGCCGTGTCGCTTAGCTAGTTCGCCCGTCGTACCGGTAACAGTAAACTTTTTTCCTATCGTTCCTAGATGATTTTAAACGTTATATTCGTGGTAAACTGTGCATACAAAACCGTGTGTCGTGACGCGAGGTCGCTCGGACGCGTATTTACCGAGTTATAAGCGAGTTAACTTCCGGCGAGTCACTTAGGTATCGCTGGAACGATAGATTGCTAAGTACCGCGCCGTGTCGCTTAGCCGGTTTGCCCGTCGCACCGGAAAGAGTAAACTTTTTTCCTATCGTTCCTAGATGATTTTAAACGTTATATTCGTGGTAAACTGTGCATACAAAACTGTGTATCGTGACGCGAGCTCTCTCGGACGCGTATTTACCGAGTTATAAGCGAGTTAACTTCCGGCGAGTCACTTAGGTATCGCTGGAACGATAGATTGCTAAGTACCGCGCCGTGTCGCTTAGCTAGTTCGCCCGTCGTACCGGTAAGAGTAAACTTTTTTCCTATCGTTCCTAGATGATTTTAAACGTTATATTCGTGGTAAACTGTGCATACGAAACCGTGTGTCGTGACGCAAGCTCGCTCGGACGCGTATTTACCGAGTTATACGCGAGTTAACTTCCGGCGGTTCACTTAGGTATCGCTGGAACGATAGATTGCTAAGTACCGCGCCGTGTCGCTTAGCTAGTTCGCCCGTCGTACCGGTAACAGTAAACTTTTTTCCTATCACTCCTAGATGATTTTAAACGTTATATTCGTGGTAAACTGTGCATACAAAACCGTGTGTCGTGACGCGAGCTCGCTCGGACGCGTATTTACCGAGTTATAAGCGAGTTAACTTCCGGCGAGTCACTTAGGTATCGCTGGAACGATAGATTGCTAAGTACCGCGCCGTGTCGCTTAGCCGGTTTGCCCGTCGCACCGGAAAGAGTAAACTTTTTTCCTATCGTTCCTAGATGATTTTAAACGTTATATTCGTAGTAAACTGTGCATGCAAAACCGTGTGTCGTGACGCGAGCTCGCTCGGACGCGTATTTACCGAGTTATAAGCGAGTTAACTTCCGGCGGTTCACTTAGGTATCGCTGGAACGATAGATTGCTAAGTACCGCGCCGTGTCGCTTAGCCGGTTCGCCCGTCGCACCGGTAAGAGTAAACTTTTTTCCTATCGTTCCCAGATGATTTTAAACGTTATATTCGTGGTAAACTGTGCATACGAAACCGTGTGTCGTGACGCAAGCTCTCTCGGACGCGTATTTACCGAGTTATAAGCGAGTTAACTACCGGCGAGTCACTTAGGTATCGCTGGAACGATAGATTGCTAAGTACCGCGCCGTGTCGCTTAGCTAGTTCGCCCGTCGTACCGGTAAGAGTAAACTTTTTTCCTATCGTTCCTAGATGATTTTAAACGTTATATTCGTGGTAAACTGTGCATACAAAACCGTGTGTCGTGACGCGAGGTCGCTCGGACGCGTATTTACCGAGTTATAAGCGAGTTAACTTCCGGTGAGTCACTTAGGTATCGCTGGAACGATAGATTGCTAAGTACCGCGCCGTGTCGCTTAGTCGGTTTGCCCGTCGCACCGGAAAGAGTAAACTTTTTTCCTATCGTTCCTAGATGATTTTAAACGTTATATTCGTGGTAAACTGTGCATACAAAACTGTGTATCGTGACGCGAGCTCTCTCGGACGCGTATTTACCGAGTTATAAGCGAGTTAACTTCCGGCGAGTCACTTAGGTATCGCTGGAACGATAGATTGCTAAGTACCGCGCCGTGTTGCTTAGCCGGTTCGCCCGTTGCACCGGTAAGAGTAATCTTTTTCCTATCGTTCCTAGATGATTTTAAACGTTATATTCGTGGTAAACTGTGCATACGAAACCGTGTGTCGTGACGCGAGCTCTCTCGGACGCGTATTTACCGAGTAATAAGCGAGTTAACTACCGGCGAGTCACTTAGGTATCGCTGGAACGATAGATTGCTAAGTACCGCGCCGTGTCGCTTAGCTAGTTCGCCCGTCGTACCGGTAAGAGTAAACTTTTTTCCTATCGTTCCTAGATGATTTTAAACGTTATATTCGTGGTAAACTGTGCATACGAAACCGTGTGTCGTGACGCAAGCTCTCTCGGACGCGTACTTACCGAGTTATAAGCGAGTTAACTTCCGGCGAGTCACTTAGGTATCGCTGGAACGATAGATTGCTAAGTACCGCGCCGTGTCGCTTAGCCGGTTCGCCCGTCGCACCGGTAAGAGTAAACTTTTTTCCTATCGTTCCCAGATGATTTTAAACGTTATATTCGTGGTAAACTGTGCATACGAAACCGTGTGTCGTGACGCAAGCTCTCTCGGACGCGTATTTACCGAGTTATAAGCGAGTTAACTTCCGGCGGTTCACTTAGGTATCGCTGGAACGATAGATTGCTAAGTACCGCGCCGTGTCGCTTAGCTAGTTCGCCCGTCGTACCGGTAACAGTAAACTTTTTTCCTATCGTTCCTAGATGATTTTAAACGTTATATTCGTGGTAAACTGTGCATACAAAACCGTGTGTCGTGACGCGAGGTCGCTCGGACGCGTATTTACCGAGTTATAAGCGAGTTAACTTCCGGCGAGTCACTTAGGTATCGCTGGAACGATAGATTGCTAAGTACCGCGCCGTGTCGCTTAGCCGGTTTGCCCGTCGCACCGGAAAGAGTAAACTTTTTTCCTATCGTTCCTAGATGATTTTAAACGTTATATTCGTGGTAAACTGTGCATACAAAACTGTGTATCGTGACGCGAGCTCTCTCGGACGCGTATTTACCGAGTTATAAGCGAGTTAACTTCCGGCGAGTCACTTAGGTATCGCTGGAACGATAGATTGCTAAGTACCGCGCCGTGTCGCTTAGCCGGTTCGCCCGTTGCACCGGTAAGAGTAAACTTTTTCCTATCGTTCCTAGATGATTTTAAACGTTATATTCGTGGTAAACTGTGCATACGAAACCGTGTGTCGTGACGCGAGCTCTCTCGGACGCGTATTTACCGAGTAATAAGCGAGTTAACTACCGGCGAGTCACTTAGGTATCGCTGGAACGATAGATTGCTAAGTACCGCGCCGTGTCGCTTAGCTAGTTCGCCCGTCGTACCGGTAAGAGTAAACTTTTTTCCTATCGTTCCTAGATGATTTTAAACGTTATATTCGTGGTAAACTGTGCATACGAAACCGTGTGTCGTGACGCAAGCTCGCTCGGACGCGTATTTACCGAGTTATAAGCGAGTTAACTTCCGGCGGTTCACTTAGGTATCGCTGGAACGATAGATTGCTAAGTACCGCGCCGTGTCGCTTAGCTAGTTCGCCCGTCGTACCGGTAACAGTAAACTTTTTTCCTATCACTCCTAGATGATTTTAAACGTTATATTCGTGGTAAACTGTGCATACAAAACCGTGTGTCGTGACGCGAGCTCGCTCGGACGCGTATTTACCGAGTTATAAGCGAGTTAACTTCCGGCGAGTCACTTAGGTATCGCTGGAACGATAGATTGCTAAGTACCGCGCCGTGTCGCTTAGCCGGTTTGCCCGTCGCACCGGAAAGAGTAAACTTTTTTCCTATCGTTCCTAGATGATTTTAAACATTATATTCGTAGTAAACTGTGCATGCAAAACCGTGTGTCGTGACGCGAGCTCGCTCGGACGCGTATTTACCGAGTTATAAGCGAGTTAACTTCCGGCGGTTCACTTAGGTATCGCTGGAACGATAGATTGCTAAGTACCGCGCCGTGTCGCTTAGCTAGTTCGCCCGTCGTACCGGTAACAGTAAACTTTTTTCCTATCGTTCCTAGATGATTTTAAACGTTATATTCGTGGTAAACTGTGCATACAAAACCGTGTGTCGTGACGCGAGGTCGCTCGGACGCGTATTTACCGAGTTATAAGCGAGTTAACTTCCGGCGAGTCACTTAGGTATCGCTGGAACGATAGATTGCTAAGTACCGCGCCGTGTCGCTTAGCCGGTTTGCCCGTCGCACCGGAAAGAGTAAACTTTTTTCCTATCGTTCCTAGATGATTTTAAACGTTATATTCGTGGTAAACTGTGCATACAAAACTGTGTATCGTGACGCGAGCTCTCTCGGACGCGTATTTACCGAGTTATAAGCGAGTTAACTTCCGGCGAGTCACTTAGGTATCGCTGGAACGATAGATTGCTAAGTACCGCGCCGTGTCGCTTAGCCGGTTCGCCCGTTGCACCGGTAAGAGTAAACTTTTTCCTATCGTTCCTAGATGATTTTAAACGTTATATTCGTGGTAAACTGTGCATACGAAACCGTGTGTCGTGACGCGAGCTCTCTCGGACGCGTATTTACCGAGTAATAAGCGAGTTAACTACCGGCGAGTCACTTAGGTATCGCTGGAACGATAGATTGCTAAGTACCGCGCCGTGTCGCTTAGCTAGTTCGCCCGTCGTACCGGTAAGAGTAAACTTTTTTCCTATCGTTCCTAGATGATTTTAAACGTTATATTCGTGGTAAACTGTGCATACGAAACCGTGTGTCGTGACGCAAGCTCTCTCGGACGCGTACTTACCGAGTTATAAGCGAGTTAACTTCCGGCGAGTCACTTAGGTATCGCTGGAACGATAGATTGCTAAGTACCGCGCCGTGTCGCTTAGCCGGTTCGCCCGTCGCACCGGTAAGAGTAAACTTTTTTCCTATCGTTCCCAGATGATTTTAAACGTTATATTCGTGGTAAACTGTGCATACGAAACCGTGTGTCGTGACGCAAGCTCTCTCGGACGCGTATTTACCGAGTTATAAGCGAGTTAACTACCGGCGAGTCACTTAGGTATCGCTGGAACGATAGATTGCTAAGTACCGCGCCGTGTCGCTTAGCTAGTTCGCCCGTCGTACCGGTAAGAGTAAACTTTTTTCCTATCGTTCCTAGATGATTTTAAACGTTATATTCGTGGTAAACTGTGCATACAAAACCGTGTGTCGTGACGCGAGCTCGCTCGGACGCGTATTTACCGAGTTATAAGCGAGTTAACTTCCGGCGAGTCACTTAGGTATCGCTGGAACGATAGATTGCTAAGTACCGCGCCGTGTCGCTTAGCCGGTTCGCCCGTCGCATCGGTAAGAGTAAACTTTTTTCCTATCGTTCCTAGATGATTTTAAACGTTATATTCGTGGTAAACTGTGCATACAAAACCGCGTGTCGTGACGCGAGCTCGCTCGGACGCGTATTTACCGAGTTATAAGCGAGTTAACTTCCGGCGAGTCACTTAGGTATCGCTGGAACGATAGATTGCTAAGTACCGCGCCGTGTCGCTTAGCCGGTTTGCCCGTCGCACCGGAAAGAGTAAACTTTTTTCCTATCGTTCCTAGATGATTTTAAACGTTATATTCGTGGTAAACTGTGCATACAAAACTGTGTATCGTGACGCGAGCTCTCTCGGACGCGTATTTACCGAGTTATAAGCGAGTTAACTTCCGGCGAGTCACTTAGGTATCGCTGGAACGATAGATTGCTAAGTACCGCGCCGTGTCGCTTAGCCGGTTCGCCCGTTGCACCGGTAAGAGTAAACTTTTTCCTATCGTTCCTAGATGATTTTAAACGTTATATTCGTGGTAAACTGTGCATACGAAACCGTGTGTCGTGACGCGAGCTCTCTCGGACGCGTATTTACCGAGTAATAAGCGAGTTAACTACCGGCGAGTCACTTAGGTATCGCTGGAACGATAGATTGCTAAGTACCGCGCCGTGTCGCTTAGCTAGTTCGCCCGTCGTACCGGTAAGAGTAAACTTTTTTCCTATCGTTCCTAGATGATTTTAAACGTTATATTCGTGGTAAACTGTGCATACGAAACCGTGTGTCGTGACGCAAGCTCTCTCGGACGCGTACTTACCGAGTTATAAGCGAGTTAACTTTCGGCGAGTCACTTAGGTATCGCTGGAACGATAGATTGCTAAGTACCGCGCCGTGTCGCTTAGCCGGTTCGCCCGTCGCACCGGTAAGAGTAAACTTTTTTCCTATCGTTCCCAGATGATTTTAAACGTTATATTCGTGGTAAACTGTGCATACGAAACCGTGTGTCGTGACGCAAGCTCTCTCGGACGCGTATTTACCGAGTTATAAGCGAGTTAACTACCGGCGAGTCACTTAGGTATCGCTGGAACGATAGATTGCTAAGTACCGCGCCGTGTCGCTTAGCTAGTTCGCCCGTCGTACCGGTAAGAGTAAACTTTTTTCCTATCGTTCCTAGATGATTTTAAACGTTATATTCGTGGTAAACTGTGCATACAAAACCGCGTTTCGTGACGCGAGCTCGCTCGGACGCGTATTTACCGAGTTATAAGCGAGTTAACTTCCGGCGAGTCACTTAGGTATCGCTGGAACGATAGATTGCTAAGTACCGCGCCGTGTCGCTTAGCCGGTTCGCCCGTCGCATCGGTAAGAGTAAACTTTTTTCCTATCGTACCTAGATGATTTTAAACGTTATATTCGTGGTAAACTGTGCATACAAAACCGCGTGTCGTGACGCGAGCTCGCTCGGACGCGTATTTACCGAGTTATAAGCGAGTTAACTTCCGGCGAGTCACTTAGGTATCGCTGGAACGATAGATTGCTAAGTACCGCGCCGTGTCGCTTAGCCGGTTCACCCGTCGCACCGGTAAGAGTAAACTTTTTTCCTATCGTTCCTAGATGATTTTAAACGTTATATTCGTGGTAAACTGTGCATACGAAACCGTGTGTCGTGACGCGAGCTCTCTCGGACGCGTATTTACCGAGTTATAAGCGAGTTAACTTCCGGCGAGTCACTTAGGTATCGCTGGAACGATAGATTGCTAAGTACCGCGCCGTGTCGCTTAGCCGGTTCGCCCGTCGCACCGGTAAGAGTAAACTTTTTTCCTATCATTCCGAGATGATTTTAAACGTTATATTCGAGGTAAACTGTGCATACGAAACCGTGTGTCGTGACGCAAGCTCTCTCGGACGCGTATTTACCGAGTTATAAGCGAGTTAACTTCCGGCGAGTCACTTAGGTATCGCTGGAACGATAGATTACTAAGTACCGCGCCGTGTCGCTTAGCCGGTTCTCCGGTCGCACCGGTAAGAGTAAACTTTTTTCCTATTTTTTCCTAGATGATTTTAAACGTTATATTCGTGGTAAACTTTGCATACGAAACCGTGTGTCGTGACGCGAGCTCTCTCGGACGCGTATTTACCGAGTTATAAGCGAGTTAACTTCCGGCGAGTCACTTAGGTATCGCTGGAACGATAGATTGCTAAGTACCGCGCCGTGTCGCTTAGTCGGTTCGCCCGTCGCACCGGTAAGAGTAAACTTTTTTCCTATCACTCCTAGATGATTTTAAACGTTATATTCGTAGTAAACTGTGCATACAAAACCGCGTGTCGTGACGCGAGCTCGCTCGGACGCGTATTTACCGAGTTATAAGCGAGTTAACTTCCGGCGAGTCACTTAGGTATCGCTGGAACGATAGATTGCTAAGTACCGCGCCGTGTCGCTTAGCCGGTTTGCCCGTCGCACCGGAAAGAGTAAACTTTTTTCCTATCGTTCCTAGATGATTTTAAACGTTATATTCGTAGTAAACTGTGCATGCAAAACCGTGTGTCGTGACGCGAGCTCGCTCGGACGCGTATTTACCGAGTTATAAGCGAGTTAACTTCCGGCGGGTCACTTAGGTATCGCTGGAACGATAGATTGCTAAGTACCGCGCCGTGTCGCTTAGCTAGTTCGCCCGTCGTACCGGTAACAGTAAACTTTTTTCCTATCGTTCCTAGATGATTTTAAACGTTATATTCGTGGTAAACTGTGCATACAAAACCGTGTGTCGTGACGCGAGGTCGCTCGGACGCGTATTTACCGAGTTATAAGCGAGTTAACTTCCGGCGAGTCACTTAGGTATCGCTGGAACGATAGATTGCTAAGTACCGCGCCGTGTCGCTTAGCTAGTTCGCCCGTCGTACCGGTAAGAGTAAACTTTTTTCCTATCGTTCCTAGATGATTTTAAACGTTATATTCGTGGTAAACTGTGCATACGAAACCGTGTGTCGTGACGCAAGCTCTCTCGGACGCGTACTTACCGAGTTATAAGCGAGTTAACTTCCGGCGAGTCACTTAGGTATCGCTGGAACGATAGATTGCTAAGTACCGCGCCGTGTCGCTTAGCCGGTTCGCCCGTCGTACCGGTAAGAGTAAACTTTTTTCCTATCGTTCCTAGATGATTTTAAACGTTATATTCGTGGTAAACTGTGCATACAAAACCGCGTTTCGTGACGCGAGCTCGCTCGGACGCGTATTTACCGAGTTATAAGCGAGTTAACTTCCGGCGAGTCACTTAGGTATCGCTGGAACGATAGATTGCTAAGTACCGCGCCGTGTCGCTTAGCCGGTTTGCCCGTCGCACCGGAAAGTGTAAACTTTTTTCCTATCGTTCCTAGATGATTTTAAACGTTATATTCGTGGTAAACTGAGCATACAAAACCGCGTGTCGTGACGCGAGCTCGCTCGGATGCGTATTTACCGAGTTATAAGCGAGTTAACTTCCGGCGAGTCACTTAGGTATCGCTAGAACGATAGATTGCTAAGTACCGCGCCGTGTCGCTTAGCCGGTTCACCCGTCGCACCGGTAAGAGTAAACTTTTTTCCTATCATTCCGAGATGATTTTAAACGTTATATTCGTGGTAAACTGTGCATACGAAACCGTGTGTCGTGACGCAAGCTCTCTCGGACGCGTATTTACCGAGTTATAAGCGAGTTAACTTCCGGCGAGTCACTTAGGTATCGCTGGACCGATAGATTACTAAGTACCGCGCCGTGTCGCTTAGCCGGTTCTCCCGTCGCACCGGTAAGAGTAAACTTTTTTCCTATTTTTTCCTAGATGATTTTAAACGTTATATTCGTGGTAAACTGTGCATACGAAACCGTGTGTCGTGACGCAAGCTCTCTCGGACGCGTACTTACCGAGTTATAAGCGAGTTAACTTCCGGCGAGTCACTTAGGTATCGCTGGAACGATAGATTGCTAAGTACCGCGCCGTGTCGCTTAGCCGGTTCGCCCGTCGTACCGGTAAGAGTAAACTTTTTTCCTATCGTTCCTAGATGATTTTAAACGTTATATTCGTGGTAAACTGTGCATACAAAACCGCGTTTCGTGACGCGAGCTCGCTCGGACGCGTATTTACCGAGTTATAAGCGAGTTAACTTCCGGCGAGTCACTTAGGTATCGCTGGAACGATAGATTGCTAAGTACCGCGCCGTGTCGCTTAGCCGGTTCGCCCGTCGTACCGGTAAGAGTAAACTTTTTTCCTATCGTTCCTAGATGATTTTAAACGTTATATTCGTGGTAAACTGTGCATACAAAACCGCGTTTCGTGACGCGAGCTCGCTCGGACGCGTATTTACCGAGTTATAAGCGAGTTAACTTCCGGCGAGTCACTTAGGTATCGCTGGAACGATAGATTGCTAAGTACCGCGCCGTGTCGCTTAGCCGGTTTGCCCGTCGCACCGGAAAGTGTAAACTTTTTTCCTATCGTTCCTAGATGATTTTAAACGTTATATTCGTGGTAAACTGAGCATACAAAACCGCGTGTCGTGACGCGAGCTCGCTCGGATGCGTATTTACCGAGTTATAAGCGAGTTAACTTCCGGCGAGTCACTTAGGTATCGCTAGAACGATAGATTGCTAAGTACCGCGCCGTGTCGCTTAGCCGGTTCACCCGTCGCACCGGTAAGAGTAAACTTTTTTCCTATCATTCCGAGATGATTTTAAACGTTATATTCGTGGTAAACTGTGCATACGAAACCGTGTGTCGTGACGCAAGCTCTCTCGGACGCGTATTTACCGAGTTATAAGCGAGTTAACTTCCGGCGAGTCACTTAGGTATCGCTGGACCGATAGATTACTAAGTACCGCGCCGTGTCGCTTAGCCGGTTCTCCCGTCGCACCGGTAAGAGTAAACTTTTTTCCTATTTTTTCCTAGATGATTTTAAACGTTATATTCGTGGTAAACTTTGCATACGAAACCGTGTGTCGTGACGCGAGCTCTCTCGGACACGTATTTACCGAGTTATAAGCGAGTTAACTTCCGGCGAGTCACTTAGGTATCGCTGGAACGATAGATTGCTAAGTACCGCGCCGTGTCGCTTAGTCGGTTCGCCCGTCGCACCGGTAAGAGTAAACTTTTTTCCTATCACTCCTAGATGATTTTAAACGTTATATTCGTAGTAAACTGTGCATACAAAACCGCGTGTCGTGACGCGAGCTCTCTCGGACGCGTATTTACCGAGTAATAAGCGAGTTAACTACCGGCGAGTCACTTAGGTATCGCTGGAACGATAGATTGCTAAGTACCGCGCCGTGTCGCTTAGCTAGTTCGCCCGTCGTACCGGTAAGAGTAAACTTTTTTCCTATCGTTCCTAGATGATTTTAAACGTTATATTCGTGGTAAACTGTGCATACGAAACCGTGTGTCGTGACGCAAGCTCTCTCGGACGCGTACTTACCGAGTTATAAGCGAGTTAACTTCCGGCGAGTCACTTAGGTATCGCTGGAACGATAGATTGCTAAGTACCGCGCCGTGTCGCTTAGCCGGTTCGCCCGTCGTACCGGTAAGAGTAAACTTTTTTCCTATCGTTCCTAGATGATTTTAAACGTTATATTCGTGGTAAACTGTGCATACAAAACCGCGTTTCGTGACGCGAGCTCGCTCGGACGCGTATTTACCGAGTTATAAGCGAGTTAACTTCCGGCGAGTCACTTAGGTATCGCTGGAACGATAGGTTGCTAAGTACCGCGCCGTGTCGCTTAGCCGGTTTGCCCGTCGCACCGGAAAGTGTAAACTTTTTTCCTATCGTTCCTAGATGATTTTAAACGTTATATTCGTGGTAAACTGAGCATACAAAACCGCGTGTCGTGACGCGAGCTCGCTCGGATGCGTATTTACCGAGTTATAAGCGAGTTAACTTCCGGCGAGTCACTTAGGTATCGCTAGAACGATAGATTGCTAAGTACCGCGCCGTGTCGCTTAGCCGGTTCACCCGTCGCACCGGTAAGAGTAAACTTTTTTCCTATCATTCCGAGATGATTTTAAACGTTATATTCGTGGTAAACTGTGCATACGAAACCGTGTGTCGTGACGCAAGCTCTCTCGGACGCGTATTTACCGAGTTATAAGCGAGTTAACTTCCGGCGAGTCACTTAGGTATCGCTGGACCGATAGATTACTAAGTACCGCGCCGTGTCGCTTAGCCGGTTCTCCCGTCGCACCGGTAAGAGTAAACTTTTTTCCTATTTTTTCCTAGATGATTTTAAACGTTATATTCGTGGTAAACTTTGCATACGAAACCGTGTGTCGTGACGCGAGCTCTCTCGGACGCGTATTTACCGAGTTATAAGCGAGTTAACTTCCGGCGAGTCACTTAGGTATCGCTGGAACGATAGATTGCTAAGTACCGCGCCGTGTCGCTTAGTCGGTTCGCCCGTCGCACCGGTAAGAGTAAACTTTTTTCCTATCACTCCTAGATGATTTTAAACGTTATATTCGTAGTAAACTGTGCATACAAAACCGCGTGTCGTGACGCGAGCTCGCTCGGATGCGTATTTACCGAGTTATAAGCGAGTTAACTTCCGGCGAGTCACTTAGGTATCGCTGGAACGATAGATTGCTAAGTACCGCGCCGTGTCGCTTAGCCGGTTTGCCCGTCGCACCGGAAAGAGTAAACTTTTTTCCTATCGTTCCTAGATGATTTTAAACGTTATATTCGTAGTAAACTGTGCATGCAAAACCGTGTGTCTTGACGCGAGCTCTCTCGGACACGTATTTACCGAGTTATAAGCGAGTTAACTTCCGGCGAGTCACTTAGGTATCGCTGGAACGATAGATTGCTAAGTACCGCGCCGTGTCGCTTAGTCGGTTCGCCCGTCGCACCGGTAAGAGTAAACTTTTTTCCTATCACTCCTAGATGATTTTAAACGTTATATTCGTAGTAAACTGTGCATACAAAACCGCGTGTCGTGACGCGAGCTCTCTCGGACGCGTATTTACCGAGTAATAAGCGAGTTAACTACCGGCGAGTCACTTAGGTATCGCTGGAACGATAGATTGCTAAGTACCGCGCCGTGTCGCTTAGCTAGTTCGCCCGTCGTACCGGTAAGAGTAAACTTTTTTCCTATCGTTCCTAGATGATTTTAAACGTTATATTCGTGGTAAACTGTGCATACGAAACCGTGTGTCGTGACGCAAGCTCTCTCGGACGCGTACTTACCGAGTTATAAGCGAGTTAACTTCCGGCGAGTCACTTAGGTATCGCTGGAACGATAGATTGCTAAGTACCGCGCCGTGTCGCTTAGCCGGTTCGCCCGTCGTACCGGTAAGAGTAAACTTTTTTCCTATCGTTCCTAGATGATTTTAAACGTTATATTCGTGGTAAACTGTGCATACAAAACCGCGTTTCGTGACGCGAGCTCGCTCGGACGCGTATTTACCGAGTTATAAGCGAGTTAACTTCCGGCGAGTCACTTAGGTATCGCTGGAACGATAGATTGCTAAGTACCGCGCCGTGTCGCTTAGCCGGTTTGCCCGTCGCACCGGAAAGTGTAAACTTTTTTCCTATCGTTCCTAGATGATTTTAAACGTTATATTCGTGGTAAACTGAGCATACAAAACCGCGTGTCGTGACGCGAGCTCGCTCGGATGCGTATTTACCGAGTTATAAGCGAGTTAACTTCCGGCGAGTCACTTAGGTATCGCTAGAACGATAGATTGCTAAGTACCGCGCCGTGTCGCTTAGCCGGTTCACCCGTCGCACCGGTAAGAGTAAACTTTTTTCCTATCATTCCGAGATGATTTTAAACGTTATATTCGTGGTAAACTGTGCATACGAAACCGTGTGTCGTGACGCAAGCTCTCTCGGACGCGTATTTACCGAGTTATAAGCGAGTTAACTTCCGGCGAGTCACTTAGGTATCGCTGGACCGATAGATTACTAAGTACCGCGCCGTGTCGCTTAGCCGGTTCTCCCGTCGCACCGGTAAGAGTAAACTTTTTTCCTATTTTTTCCTAGATGATTTTAAACGTTATATTCGTGGTAAACTTTGCATACGAAACCGTGTGTCGTGACGCGAGCTCTCTCGGACGCGTATTTACCGAGTTATAAGCGAGTTAACTTCCGGCGAGTCACTTAGGTATCGCTGGAACGATAGATTGCTAAGTACCGCGCCGTGTCGCTTAGTCGGTTCGCCCGTCGCACCGGTAAGAGTAAACTTTTTTCCTATCACTCCTAGATGATTTTAAACGTTATATTCGTAGTAAACTGTGCATACAAAACCGCGTGTCGTGACGCGAGCTCGCTCGGATGCGTATTTACCGAGTTATAAGCGAGTTAACTTCCGGCGAGTCACTTAGGTATCGCTGGAACGATAGATTGCTAAGTACCGCGCCGTGTCGCTTAGCCGGTTTGCCCGTCGCACCGGAAAGAGTAAACTTTTTTCCTATCGTTCCTAGATGATTTTAAACGTTATATTCGTAGTAAACTGTGCATGCAAAACCGTGTGTCTTGACGCGAGCTCGCTCGGACGCGTATTTACCGAGTTATAAGCGAGTTAACTTCCGGCGGGTCACTTAGGTATCGCTGGAACGATAGATTGCTAAGTACCGCGCCGTGTCGCTTAGCTAGTTCGCCCGTCGTACCGGTAAGAGTAAACTTTTTTCCTATCGTTCCTAGATGATTTTAAACGTTATATTCGTGGTAAACTGTGCATACAAAACCGTGTGTCGTGACGCGAGGGCGCTCGGACGCGTATTTACCGAGTTATAAGCGAGTTAACTTCCGGCGAGTCACTTAGGTATCGCTGGAACGATAGATTGCTAAGTACCGCGCCGTGTCGCTTAGCCGGTTTGCCCGTCGCACCGGAAAGAGTAAACTTTTTTCCTATCGTTCCTAGATGATTTTAAACGTTATATTCGTGGTAAACTGTGCATACAAAACTGTGTATCGTGACGCGAGCTCTCTCGGACGCGTATTTACCGAGTAATAAGCGAGTTAACTACCGGCGAGTCACTTAGGTATCGCTGGAACGATAGATTGCTAAGTACCGCGCCGTGTCGCTTAGCTAGTTCGCCCGTCGTACCGGTAAGAGTAAACTTTTTTCCTATCGTTCCTAGATGATTTTAAACGTTATATTCGTGGTAAACTGTGCATACGAAACCGTGTGTCGTGACGCAAGCTCTCTCGGACGCGTACTTACCGAGTTATAAGCGAGTTAACTTCCGGCGAGTCACTTAGGTATCGCTGGAACGATAGATTGCTAAGTACCGCGCCGTGTCGCTTAGCCGGTTCGCCCGTCGCACCGGTAAGAGTAAACTTTTTTCCTATCGTTCCTAGATGATTTTAAACGTTATATTCGTGGTAAACTGTGCATACAAAACCGCGTTTCGTGACGCGAGCTCGCTCGGACGCGTATTTACCGAGTTATAAGCGAGTTAACTTCCGGCGAGTCACTTAGGTATCGCTGGAACGATAGATTGCTAAGTACCGCGCCGTGTCGCTAAGCCGGTTTGCCCGTCGCACCGGAAAGTGTAAACTTTTTTCCTATCGTTCCTAGATGATTTTAAACGTTATATTCGTGGTAAACTGAGCATACAAAACCGCGTGTCGTGACGCGAGCTCGCTCGGATGCGTATTTACCGAGTTATAAGCGAGTTAACTTCCGGCGAGTCACTTAGGTATCGCTAGAACGATAGATTGCTAAGTACCGCGCCGTGTCGCTTAGCCGGTTCACCCGTCGCACCGGTAAGAGTAAACTTTTTTCCTATCATTCCGAGATGATTTTAAACGTTATATTCGTGGTAAACTGTGCATACGAAACCGTGTGTCGTGACGCAAGCTCTCTCGGACGCGTATTTACCGAGTTATAAGCGAGTTAACTTCCGGCGAGTCACTTAGGTATCGCTGGACCGATAGATTGCTAAGTACCGCGCCGTGTCGCTTAGCCGGTTCGCCCGTCGCACCGGTAAGAGTAAACTTTTTTCCTATCATTCCGAGATGATTTTAAACGTTATATTCGAGGTAAACTGTGCATACGAAACCGTGTGTCGTGACGCAAGCTCTCTCGGACGCGTATTTACCGAGTTATAAGCGAGTTAACTTCCGGCGAGTCACTTAGGTATCGCTGGACCGATAGATTGCTAAGTACCGCGCCGTGTCGCTTAGCCGGTTCGCCCGTCGCACCGGTAAGAGTAAACTTTTTTCCTATCATTCCGAGATGATTTTAAACGTTATATTCGAGGTAAACTGTGCATACGAAACCGTGTGTCGTGACGCAAGCTCTCTCGGACGCGTATTTACCGAGTTATAAGCGAGTTAACTTCCGGCGAGTCACTTAGGTATCGCTGGAACGATAGATTACTAAGTACCGCGCCGTGTCGCTTAGCCGGTTCTCCGGTCGCACCGGTAAGAGTAAACTTTTTTCCTATTTTTTCCTAGATGATTTTAAACGTTATATTCGTGGTAAACTTTGCATACGAAACCGTGTGTCGTGACGCGAGCTCTCTCGGACGCGTATTTACCGAGTTATAAGCGAGTTAACTTCCGGCGAGTCACTTAGGTATCGCTGGAACGATAGATTGCTAAGTACCGCGCCGTGTCGCTTAGTCGGTTCGCCCGTCGCACCGGTAAGAGTAAACTTTTTTCCTATCACTCCTAGATGATTTTAAACGTTATATTCGTAGTAAACTGTGCATACAAAACCGCGTGTCGTGACGCGAGCTCGCTCGGACGCGTATTTACCGAGTTATAAGCGAGTTAACTTCCGGCGAGTCACTTAGGTATCGCTGGAACGATAGATTGCTAAGTACCGCGCCGTGTCGCTTAGCCGGTTTGCCCGTCGCACCGGAAAGAGTAAACTTTTTTCCTATCGTTCCTAGATGATTTTAAACGTTATATTCGTGGTAAACTGTGCATACAAAACTGTGTATCGTGACGCGAGCTCTCTCGGACGCGTATTTACCGAGTTATAAGCGAGTTAACTTCCGGCGAGTCACTTAGGTATCGCTGGAACGATAGATTGCTAAGTACCGCGCCGTGTCGCTTAGCCGGTTCGCCCGTTGCACCGGTAAGAGTAAACTTTTTCCTATCGTTCCTAGATGATTTTAAACGTTATATTCGTGGTAAACTGTGCATACGAAACCGTGTGTCGTGACGCAAGCTCTCTCGGACGCGTATTTACCGAGTAATAAGCGAGTTAACTACCGGCGAGTCACTTAGGTATCGCTGGAACGATAGATTGCTAAGTACCGCGCCGTGTCGCTTAGCTAGTTCGCCCGTCGTACCGGTAAGAGTAAACTTTTTTCCTATCGTTCCTAGATGATTTTAAACGTTATATTCGTGGTAAACTGTGCATACAAAACCGCGTTTCGTGACGCGAGCTCGCTCGGACGCGTATTTACCGAGTAATAAGCGAGTTAACTACCGGCGAGTCACTTAGGTATCGCTGGAACGATAGATTGCTAAGTACCGCGCCGTGTCGCTTAGCCGGTTCGCCCGTCGCATCGGTAAGAGTAAACTTTTTTCCTATCGTTCCTAGATGATTTTAAACGTTATATTCGTGGTAAACTGTGCATACGAAACCGTGTGTCGTGACGCAAGCTCTCTCGGACGCGTACTTACCGAGTTATAAGCGAGTTAACTTCCGGCGAGTCACTTAGGTATCGCTGGAACGATAGATTGCTAAGTACCGCGCCGTGTCGCTTAGCCGGTTCGCCCGTCGCACCGGTAAGAGTAAACTTTTTTCCTATCGTTCCTAGATGATTTTAAACGTTATATTCGTGGTAAACTGTGCATACAAAACCGCGTTTCGTGACGCGAGCTCGCTCGGACGCGTATTTACCGAGTTATAAGCGAGTTAACTTCCGGCGAGTCACTTAGGTATCGCTGGAACGATAGATTACTAAGTACCGCGCCGTGTCGCTTAGCCGGTTCTCCCGTCGCACCGGTAAGAGTAAACTTTTTTCCTATTTTTTCCTAGATGATTTTAAACGTTATATTCGTGGTAAACTTTGCATACGAAACCGTGTGTCGTGACGCGAGCTCTCTCGGACACGTATTTACCGAGTTATAAGCGAGTTAACTTCCGGCGAGTCACTTAGGTATCGCTGGAACGATAGATTGCTAAGTACCGCGCCGTGTCGCTTAGCCGGTTTGCCCGTCGCACCGGAAAGAGTAAACTTTTTTCCTATCGTTCCTAGATGATTTTAAACGTTATATTCGTGGTAAACTGTGCATACAAAACTGTGTATCGTGACGCGAGCTCTCTCGGACGCGTATTTACCGAGTTATAAGCGAGTTAACTTCCGGCGAGTCACTTAGGTATCGCTGGAACGATAGATTACTAAGTACCGCGCCGTGTCGCTTAGCCGGTTCTCCCGTCGCACCGGTAAGAGTAAACTTTTTTCCTATTTTTTCCTAGATGATTTTAAACGTTATATTCGTGGTAAACTTTGCATACGAAACCGTGTGTCGTGACGCGAGCTCTCTCGGACACGTATTTACCGAGTTATAAGCGAGTTAACTTCCGGCGAGTCACTTAGGTATCGCTGGAACGATAGATTGCTAAGTACCGCGCCGTGTCGCTTAGTCGGTTCGCCCGTCGCACCGGTAAGAGTAAACTTTTTTCCTATCACTCCTAGATGATTTTAAACGTTATATTCGTAGTAAACTGTGCATACAAAACCGCGTGTCGTGACGCGAGCTCTCTCGGACGCGTATTTACCGAGTAATAAGCGAGTTAACTACCGGCGAGTCACTTAGGTATCGCTGGAACGATAGATTGCTAAGTACCGCGCCGTGTCGCTTAGCTAGTTCGCCCGTCGTACCGGTAAGAGTAAACTTTTTTCCTATCGTTCCTAGATGATTTTAAACGTTATATTCGTGGTAAACTGTGCATACGAAACCGTGTGTCGTGACGCAAGCTCTCTCGGACGCGTACTTACCGAGTTATAAGCGAGTTAACTTCCGGCGAGTCACTTAGGTATCGCTGGAACGATAGATTGCTAAGTACCGCGCCGTGTCGCTTAGTCGGTTCGCCCGTCGTACCGGTAAGAGTAAACTTTTTTCCTATCGTTCCTAGATGATTTTAAACGTTATATTCGTGGTAAACTGTGCATACAAAACCGCGTTTCGTGACGCGAGCTCGCTCGGACGCGTATTTACCGAGTTATAAGCGAGTTAACTTCCGGCGAGTCACTTAGGTATCGCTGGAACGATAGATTGCTAAGTACCGCGCCGTGTCGCTTAGCCGGTTTGCCCGTCGCACCGGAAAGTGTAAACTTTTTTCCTATCGTTCCTAGATGATTTTAAACGTTATATTCGTGGTAAACTGAGCATACAAAACCGCGTGTCGTGACGCGAGCTCGCTCGGATGCGTATTTACCGAGTTATAAGCGAGTTAACTTCCGGCGAGTCACTTAGGTATCGCTAGAACGATAGATTGCTAAGTACCGCGCCGTGTCGCTTAGCCGGTTCACCCGTCGCACCGGTAAGAGTAAACTTTTTTCCTATCATTCCGAGATGATTTTAAACGTTATATTCGTGGTAAACTGTGCATACGAAACCGTGTGTCGTGACGCAAGCTCTCTCGGACGCGTATTTACCGAGTTATAAGCGAGTTAACTTCCGGCGAGTCACTTAGGTATCGCTGGACCGATAGATTACTAAGTACCGCGCCGTGTCGCTTAGCCGGTTCTCCCGTCGCACCGGTAAGAGTAAACTTTTTTCCTATTTTTTCCTAGATGATTTTGAACGTTATATTCGTGGTAAACTTTGCATACGAAACCGTGTGTCGTGACGCGAGCTCTCTCGGACGCGTATTTACCGAGTTATAAGCGAGTTAACTTCCGGCGAGTCACTTAGGTATCGCTGGAACGATAGATTGCTAAGTACCGCGCCGTGTCGCTTAGTCGGTTCGCCCGTCGCACCGGTAAGAGTAAACTTTTTTCCTATCACTCCTAGATGATTTTAAACGTTATATTCGTAGTAAACTGTGCATACAAAACCGCGTGTCGTGACGCGAGCTCGCTCGGACGCGTATTTACCGAGTTATAAGCGAGTTAACTTCCGGCGAGTCACTTAGGTATCGCTGGAACGATAGATTGCTAAGTACCGCGCCGTGTCGCTTAGCCGGTTTGCCCGTCGCACCGGAAAGAGTAAACTTTTTTCCTATCGTTCCTAGATGATTTTAAACGTTATATTCGTAGTAAACTGTGCATGCAAAACCGTGTGTCTTGACGCGAGCTCGCTCGGACGCGTATTTACCGAGTTATAAGCGAGTTAACTTCCGGCGGGTCACTTAGGTATCGCTGGAACGATAGATTGCTAAGTACCGCGCCGTGTCGCTTAGCTAGTTCGCCCGTCGTACCGGTAAGAGTAAACTTTTTTCCTATCGTTCCTAGATGATTTTAAACGTTATATTCGTGGTAAACTGTGCATACAAAACCGTGTGTCGTGACGCGAGGTCGCTCGGACGCGTATTTACCGAGTTATAAGCGAGTTAACTTCCGGCGAGTCACTTAGGTATCGCTGGAACGATAGATTGCTAAGTACCGCGCCGTGTCGCTTAGCCGGTTTGCCCGTCGCACCGGAAAGAGTAAACTTTTTTCCTATCGTTCCTAGATGATTTTAAACGTTATATTCGTGGTAAACTGTGCATACAAAACTGTGTATCGTGACGCGAGCTCTCTCGGACGCGTATTTACCGAGTTATAAGCGAGTTAACTTCCGGCGAGTCACTTAGGTATCGCTGGAACGATAGATTGCTAAGTACCGCGCCGTGTCGCTTAGCCGGTTCGCCCGTTGCACCGGTAAGAGTAAACTTTTTCCTATCGTTCCTAGATGATTTTAAACGTTATATTCGTGGTAAACTGTGCATACGAAACCGTGTGTCGTGACGCGAGCTCTCTCGGACGCGTATTTACCGAGTAATAAGCGAGTTAACTACCGGCGAGTCACTTAGGTATCGCTGGAACGATAGATTGCTAAGTACCGCGCCGTGTCGCTTAGCTAGTTCGCCCGTCGTACCGGTAAGAGTAAACTTTTTTCCTATCGTTCCTAGATGATTTTAAACGTTATATTCGTGGTAAACTGTGCATACGAAACCGTGTGTCGTGACGCAAGCTCTCTCGGACGCGTACTTACCGAGTTATAAGCGAGTTAACTTCCGGCGAGTCACTTAGGTATCGCTGGAACGATAGATTGCTAAGTACCGCGCCGTGTCGCTTAGCCGGTTCGCCCGTCGCACCGGTAAGAGTAAACTTTTTTCCTATCGTTCCTAGATGATTTTAAACGTTATATTCGTGGTAAACTGTGCATACAAAACCGCGTTTCGTGACGCGAGCTCGCTCGGACGCGTATTTACCGAGTTATAAGCGAGTTAACTTCCGGCGAGTCACTTAGGTATCGCTGGAACGATAGATTGCTAAGTACCGCGCCGTGTCGCTTAGCCGGTTTGCCCGTCGCACCGGAAAGTGTAAACTTTTTTCCTATCGTTCCTAGATGATTTTAAACGTTATATTCGTGGTAAACTGAGCATACAAAACCGCGTGTCGTGACGCGAGCTCGCTCGGATGCGTATTTACCGAGTTATAAGCGAGTTAACTTCCGGCGAGTCACTTAGGTATCGCTAGAACGATAGATTGCTAAGTACCGCGCCGTGTCGCTTAGCCGGTTCACCCGTCGCACCGGTAAGAGTAAACTTTTTTCCTATCATTCCGAGATGATTTTAAACGTTATATTCGTGGTAAACTGTGCATACGAAACCGTGTGTCGTGACGCGAGCTCTCTCGGACGCGTATTTACCGAGTTATAAGCGAGTTAACTTCCGGCGAGTCACTTAGGTATCGCTGGACCGATAGATTGCTAAGTACCGCGCCGTGTCGCTTAGCCGGTTCGCCCGTCGCACCGGTAAGAGTAAACTTTTTTCCTATCATTCCGAGATGATTTTAAACGTTATATTCGAGGTAAACTGTGCATACGAAACCGTGTGTCGTGACGCAAGCTCTCTCGGACGCGTATTTACCGAGTTATAAGCGAGTTAACTTCCGGCGAGTCACTTAGGTATCGCTGGACCGATAGATTGCTAAGTACCGCGCCGTGTCGCTTAGCCGGTTCGCCCGTCGCACCGGTAAGAGTAAACTTTTTTCCTATCATTCCGAGATGATTTTAAACGTTATATTCGAGGTAAACTGTGCATACGAAACCGTGTGTCGTGACGCAAGCTCTCTCGGACGCGTATTTACCGAGTTATAAGCGAGTTAACTTCCGGCGAGTCACTTAGGTATCGCTGGACCGATAGATTGCTAAGTACCGCGCCGTGTCGCTTAGCCGGTTCGCCCGTCGCACCGGTAAGAGTAAACTTTTTTCCTATCATTCCGAGATGATTTTAAACGTTATATTCGAGGTAAACTGTGCATACGAAACCGTGTGTCGTGACGCAAGCTCTCTCGGACGCGTATTTACCGAGTTATAAGCGAGTTAACTTCCGGCGAGTCACTTAGGTATCGCTGGAACGATAGATTACTAAGTACCGCGCCGTGTCGCTTAGCCGGTTCTCCGGTCGCACCGGTAAGAGTAAACTTTTTTCCTATTTTTTCCTAGATGATTTTAAACGTTATATTCGTGGTAAACTTTGCATACGAAACCGTGTGTCGTGACGCGAGCTCTCTCGGACGCGTATTTACCGAGTTATAAGCGAGTTAACTTCCGGCGAGTCACTTAGGTATCGCTGGAACGATAGATTGCTAAGTACCGCGCCGTGTCGCTTAGTCGGTTCGCCCGTCGCACCGGTAAGAGTAAACTTTTTTCCTATCACTCCTAGATGATTTTAAACGTTATATTCGTAGTAAACTGTGCATACAAAACCGCGTGTCGTGACGCGAGCTCGCTCGGACGCGTATTTACCGAGTTATAAGCGAGTTAACTTCCGGCGAGTCACTTAGGTATCGCTGGAACGATAGATTGCTAAGTACCGCGCCGTGTCGCTTAGCCGGTTTGCCCGTCGCACCGGAAAGAGTAAACTTTTTTCCTATCGTTCCTAGATGATTTTAAACGTTATATTCGTGGTAAACTGTGCATACAAAACTGTGTATCGTGACGCGAGCTCTCTCGGACGCGTATTTACCGAGTTATAAGCGAGTTAACTTCCGGCGAGTCACTTAGGTATCGCTGGAACGATAGATTGCTAAGTACCGCGCCGTGTCGCTTAGCCGGTTCGCCCGTTGCACCGGTAAGAGTAAACTTTTTCCTATCGTTCCTAGATGATTTTAAACGTTATATTCGTGGTAAACTGTGCATACGAAACCGTGTGTCGTGACGCGAGCTCTCTCGGACGCGTATTTACCGAGTAATAAGCGAGGTAACTACCGGCGAGTCACTTAGGTATCGCTGGAACGATAGATTGCTAAGTACCGCGCCGTGTCGCTTAGCTAGTTCGCCCGTCGTACCGGTAAGAGTAAACTTTTTTCCTATCGTTCCTAGATGATTTTAAACGTTATATTCGTGGTAAACTGTGCATACAAAACCGCGTTTCGTGACGCGAGCTCGCTCGGACGCGTATTTACCGAGTAATAAGCGAGTTAACTACCGGCGAGTCACTTAGGTATCGCTGGAACGATAGATTGCTAAGTACCGCGCCGTGTCGCTTAGCCGGTTCGCCCGTCGCATCGGTAAGAGTAAACTTTTTTCCTATCGTTCCTAGATGATTTTAAACGTTATATTCGTGGTAAACTGTGCATACGAAACCGTGTGTCGTGACGCAAGCTCTCTCGGACGCGTACTTACCGAGTTATAAGCGAGTTAACTTCCGGCGAGTCACTTAGGTATCGCTGGAACGATAGATTGCTAAGTACCGCGCCGTGTCGCTTAGCCGGTTCGCCCGTCGCACCGGTAAGAGTAAACTTTTTTCCTATCGTTCCTAGATGATTTTAAACGTTATATTCGTGGTAAACTGTGCATACAAAACCGCGTTTCGTGACGCGAGCTCGCTCGGACGCGTATTTACCGAGTTATAAGCGAGTTAACTTCCGGCGAGTCACTTAGGTATCGCTGGAACGATAGATTGCTAAGTACCGCGCCGTGTCGCTTAGCCGGTTTGCCCGTCGCACCGGAAAGTGTAAACTTTTTTCCTATCGTTCCTAGATGATTTTAAACGTTATATTCGTGGTAAACTGAGCATACAAAACCGCGTGTCGTGACGCGAGCTCGCTCGGATGCGTATTTACCGAGTTATAAGCGAGTTAACTTCCGGCGAGTCACTTAGGTATCGATAGAACGATAGATTGCTAAGTACCGCGCCGTGTCGCTTAGCCGGTTCACCCGTCGCACCGGTAAGAGTAAACTTTTTTCCTATCATTCCGAGATGATTTTAAACGTTATATTCGTGGTAAACTGTGCATACGAAACCGTGTGTCGTGACGCAAGCTCTCTCGGACGCGTATTTACCGAGTTATAAGCGAGTTAACTTCCGGCGAGTCACTTAGGTATCGCTGGACCGATAGATTGCTAAGTACCGCGCCGTGTCGCTTAGCCGGTTCGCCCGTCGCACCGGTAAGAGTAAACTTTTTTCCTATCATTCCGAGATGATTTTAAACGTTATATTCGAGGTAAACTGTGCATACGAAACCGTGTGTCGTGACGCAAGCTCTCTCGGACGCGTATTTACCGAGTTATAAGCGAGTTAACTTCCGGCGAGTCACTTAGGTATCGCTGGACCGATAGATTGCTAAGTACCGCGCCGTGTCGCTTAGCCGGTTCGCCCGTCGCACCGGTAAGAGTAAACTTTTTTCCTATCATTCCGAGATGATTTTAAACGTTATATTCGAGGTAAACTGTGCATACGAAACCGTGTGTCGTGACGCAAGCTCTCTCGGACGCGTATTTACCGAGTTATAAGCGAGTTAACTTCCGGCGAGTCACTTAGGTATCGCTGGACCGATAGATTGCTAAGTACCGCGCCGTGTCGCTTAGCCGGTTCGCCCGTCGCACCGGTAAGAGTAAACTTTTTTCCTATCATTCCGAGATGATTTTAAACGTTATATTCGAGGTAAACTGTGCATACGAAACCGTGTGTCGTGACGCAAGCTCTCTCGGACGCGTATTTACCGAGTTATAAGCGAGTTAACTTCCGGCGAGTCACTTAGGTATCGCTGGAACGATAGATTACTAAGTACCGCGCCGTGTCGCTTAGCCGGTTCTCCGGTCGCACCGGTAAGAGTAAACTTTTTTCCTATTTTTTCCTAGATGATTTTAAACGTTATATTCGTGGTAAACTGTGCATACGAAACCGTGTGTCGTGACGCGAGCTCTCTCGGACGCGTATTTACCGAGTTATAAGCGAGTTAACTTCCGGCGAGTCACTTAGGTATCGCTGGAACGATAGATTGCTAAGTACCGCGCCGTGTCGCTTAGCCGGTTCGCCCGTCGCACCGGTAAGAGTAAACTTTTTTCCTATCATTCCGAGATGATTTTAAACGTTATATTCGTGGTAAAAAGTGCATACGAAACCGTGTGTCGTGACGCAAGCTCTCTCGGACGCGTATTTACCGAGTTATAAGCGACTTAACTTCCGGCGAGTCACTTAGGTATCGCTGGAACGATAGATTACTAAGTACCGCGCCGTGTCGCTTAGCCGGTTCTCCCGTCGCACCGGTAAGAGTAAACTTTTTTCCTATTTTTTCCTAGATGATTTTAAACGTTATATTCGTGGTAAACTTTGCATACGAAACTGTGTGTCGTGACGCGAGCTCTCTCGGACGCGTATTTACCGAGTTATAAGCGAGTTAACTTCCGGTGAGTCACTTAGGTATCGCTGGAACGATAGATTGCTAAGTACCGCGCCGTGTCGCTTAGCCGGTTCGCCCGTCGCACCGGTAAGAGTAAACTTTTTTCCTATCACTCCTAGATGATTTTAAACGTTATATTCGTAGTAAACTGTGCATACAAAACCGTGTGTCGTGACGCGAGCTCGCTCGGACGCGTATTTACCGAGTTATAAGCGAGTTAACTTCCGGCGGGTCACTTAGGTATCGCTGGAACGATAGATTGCTAAGTACCGCGCCGTGTCGCTTAGCTAGTTCGCCCGTCGTACCGGTAACAGTTAACTTTTTTCCTATCGTTCCTAGATGATTTTAAACGTTATATTCGTGGTAAACTGTGCATACAAAACCGTGTGTCGTGACGCGAGGTCGCTCGGACGCGTATTTACCGAGTTATAAGCGAGTTAACTTCCGGCGAGTCACTTAGGTATCGCTGGAACGATAGATTGCTAAGTACCGCGCCGTGTCGCTTAGCCGGTTCGCCCGTTGCACCGGTAAGAGTAAACTTTTTCCTATCGATCCTAGATGATTTGAAACGTTATATTCGTGGTAAACTGTGCATACGAAACCGTGTGTCGTGACGCGAGCTCTCTCGGACGCGTATTTACCGAGTAATAAGCGAGTTAACTACCGGCGAGTCACTTAGGTATCGCTGGAACGATAGATTGCTAAGTACCGCGCCGTGTCGCTTAGCTAGTTCGCCCGTCGTACCGGTAAGAGTAAACTTTTTTCCTATCGTTCCTAGATGATTTTAAACGTTATATTCGTGGTAAACTGTGCATACGAAACCGTGTGTCGTGACGCAAGCTCTCTCGGACGCGTACTTACCGAGTTATAAGCGAGTTAACTTCCGGCGAGTCACTTAGGTATCGCTGGAACGATAGATTGCTAAGTACCGCGCCGTGTCGCTTAGCCGGTTCGCCTGTCGCACCGGTAAGAGTAAACTTTTTTCCTATCGTTCCTAGATGATTTTAAACGTTATATTCGTGGTAAACTGTGCATACAAAACCGCGTTTCGTGACGCGAGCTCGCTCGGACGCGTATTTACCGAGTTATAAGCGAGTTAACTTCCGGCGAGTCACTTAGGTATCGCTGGAACGATAGATTGCTAAGTACCGCGCCGTGTCGCTTAGCCGGTTTGCCCGTCGCACCGGAAAGTGTAAACTTTTTTCCTATCGTTCCTAGATGATTTTAAACGTTATATTCGTGGTAAACTGAGCATACAAAACCGCGTGTCGTGACGCGAGCTCGCTCGGATGCGTATTTACCGAGTTATAAGCGAGTTAACTTCCGGCGAGTCACTTAGGTATCGCTAGAACGATAGATTGCTAAGTACCGCGCCGTGTCGCTTAGCCGGTTCACCCGTCGCACCGGAAAGAGTAAACTTTTTTCCTATCATTCCGAGATGATTTTAAACGTTATATTCGTGGTAAACTGTGCATACGAAACCGTGTGTCGTGACGCGAGCTCTCTCGGACGCGTATTTACCGAGTTATAAGCGAGTTAACTTCCGGCGAGTCACTTAGGTATCGCTGGACCGATAGATTGCTAAGTACCGCGCCGTGTCGCTTAGCCGGTTCGCCCGTCGCACCGGTAAGAGTAAACTTTTTTCCTATCATTCCGAGATGATTTTAAACGTTATATTCGTGGTAAACTGTGCATACGAAACCGTGTGTCGTGACGCAAGCTCTCTCGGACGCGTATTTACCGAGTTATAAGCGAGTTAACTTCCGGCGAGTCACTTAGGTATCGCTGGAACGATAGATTACTAAGTACCGCGCCGTGTCGCTTAGCCGGTTCTCCGGTCGCACCGGTAAGAGTAAACTTTTTTCCTATTTTTTCCTAGATGATTTTAAACGTTATATTCGTGGTAAACTTTGCATACGAAACCGTGTGTCGTGACGCGAGCTCTCTCGGACGCGTATTTACCGAGTTATAAGCGAGTTAACTTCCGGCGAGTCACTTAGGTATCGCTGGAACGATAGATTGCTAAGTACCGCGCCGTGTCGCTTAGTCGGTTCGCCCGTCGCACCGGTAAGAGTAAACTTTTTTCCTATCACTCCTAGATGATTTTAAACGTTATATTCGTGGTAAACTGTGCATACAAAACCGCGTGTCGTGACGCGAGCTCGCTCGGACGCGTATTTACCGAGTTATAAGCGAGTTAACTTCCGGCGAGTCACTTAGGTATCGCTGGAACGATAGATTGCTAAGTACCGCGCCGTGTCGCTTAGCCGGTTTGCCCGTCGCACCGGAAAGAGTAAACTTTTTTCCTATCGTTCCTAGATGATTTTAAACGTTATATTCGTGGTAAACTGTGCATACAAAACTGTGTATCGTGACGCGAGCTCTCTCGGACGCGTATTTACCGAGTTATAAGCGAGTTAACTTCCGGCGAGTCACTTAGGTATCGCTGGAACGATAGATTGCTAAGTACCGCGCCGTGTCGCTTAGCCGGTTCGCCCGTCGCATCGGTAAGAGTAAACTTTTTTCCTATCGTTCCTAGATGATTTTCAACGTTATATTCGTGGTAAACTGTGCATACGAAACCGTGTGTCGTGACGCAAGCTCTCTCGGACGCGTATTTACCGAGTTATAAGCGACTTAACTTCCGGCGAGTCACTTAGGTATCGCTGGAACGATAGATTACTAAGTACCGCGCCGTGTCGCTTAGCCGGTTCTCCCGTCGCACCGGTAAGAGTAAACTTTTTTCCTATTTTTTCCTAGATGATTTTAAACGTTATATTCGTGGTAAACTGTGCATACGAAACCGTGTGTCGTGACGCAAGCTCTCTCGGACGCGTATTTACCGAGTTATAAGCGACTTAACTTCCGGCGAGTCACTTAGGTATCGCTGGAACGATAGATTACTAAGTACCGCGCCGTGTCGCTTAGCCGGTTCTCCCGTCGCACCGGTAAGAGTAAACTTTTTTCCTATTTTTTCCTAGATGATTTTAAACGTTATATTCGTGGTAAACTTTGCATACGAAACCGTGTGTCGTGACGCGAGCTCTCTCGGACGCGTATTTACCGAGTTATAAGCGAGTTAACTTCCGGTGAGTCATTTAGGTATCGCTGGAACGATAGATTGCTAAGTACCGCGCCGTGTCGCTTAGCCGGTTCGCCCGTCGCACCGGTAAGAGTAAACTTTTTTCCTATCACTCCTAGATGATTTTAAACGGTATATTCGTAGTAAACTGTGCATACAAAACCGTGTGTCGTGACGCGAGCTCGCTCGGACGCGTATTTACCGAGTTATAAGCGAGTTAACTACCGGCGAGTCACTTAGGTATCGCTGGAACGATAGATTGCTAAGTACCGCGCCGTGTCGCTTAGCCGGTTCACCCGTCGCACCGGTAAGAGTAAACTTTTTTCCTATCATTCCGAGATGATTTTAAACGTTATAGTCGTGGTAAACTGTGCATACGAAACCGTGTGTCGTGACGCGAGCTCTCTCGGACGCGTATTTACCGAGTTATAAGCGAGTTAACTTCCGGCGAGTCACTTAGGTATCGCTGGAACGATAGATTGCTAAGTACCGCGCCGTGTCGCTTAGCCGGTTCGCCCGTCGCACCGGTAAGAGTAAACTTTTTTCCTATCATTCCGAGATGATTTTAAACGTTATATTCGTGGTAAACTGTGCATACGAAACCGTGTGTCGTGACGCAAGCTCTCTCGGACGCGTATTTACCGAGTTATAAGCGACTTAACTTCCGGCGAGTCACTTAGGTATCGCTGGAACGATAGATTACTAAGTACCGCGCCGTGTCGCTTAGCCGGTTCTCCCGTCGCACCGGTAAGAGTAAACTTTTTTCCTATTTTTTCCTAGATGATTTTAAACGTTATATTCGTGGTAAACTTTGCATACGAAACCGTGTGTCGTGACGCGAGCTCTCTCGGACGCGTATTTACCGAGTTATAAGCGAGTTAACTTCCGGTGAGTCACTTAGGTATCGCTGGAACGATAGATTGCTAAGTACCGCGCCGTGTCGCTTAGCCGGTTCGCCCGTCGCACCGGTAAGAGTAAACTTTTTTCCTATCACTCCTAGATGATTTTAAACGTTATATTCGTAGTAAACTGTGCATACAAAACCGTGTGTCGTGACGCGAGCTCGCTCGGACGCGTATTTACCGAGTTATAAGCGAGTTAACTACCGGCGAGTCACTTAGGTATCGCTGGAACGATAGATTGCTAAGTACCGCGCCGTGTCGCTTAGCTAGTTCGCCCGTCGTACCGGTAACAGTAAACTTTTTTCCTATCGTTCCTAGATGATTTTAAACGTTATATTCGTGGTAAACTGTGCATACAAAACCGTGTGTCGTGACGCGAGCTCGCTCGGACGCGTATTTACCGAGTTATAAGCGAGTTAACTTCCGGCGAGTCACTTAGGTATCGCTGGAACGATAGATAACTAAGTACCGCGCCGTGTCGCTTAGCCGGTTCTCCCGTCGCACCGGTAAGAGTAAACTTTTTTCCTATCGTTCCTAGATGATTTTAATCGTTATATTCGTGGTAAACTGTGCATACAAAACCGTCTGTCGTGACGCGGGCTTGCTCGGACGCGTATTTACCGAGTTATAAGCGAAGTAACTTCCGGCGAGTCACTTAGGTATCGCTGGAACGATAGATTGCTAAGTACCGCGCCGTGTCGCTTAGCTAGTTCGCCCGTCGTACCCGTAAGATTAAACGTTTTTCCTATCGTTCCTAGATGATTTTAAACGTTATATTCGTGGTAAACTGTGCATACAAAACCGCGTGTCGTGACGCGAGCTCGCTCGGACGCGTATTTACCGAGTTATAAGCGAGTTAACTTCCGGCGAGTCACTTAGGTATCGCTGGAACGATAGATTGCTAAGTACCGCGCCGTGTCGCTTAGCCGGTTTGCCCGTCGCACCGGAAAGAGTAAACTTTTTTCCTATCGATCCTAGATGATTTTAAACGTTATATTCGTAGTAAACTGTGCATGCAAAACCGTGTGTCGTGACGCGAGCTCGCTCGGACGCGTATTTACCGAGTTATAAGCGAGTTAACTTCCGGCGGGTCACTTAGGTATCGCTGGAACGATAGATTGCTAAGTACCGCGCCGTGTCGCTTAGCTAGTTCGCCCGTCGTACCGGTAACAGTAAACTTTTTTCCTATCGTTCCTAGATGATTTTAAACGTTATATTCGTGGTAAACTGTGCATACAAAATCGTGTGTCGTGACGCGAGCTCGCTCGGACGCGTATTTACCGAGTTATAAGCGAGTTAACTTCCGGCGAGTCACTTAGGTATCGCTGGAACGATAGATTGCTAAGTACCGCGCCGTGTCGCTTAGCCGGTTTGCCCGTCGCACCGGAAAGAGTAAACTTTTTTTCTATCGTTCCTAGATGATTTTAAACGTTATATTCGTGGTAAACTGTGCATACGAAACCGTGTGTCGTGACGCAAGCTCTCTCGGACGCGTACTTACCGAGTTATAAGCGAGTTAACTTCCGGCGAGTCACTTAGGTATCGCTGGAACGATAGATTACTAAGTACCGCGCCGTGTCGCTTAGCCGGTTCTCCCGTCGCACCGGTAAGAGTAAACTTTTTTCCTATCACTCCTAGATGATTTTAAACGTTATATTCGTAGTAAACTGTGCATACAAAACCGTGTGTCGTGACGCGAGCTCGCTCGGACGCGTATTTACCGAGTTATAAGCGAGTTAACTTCCGGCGGGTCACTAAGGTATCGCTGGAACGATAGATTGCTAAGTACCGCGCCGTGTCGCTTAGCTAGTTCGCCCGTCGTACCGGTAACAGTAAACTTTTTTCCTATCGTTCCTAGATGATTTTAAACGTTATATTCGTGGTAAACTGTGCATACGAAACCGTGTGTCGTGATGCGAGCTCTCTCGGACGCGTATTTACCGAGTTATAAGCGAGTTAACTACCGGCGAGTTACTTAGGTATCGCTGGAACGATAGATTGCTAAGTACCGCGCCGTGTCGCTTAGCTAGTTCGCCCGTCGTACCGGTAACAGTAAACTTTTTTCCTATCGTTCCTAGATGATTTTAAACGTTATATTCGTGGTAAACTGTGCATACAAAACCGTGTGTCGTGACGCGAGCTCTCTCGGACGCGTATTTACCGAGTTATAAGCGAGTTAACTACCGGCGAGTCACTTAGGTATCGCTGGAACGATAGATTGCTAAGTACCGCGCCGTGTCGCTTAGCTAGTTCGCCCGTCGTACCGGTAACAGTAAACTTTTTTCCTATCGTTCCTAGATGATTTTAAACGTTATATTCGTGGTAAACTGTGCATACAAAACCGTGTGTCGTGACGCGAGCTCGCTCGGACGCGTATTTACCGAGTTATAAGCGAGTTAACTTCCGGCGAGTCACTTAGGTATCGCTGGAACGATAGATAACTAAGTACCGCGCCGTGTCGCTTAGCCGGTTCTCCCGTCGCACCGGTAAGAGTAAACTTTTTTCCTATCGTTCCTAGATGATTTTAAACGTTATATTCGTGGTAAACTGTGCATACAAAACCGTGTGTCGTGACGCGGGCTTGCTCGGACGCGTATTTGCCGAGTTATAAGCGAAGTAACTTCCGGCGAGTCACTTAGGTATCGCTGGAACGATAGATTGCTAAGTACCGCGCCGTGTCGCTTAGCTAGTTCGCCCGTCGTACCGGTAAGAGTAAACTTTTTTCCTATCGTTCCTAGATGATTTTAAACGTTATATTCGTGGTAAACTGTGCATACAAAACCGCGTTTCGTGACGCGAGCTCGCTCGGACGCGTATTTACCGAGTTATAAGCGAGTTAACTTCCGGCGAGTCACTTAGGTATCGCTGGAACGATAGATTGCTAAGTACCGCGCCGTGTCGCTTAGCCGGTTTGCCCGTCGCACCGGAAAGTGTAAACTTTTTTCCTATCGTTCCTAGATGATTTTAAACGTTATATTCGTGGTAAACTGTGCATACAATACCGCGTGTCGTGACGCGAGCTCGCTCGGACGCGTATTTACCGAGTTATAAGCGAGTTAACTTCCGGCGAGTCACTTAGGTATCGCTGGAACGATAGATTGCTAAGTACCGCGCCGTGTCGCTTAGCCGGTTCGCCCGTTGCACCGGTAAGAGTGAACTTTTTCCTATCGTTCCTAGATGATTTTAAACGTTATATTCGTGGTAAACTGTGCATACGAAACCGTGTGTCGTGACGCGAGCTCTCTCGGACGCGTATTTACCGAGTTATAAGCGAAGTAACTTCCGGCGAGTCACTTAGGTATCGCTGGAACGATAGATTACTAAGTACCGCGCCGTGTCGCTTAGCCGGTTCTCCCGTCGCACCGGTAAGAGTAAACTTTTTTCCTATCACTCCTAGATGATTTTAAACGTTATATTCGTAGTAAACTGTGCATACAAAACCGTGTGTCGTGACGCGAGCTCGCTCGGACGCGTATTTACCGAGTTATAAGCGAGTTAACTTCCGGCGGGTCACTTAGGTATCGCTGGAACGATAGATTGCTAAGTACCGCGCCGTGTCGCTTAGCTAGTTCGCCCGTCGTACCGGTAACAGTAAACTTTTTTCCTATCGTTCCTAGATGATTTTAAACGTTATATTCGTGGTAAACTGTGCATACGAAACCGTGTGTCGTGATGCGAGCTCTCTCGGACGCGTATTTACCGAGTTATAAGCGAGTTAACTACCGGCGAGTTACTTAGGTATCGCTGGAACGATAGATTGCTAAGTACCGCGCCGTGTCGCTTAGCTAGTTCGCCCGTCGTACCGGTAACAGTAAACTTTTTTCCTATCGTTCCTAGATGATTTTAAACGTTATATTCGTGGTAAACTGTGCATACAAAACCGTGTGTCGTGACGCGAGCTCTCTCGGACGCGTATTTACCGAGTTATAAGCGAGTTAACTACCGGCGAGTCACTTAGGTATCGCTGGAACGATAGATTGCTAAGTACCGCGCCGTGTCGCTTAGCTAGTTCGCCCGTCGTACCGGTAACAGTAAACTTTTTTCCTATCGTTCCTAGATTATTTTAAATGTTATATTCGTGGTAAACTGTGCATACAAAACCGTGTGTCGTGACGCGAGCTCGCTCGGACGCGTATTTACCGAGTTATAAGCGAGTTAACTTCCGGCGAGTCACTTAGGTATCGCTGGAACGATAGATAACTAAGTACCGCGCCGTGTCGCTTAGCCGGTTCTCCCGTCGCACCGGTAAGAGTAAACTTTTTTCCTATCGTTCCTAGATGATTTTAAACGTTATATTCGTGGTAAACTGTGCATACAAAACCGTGTGTCGTGACGCGGGCTTGCTCGGACGCGTATTTACCGAGTTATAAGCGAAGTAACTTCCGGCGAGTCACTTAGGTATCGCTGGAACGATAGATTGCTAAGTACCGCGCCGTGTCGCTTAGCCGGTTCGCCCGTTGCACCGGTAAGAGTAAACTTTTTTCCTATCCTTCCTAGATGATTTTAAACGTTATAGTCGTGGTAAACTGTGCATACGAAACCGTGTGTCGTGACGCAAGCTCTCTCGGACGCGTATATACCGAGTTATAAGCGTGTTAACTTCCGGCGAGTCACTTAGGTATCGCTGGAACGATAGATTGCTAAGTACCGCGCCGTGTCGCTTAGCCGGTTCGCCCGTCCCACCGGTAAGAGTAAACTTTTTTCCTATCGTTCCTAGATGATTTTAAACGTTATATTCGTGGTAAACTGTGCATACGAAACCGTGTGTCGTGACGCGAGCTCGCTCGGACGCGTATTTACCGAGTTATAAGCGAGTTAACTTCCGGCGAGTCACTTAGGTATCGCTGGAACGATAGATTGCTAAGTACCGCGCCGTGTCGCTTAGCCGGTTCGCCCGTTGCACCGGTAAGAGTAAACTTTTTCCTATCGTTCCTAGATGATTTTAAACGTTATATTCGTGGTAAACTGTGCATACGAAACCGTGTGTCGTGACGCGAGCTCTCTCGGACGCGTATTTACCGAGTTATAAGCGAGGTAACTTCCGGCGAGTCACTTAGGTATCGCTGGAACGATAGATTGCTAAGTACCGCGCCGTGTCGCTTAGCCGGTTCGCCCGTTGCACCGGTAAGAGTAAACTTTTTCCTATCGTTCCTAGATGATTTTAAACGTTATATTCGTGGTAAACTGTGCATACAATACCGCGTGTCGTGACGCGAGCTCGCTCGGACGCGTATTTACCGAGTTATAAGCGAGTTAACTTCCGGCGGGTCACTTAGGTATCGCTGGAACGATAGATTGCTAAGTACCGCGCCGTGTCGCTTAGCTAGTTCGCCCGTCGTACCGGTAAGAGTAAACTTTTTTCCTATCGTTCCTAGATGATTTTAAACGTTATATTCGTGGTAAACTGTGCATACGAAACCGTGTGTCGTGACGCAAGCTCTCTCGGACGCGTATTTACCGAGTTATAAGCGAGTTAACTTCAGGCGAGTCACTTAGGTATCGCTGGAACGATAGATTGCTAAGTACCGCGCCGTGTCGCTTAGCCGGTTTGCCCGTCGCACCGGAAAGAGTAAACTTTTTTCCTATCGTTCCTAGATGATTTTAAACGTTATATTCGTGGTAAACTGTGCATACAAAACTGTGTATCGTGACGCGAGCTCTCTCGGACGCGTATTTACCGAGTTATAAGCGAGTTAACTTCCGGCGAGTCACTTAGGTATCGCTGGAACGATAGATTGCTAAGTACCGCGCCGTGTCGCTTAGCCGGTTCGCCCGTCGCATCGGTAAGAGTAAACTTTTTTCCTATCGTTCCTAGATGATTTTCAACGTTATATTCGTGGTAAACTGTGCATACGAAACCGTGTGTCGTGACGCAAGCTCTCTCGGACGCGTATTTACCGAGTTATAAGCGACTTAACTTCCGGCGAGTCACTTAGG
The DNA here is from genome assembly GCA_916610255.1 of Lasioglossum lativentre. Taxonomy (NCBI): domain Eukaryota; kingdom Metazoa; phylum Arthropoda; class Insecta; order Hymenoptera; family Halictidae; genus Lasioglossum; species Lasioglossum lativentre. Next base: position 466,788 of record OU744365.1, on the reverse strand, counting down.
TATCGCTGGAACGATAGATTACTAAGTACCGCGCCGTGTCGCTTAGCCGGTTCTCCCGTCGCACCGGTAAGAGTAAACTTTTTTCCTATTTTTTCCTAGATGATTTTAAACGTTATATTCGTGGTAAACTGTGCATACGAAACCGTGTGTCGTGACGCGAGCTCGCTCGGACGCGTATTTACCGAGTTATAAGCGAGTTAACTTCCGGCGAGTCACTTAGGTATCGCTGGAACGATAGATAACTAAGTACCGCGCCGTGTCGCTTAGCCGGTTCTCCCGTCGCACCGGTAAGAGTAAACTTTTTTCCTATCGTTCCTAGATGATTTTAAACGTTATATTCGTGGTAAACTGTGCATACAAAACCGTCTGTCGTGACGCGGGCTTGCTCGGACGCGTATTTACCGAGTTATAAGCGAAGTAACTTCCGGCGAGTCACTTAGGTATCGCTGGAACGATAGATTGCTAAGTACCGCGCCGTGTCGCTTAGCTAGTTCGCCCGTCGTACCGGTAAGATTAAACGTTTTTCCTATCGTTCCTAGATGATTTTAAACGTTATATTCGTGGTAAACTGTGCATACAAAACCGCGTGTCGTGACGCGAGCTCGCTCGGACGCGTATTTACCGAGTTATAAGCGAGTTAACTTCCGGCGAGTCACTTAGGTATCGCTGGAACGATAGATTGCTAAGTACCGCGCCGTGTCGCTTAGCCGGTTTGCCCGTCGCACCGGAAAGAGTAAACTTTTTTCCTATCGATCCTAGATGATTTTAAACGTTATATTCGTAGTAAACTGTGCATGCAAAACCGTGTGTCGTGACGCGAGCTCGCTCGGACGCGTATTTACCGAGTTATAAGCGAGTTAACTTCCGGCGGGTCACTTAGGTATCGCTGGAACGATAGATTGCTAAGTACCGCGCCGTGTCGCTTAGCTAGTTCGCCCGTCGTACCGGTAACAGTAAACTTTTTTCCTATCGTTCCTAGATGATTTTAAACGTTATATTCGTGGTAAACTGTGCATACAAAATCGTGTGTCGTGACGCGAGCTCGCTCGGACGCGTATTTACCGAGTTATAAGCGAGTTAACTTCCGGCGAGTCACTTAGGTATCGCTGGAACGATAGATTGCTAAGTACCGCGCCGTGTCGCTTAGCCGGTTTGCCCGTCGCACCGGAAAGAGTAAACTTTTTTTCTATCGTTCCTAGATGATTTTAAACGTTATATTCGTGGTAAACTGTGCATACGAAACCGTGTGTCGTGACGCAAGCTCTCTCGGACGCGTACTTACCGAGTTATAAGCGAGTTAACTTCCGGCGAGTCACTTAGGTATCGCTGGAACGATAGATTACTAAGTACCGCGCCGTGTCGCTTAGCCGGTTCTCCCGTCGCACCGGTAAGAGTAAACTTTTTTCCTATCACTCCTAGATGATTTTAAACGTTATATTCGTAGTAAACTGTGCATACAAAACCGTGTGTCGTGACGCGAGCTCGCTCGGACGCGTATTTACCGAGTTATAAGCGAGTTAACTTCCGGCGGGTCACTTAGGTATCGCTGGAACGATAGATTGCTAAGTACCGCGCCGTGTCGCTTAGCTAGTTCGCCCGTCGTACCGGTAACAGTAAACTTTTTTCCTATCGTTCCTAGATGATTTTAAACGTTATATTCGTGGTAAACTGTGCATACGAAACCGTGTGTCGTGATGCGAGCTCTCTCGGACGCGTATTTACCGAGTTATAAGCGAGTTAACTACCGGCGAGTCACTTAGGTATCGCTGGAACGATAGATTGCTAAGTACCGCGCCGTGTCGCTTAGCTAGTTCGCCCGTCGTACCGGTAACAGTAAACTTTTTTCCTATCGTTCCTAGATGATTTTAAACGTTATATTCGTGGTAAACTGTGCATACAAAACCGTGTGTCGTGACGCGAGCTCTCTCGGACGCGTATTTACCGAGTTATAAGCGAGTTAACTACCGGCGAGTCACTTAGGTATCGCTGGAACGATAGATTGCTAAGTACCGCGCCGTGTCGCTTAGCTAGTTCGCCCGTCGTACCGGTAACAGTAAACTTTTTTCCTATCGTTCCTAGATGATTTTAAACGTTATATTCGTGGTAAACTGTGCATACAAAACCGTGTGTCGTGACGCGAGCTCGCTCGGACGCGTATTTACCGAGTTATAAGCGAGTTAACTTCCGGCGAGTCACTTAGGTATCGCTGGAACGATAGATAACTAAGTACCGCGCCGTGTCGCTTAGCCGGTTCTCCCGTCGCACCGGTAAGAGTAAACTTTTTTCCTATCGTTCCTAGATGATTTTAAACGTTATATTCGTGGTAAACTGTGCATACAAAACCGTGTGTCGTGACGCGGGCTTGCTCGGACGCGTATTTGCCGAGTTATAAGCGAAGTAACTTCCGGCGAGTCACTTAGGTATCGCTGGAACGATAGATTGCTAAGTACCGCGCCGTGTCGCTTAGCTAGTTCGCCCGTCGTACCGGTAAGAGTAAACTTTTTTCCTATCGTTCCTAGATGATTTTAAACGTTATATTCGTGGTAAACTGTGCATACAAAACCGCGTTTCGTGACGCGAGCTCGCTCGGACGCGTATTTACCGAGTTATAAGCGAGTTAACTTCCGGCGAGTCACTTAGGTATCGCTGGAACGATAGATTGCTAAGTACCGCGCCGTGTCGCTTAGCCGGTTTGCCCGTCGCACCGGAAAGTGTAAACTTTTTTCCTATCGTTCCTAGATGATTTTAAACGTTATATTCGTGGTAAACTGTGCATACAATACCGCGTGTCGTGACGCGAGCTCGCTCGGACGCGTATTTACCGAGTTATAAGCGAGTTAACTTCCGGCGAGTCACTTAGGTATCGCTGGAACGATAGATTGCTAAGTACCGCGCCGTGTCGCTTAGCCGGTTCGCCCGTTGCACCGGTAAGAGTGAACTTTTTCCTATCGTTCCTAGATGATTTTAAACGTTATATTCGTGGTAAACTGTGCATACGAAACCGTGTGTCGTGACGCGAGCTCTCTCGGACGCGTATTTACCGAGTTATAAGCGAAGTAACTTCCGGCGAGTCACTTAGGTATCGCTGGAACGATAGATTACTAAGTACCGCGCCGTGTCGCTTAGCCGGTTCTCCCGTCGCACCGGTAAGAGTAAACTTTTTTCCTATCACTCCTAGATGATTTTAAACGTTATATTCGTAGTAAACTGTGCATACAAAACCGTGTGTCGTGACGCGAGCTCGCTCGGACGCGTATTTACCGAGTTATAAGCGAGTTAACTTCCGGCGGGTCACTTAGGTATCGCTGGAACGATAGATTGCTAAGTACCGCGCCGTGTCGCTTAGCTAGTTCGCCCGTCGTACCGGTAACAGTAAACTTTTTTCCTATCGTTCCTAGATGATTTTAAACGTTATATTCGTGGTAAACTGTGCATACGAAACCGTGTGTCGTGATGCGAGCTCTCTCGGACGCGTATTTACCGAGTTATAAGCGAGTTAACTACCGGCGAGTTACTTAGGTATCGCTGGAACGATAGATTGCTAAGTACCGCGCCGTGTCGCTTAGCTAGTTCGCCCGTCGTACCGGTAACAGTAAACTTTTTTCCTATCGTTCCTAGATGATTTTAAACGTTATATTCGTGGTAAACTGTGCATACAAAACCGTGTGTCGTGACGCGAGCTCTCTCGGACGCGTATTTACCGAGTTATAAGCGAGTTAACTACCGGCGAGTCACTTAGGTATCGCTGGAACGATAGATTGCTAAGTACCGCGCCGTGTCGCTTAGCTAGTTCGCCCGTCGTACCGGTAACAGTAAACTTTTTTCCTATCGTTCCTAGATGATTTTAAACGTTATATTCGTGGTAAACTGTGCATACAAAACCGTGTGTCGTGACGCGAGCTCGCTCGGACGCGTATTTACCGAGTTATAAGCGAGTTAACTTCCGGCGAGTCACTTAGGTATCGCTGGAACGATAGATAACTAAGTACCGCGCCGTGTCGCTTAGCCGGTTCTCCCGTCGCACCGGTAAGAGTAAACTTTTTTCCTATCGTTCCTAGATGATTTTAAACGTTATATTCGTGGTAAACTGTGCATACAAAACCGTGTGTTGTGACGCGGGCTTGCTCGGACGCGTATTTACCGAGTTATAAGCGAAGTAACTTCCGGCGAGTCACTTAGGTATCGCTGGAACGATAGATTGCTAAGTACCGCGCCGTGTCGCTTAGCCGGTTCGCCCGTTGCACCGGTAAGAGTAAACTTTTTTCCTATCCTTCCTAGATGATTTTAAACGTTATAGTCGTGGTAAACTGTGCATACGAAACCGTGTGTCGTGACGCAAGCTCTCTCGGACGCGTATTTACCGAGTTATAAGCGTGTTAACTTCCGGCGAGTCACTTAGGTATCGCTGGAACGATAGATTGCTAAGTACCGCGCCGTGTCGCTTAGCCGGTTCGCCCGTCCCACCGGTAAGAGTAAACTTTTTTCCTATCGTTCCTAGATGATTTTAAACGTTATATTCGTGGTAAACTGTGCATACGAAACCGTGTGTCGTGACGCGAGCTCGCTCGGACGCGTATTTACCGAGTTATAAGCGAGTTAACTTCCGGCGAGTCACTTAGGTATCGCTGGAACGATAGATTGCTAAGTACCGCGCCGTGTCGCTTAGCCGGTTCGCCCGTTGCACCGGTAAGAGTAAACTTTTTCCTATCGTTCCTAGATGATTTTAAACGTTATATTCGTGGTAAACTGTGCATACGAAACCGTGTGTCGTGACGCGAGCTCTCTCGGACGCGTATTTACCGAGTTATAAGCGAGGTAACTTCCGGCGAGTCACTTAGGTATCGCTGGAACGATAGATTGCTAAGTACCGCGCCGTGTCGCTTAGCCGGTTCGCCCGTTGCACCGGTAAGAGTAAACTTTTTCCTATCGTTCCTAGATGATTTTAAACGTTATATTCGTGGTAAACTGTGCATACAATACCGCGTGTCGTGACGCGAGCTCGCTCGGACGCGTATTTACCGAGTTATAAGCGAGTTAACTTCCGGCGAGTCACTTAGGTATCGCTGGAACGATAGATTGCTAAGTACCGCGCCGTGTCGCTTAGCCGGTTTGCCCGTCGCACCGGAAAGAGTAAACTTTTTTCCTATCCTTCCTAGATGATTTTAAACGTTATAGTCGTGGTAAACTGTGCATACGAAACCGTGTGTCGTGACGCAAGCTCTCTCGGACGCGTATTTACCGAGTTATAAGCGTGTTAACTTCCGGCGAGTCACTTAGGTATCGCTGGAACGATAGATTGCTAAGTACCGCGCCGTGTCGCTTAGCCGGTTCGCCCGTCGCACCGGTAAGAGTAAACTTTTTTCCTATCATTCCTAGATGATTTTAAACGTTATATTCGTGGTAAACTGTGCATACGAAACCGTGTGTCGTGACGCAAGCTCTCTCGGACGCGTATTTACCGAGTTATAAGCGAGTTAACTTCCGGCGAGTCACTTAGGTATCGCTGGAACGATAGATTGCTAAGTACCGCGCCGTGTCGCTTAGCCGGTATGCCCGTCGCACCGGTAAGAGTAAACTTTTTTCCTATCGTTCCTAGATGATTTTAAACGTTATATTCGTGGTAAACTGTGCATACAAAACCGTGTGTCGTGACGCGAGCTTGCTCGGACGCGTATTTACCGAGTTATAAGCGAAGTAACTTCCGGCGAGTCACTTAGGTATCGCTGGAACGATAGATTGCTAAGTACCGCGCCGTGTCGCTTAGCCGGTTCGCCCGTCGCACCGGTAAGAGTAAACTTTTTTCCTATCGTTCCTAGATGATTTTAAACGTTATATTCGTGGTAAACTGTGCATACAAAACCGTGTGTCGTGACGCGAGCTTGCTCGGACGCGTATTTACCGAGTTATAAGCGAAGTAACTTCCGGCGAGTCACTTAGGTATCGCTGGAACGATAGATTGCTAAGTACCGCGCCGTGTCGCTTAGCCGGTTCGCCCGTCGCACCGGTAAGAGTAAACTTTTTTCCTATCGTTCCTAGATGATTTTAAACGTTATATTCGTGGTAAACTGTGCATACAAAACCGTGTGTCGTGACGCGAGCTCGCTCGGACGCGTATTTACCGAGTTATAAGCGAGTTACCTTCCGGCGAGTCACTTAGGTATCGCTGGAACGATAGATTGCTAAGTACCGCGCCGTGTCGCTTAGCCGGTTCGCCCGTCGCACCGGTAAGAGTAAACTTTTTTCCTATCGTTCCTAGATGATTTTAAACGTTATATTCGTGGTCAACTGTGCATACAAAACTGTGTATCGTGACGCGAGCTCTCTCGGACGCGTATTTACCGAGTTATAAGCGACTTAACTTCCGGCGAGTCACTTAGGTATCGCTGGAACGATAGATTGCTAAGTACCGCGCCGTGTCGCTTAGCCGGTTCGCCCGGTGCACCGGTAAGAGTAAACTTTTTCCTATCGTTCCTAGATGATTTTAAACGTTATATTCGTGGTAAACTGTGCATACGAAACCGTGTGTCGTGACGCGAGCTCTCTCGGACGCGTATTTACCGAGTTATAAGCGAAGTAACTTCCGGCGAGTCACTTAGGTATCGCTGGAACGATAGATTGCTAAGTACCGCGCCGTGTCGCTTAGCCGGTTCGCCCGTTGCACCGGTAAGAGTAAACTTTTTCCTATCGTTCCTAGATGATTTTAAACGTTATATTCGTGGTAAACTGTGCATACAATACCGCGTGTCGTGACGCGAGCTCGCTCGGACGCGTATTTACCGAGTTATAAGCGAGTTAACTTCCGGCGAGTCACTTAGGTATCGCTGGAACGATAGATTGCTAAGTACCGCGCCGTGTCGCTTAGGCGGTTTGCCCGTCGCACCGGAAAGAGTAAACTTTTTTCCTATCCTTCCTAGATGATTTTAAACGTTATAGTCGTGGTAAACTGTGCATACGAAACCGTGTGTCGTGACGCAAGCTCTCTCGGGCGCGTGTTTACCGAGTTATAAGCGTGTTAACTTCCGGCGAGTCACTTAGGTATCGCTGGAACGATAGATTGCTAAGTACCGCGCCGTGTCGCTTAGCCGGTTCGCCCGTCGCACCGGTAAGAGTAAACTTTTTTCCTATCGTTCCTAGATGATTTTAAACGTTATATTCGTGGTAAACTGTGCATACAAAACCGTGTATCGTGACGCGAGCTCTCTCGGATTCGTATTTACCGAGTTATAAGCGAGTTAACTTCCGGCGAGTCACTTAGGTATCGCTGGAACGATAGATTGCTAAGTACCGCGCCGTGTCGCTTAGCCGGTTCGCCCGTTGCACCGGTAAGAGTAAACTTTTTCCTATCGTTCCTAGATGATTTTAAACGTTATATTCGTGGTAAACTGTGCATACGAAACCGTGTGTCGTGACGCGAGCTCTCTCGGACGCGTATTTACCGAGTTATAAGCGAAGTAACTTCCGGCGAGTCACTTAGGTATCGCTGGAACGATAGATTGCTAAGTACCGCGCCGTGTCGCTTAGCCGGTTCGCCCGTTGCACCGGTAAGAGTAAACTTTTTCCTATCGTTCCTAGATGATTTTAAACGTTATATTCGTGGTAAACTGTGCATACAATACCGCGTGTCGTGACGCGAGCTCGCTCGGACGCGTATTTACCGAGTTATAAGCGAGTTAACTTCCGGCGAGTCACTTAGGTATCGCTGGAACGATAGATTGCTAAGTACCGCGCCGTGTCGCTTAACCGGTTTGCCCGTCGCACCGGAAAGAGTAAACTTTTTTCCTATCCTTCCTAGATGATTTTAAACGTTATAGTCGTGGTAAACTGTGCATACGAAACCGTGTGTCGTGACGCAAGCTCTCTCGGACGCGTATTTACCGAGTTATAAGCGTGTTAACTTCCGGCGAGTCACTTACGTATCGCTGGAACGATAGATTGCTAAGTACCGCGCCGTGTCGCTTAGCCGGTTCGCCCGTCGCACCGGTAAGAGTAAACTTTTTTCCTATCGTTCCTAGATGATTTTAAACGTTATATTCGTGGTAAACTGTGCATACAAAACCGTGTATCGTGACGCGAGCTCTCTCGGACCCGTATTTACCGAGTTATAAGCGAGGTAGCTTCCGGCGAGTCACTTAGGTATCGCTGGAACGATAGATTGCTAAGTACCGCGCCGTGTCGCTTAGCCGGTTCGCCCGTCGCACCGGTAAGAGTAAACTTTTTTCCTATCGTTCCTAGATGATTTTAAACGTTATATTCGTGGTAAACTGTGCATACGAAACCGTGTGTCGTGACGCGAGCTCGCTCGGACGCGTATTTACCGAGTTATAAGCGAGTTAACTTCCGGCGAGTCACTTAGGTATCGCTGGAACGATAGATTGCTAAGTACCGCGCCGTGTCGCATAGCCGGTTTGCCCGTCGCACCGGAAAGAGTAAACTTTTTTCTTATCGTTCCTAGATGATTTTAAACGTTATATTAGTGGTAAACTGTGCATACGAAACCGTGTGTCGTGACGCGAGCTCTCTCGGACGCGTATTTACCGAATTATAAGCGGGTTAACTTCCGGCGAGTCACTTAGGTATCGCTGGAACGATAGATTGCTAAGTACCGCGCCGTGTCGCTTAGTCGGTTCGCCCGTCGCACCGGTAAGAGTAAACTTTTTTCCTATCGTTCCTAGATGATTTTAAACGTTATATTCGTGGTAAACTGTGCATACGAAACCGTGTGTCGTGACGCGAGCTCTCTCGGACGCGTATTTACCGAGTTAGACGCGAGTTAACTTCCGGCGAGTCACTTAGGTATCGCTGGAACGATAGATTGCTAAGTAAAGCGCCGTGTCGCTTAGCCGGTTCGCCCGTCGTACCGGTAAGAGTAAACTTTTTTCCTATCGTTCCTAGATGATTTTAAACGTTATATTCGTGGTAAACTGTGCATACGAAACCGTGTGTCGTGACGCGAGCTCGCTCGGACGCGTATTTACCGAGTTATAAGCGAGTTAACTTCCGGCGAGTCACTTAGGTATCGCTGGAACGATAGATTGCTAAGTACCGCGCCGTGTCGCTTAGTCGGTTCGCCCGTCGCACCGGTAAGAGTAAACTTTTTTCCTATCGTTCCTAGATGATTTTAAACGTTATATTCGTGGTAAATTGTGCATATGAAACCGTGTGTCGTGACGCGAGCTCTCTCGGACGCGTATTTACCGAGTTAGACGCGAGTTAACTTCCGGCGAGTCAGCTAAGTATCGCTGGAACGATAGATTGCTAAGTACCGCGCCGTGTCGCTTAGCCGGTTCGCCCGTCGCACAGTGGTCCCAAATCGCCAAAAGCTGGCCAAAACCCCAGAAATGAATTATGACTTAGGACCGTTTTACCCATTGGGTTGGGTACTCTAATAGTGACTCCGTAGTGGGGTAAACGAGAAAATGCTTGCATCTTTTTACCTGAGTCGCAGTCGTAGTCGAAACTTTGCGTTCGTTAGACAGGCATTTTTCACGAGTTTGTGCGTAGGTACAAAGTGTAAGTGTAAAGTGTACAAGTTATATTGGAATATAGTGATTTTTATACAACATAATGGATGCAGTTTGTGGAGTTAAGTTCAATCGTTTTTAGTGCTGAATTGTTAATGTTAACCGCTAAATAGTTATACGGAAGTGGAACGTAAAATTTGATGCATACATTTTAAAGATTTAGAGATAAGTTAAAGCCCAAGATACATCCCGTCAAAAAAATTTTACAGGTCTTAGTTTATACTATTATCTCGTAATATCCATAAAAATCAGCTGCCGAATGCTGCCGATTCACACGTACCGCCATTTTTTATAGCGCAGAGTAAGCATTTTATTCGCTTTCACTAAAATATCTCATAAAGTATGAATGATACTAAAAAATGTTTCAAATAAAAATTGTGTGGTTTGAAGGAGCACATTTAACGATAGTATGCGCTTGACCTTATAGTGACCTCGAAATGTCCTGCGAAGGTCACGGGTCAATTTTTGAAAAAAAAACGTTATTTTTTTTATATTCTTATAGCTGGTATTCAGACATTTTCGAAACACTATAATAACATTATTTTTAGTCAATTTGTTACCGAGATATAAACGTCTCAATAAGAGAGCTAGAGAAAACGACCTTTAAGGGACAGAAAGGTAAAATAAATTAATTCTGACAATTAAATAATTAATTATTAATTTTATAATTATTTATTAATTTTTTTATTAATTCTTAGACCACATGTTTTAAATATTTATTTCGATTACTTTCAGGTTCTCGTGATACCGAAATAAGATTTTCCTCTTTATTAAAGGATATTTGAATAACACTACCAGTGCAATATCTGAACGCCTTCAGAATGAGATATTCGAAAAGCATGGGAGTTTAATTAAAATAGATAATGAAACAAAGACGGCATTAGGGAAATTATTTTCTCACATCAGGACAAAATGGCAAAGTACAAACAGAACAGAAGTCACGTTTTTTACAAAACGAAACATCACAGTCAGCTTCAATTTTTGAAAATAACTAACAATGTGTAACGAGTACGTCTTGACGCGAGACTTCCCCCCCTGCATACCGCACCGCCCGCTTGCCAGCGAGCGCACCGCGAGACCGCGACGGTGCACTACCTGCCGCGTCGGCCGCTAGGTGGCTACCACAGCGCCGACTTTCTCGCTGGTAAAAGTAAGCGGGCGGGAAGATAAGTACGCCCGGCAAGCGCTAGATCGGGGTCAGAAGTTTTGACTCCATCACGAGCAGTTATTTCGCATAACCTCGAGGTGTCTCCAAACGTTCCGACCATAGCTCCGGAAGGCCCTCTGCCAACCGTTTCCCACCTTTCCCGAACACCAAGGCCCGGGCGGCGAAAGCCTACGGGAGTCCACTCCTTCGGGCAGCGAAAGCAACCGAACCGCTCGAGCGGCGAAAGCCCCGAGAATCCCTCCCCGAGCGGCGAAAGCCCCGGGATTCCGTCCGGCCCGAGCGGCGAAAGCCTACGGGAGTCCCTCTGCCCGAGCGGCGAAAGCCCCGAGCTCACGCACCGCCGTCATCGTCTTTATGGGTTGTCCCATGCCGCCGTAACATCGCGAACACCGTCCGCCGTCCGTATGTAAACCGTCCGCCGTACTTGTAAAACCGAAGTCTGAACCGTCCGTACGGAACACCGTCCGCCGTCCGTATGTAAACCGTCCGCCGTACTTGTAAAACCGAAGTCTGAACCGTCCGTACGGAACACCGTCCGCCGTCCGTATGCACATCGTCCGCCGTACACCGGAATTGTTGAAACCGACCGAAAACCGTAGTCATTAAGAACCGCCGTAATAAACCAGTGATATTCATTGACCCGGTGTTGCTTATTCGTGGACCCGCGAACCTCGGCAACCGACTGAGTCGGCCTTACCCTCCCATCACCGAGCATTACAAATTGGCGCCCGAACAGTCTTAGCGACAGGGAGAACCGCGAATGAGCATACAAACCGGGTGGGTATATCGCCTTCGGAAACACGATCTCATTAACGAAGCTCATCTACGAAGATTAGACACGACCGGAACATTGGACGAACTCAGGGCACGAGTTGTCACCCACTTACGAACAATGTCGAAAGAAGAACCGACACGAGAAGATCCCTCACGGGAACCGAAACCGGAACCAACGCAAGAGCCACTGGACAACAACGTACTGAAAAAAGTCAGTCGTTGGGGAGCCCACTTCGACGGAGAAAACGCCGAAGATTTCATCGATAGACTAGAAGACCTACACGATGGATACGGGGTGACCCCGGAACAAACTCGACACTGCCTAGCAGAAATACTCCGCGGTAGAGCATTGCAATGGTACCGCAACGAGAAAAAACACTGGTCTAACTGGGACGATTTCATGAGAGCTCTCCGCCGAACGTTCATCTCACAAGACCGTTTACTACACCTGGAAGACACAATCAGGAACCGTCTGCAAAAGTCAGGGGAACCCACCTGGGAATATGTTACGGACATGAACACGCTCATGCGACGACACGGAGGATTCTCCGAGAACGAGCAATTAGCAAGGATATACCGAAATTTGCAAATAGAATATCAGAAATATTTCCGCCGGGACGAAGTCCTCACCATGACAGATCTTCTGGACCGAGCAACAGAATACGAACGCATCCTGGCCGAAGACCGACGACGACACCCTCCCCGCGCTGCTATGCACGGGAACACAAATATGTGCAACGCCGCCAGCCAGGAAGTAACGCAGCCAGTAGCCACCGAAATAAGCAGTAACTACAACCGGGAAACCTGCTGCTGGAGGTGCGGACAGCGAGGGCATCAACGACAAGAATGCCGCCGGGCTCCGAAACTCTTCTGCTCCTACTGCGGCACAACGGGAAAAACGACACGCAGATGCCCCTGTAACCAGATGTCGGGAAACGGAAACGGAGTCGGCGGCCGAGGCACCGTCCGACCAAAAGACAAAACAATGCCTCAGCGGATCTAGGCTCCGACTCACGAATTTTTATACCGGTAACCGCATACGGACGCCACTTCCAGGCATTACTCGATACGGGAGCTACGCGGTCCTACCTCCGCCAAGACGTGGCCGAATGGTGCCGGCAACAAGGGGCAAGAACGATCTCCACAGACATGACCGTCCGCATCGCGGACGGCTCCGCCGTCGCACTAGATGGTGAGATAGAGGCCATAATAGACCTCTGCGGCAGCACCCTGGCCATCGCGTGCCCGGTACTACCCACCCTCTCACAAGCCATGTTAGTAGGGATGGACGCGTTCAAAGCCGTAGGAGCATCGATCACCCTCGGCCGACACACCTGGACCCTCCAGGAGGAAGCCAACACCGTAGAGGAACCAAATGGACTCGCGAAATATACACGCGAGCAGGAACAAAAACTACAGAAACTACTGGACACCGAATTACCCAAATTTACGAAGATCCAGGGAACAACACACCTCGCGGCACACCGAATACGTGTTACAACGACCGAACCGATTAAGCAAAGATACACACCGAGAAATCCTGCCACACAAGAAATTATCAACGAAGAAGTCGACCGCATGCTCCAGGAGGGCATCATCGAACCGTCCACAAGCCCATGGAGCTCTCCAGTTGTAATTGTCCGGAAAGCAAATGGCAAACCACGTTTTTGTATCGACTTCCGAAAAGTCAACAACGTCACAGAGAAAGATGCGTACCCCCTACCTCAGGTACAGGCCACATTAGAAAAATTACGAGAGGCACGCTACATTTCCACCATCGATTTAGCAAACGGATACTGGCAAGTACCATTGACCCCGGACAGCCGATCAATCACCGCGTTTACAGTGCCAGGTAGGGGACTGTACCAATTCCGGGTCATGCCATTTGGATTACACTCCGCCCCGGCAACATTCCAACGTCTCCTCGACACAGTCATCGGCCCGCGACTGGAACCAAGAGCCTTCGCATACCTCGACGATATAATCGTGCTCGGAAACACCTTTGAGGAACATTTAAATAACCTCCAAGAGGTGCTGCAACGGCTCCAACAGGCACGATTACGCATCAATCCAGAGAAGTGCCAATTCGGCAGAACCGAACTCCGTTACCTGGGCCACATAGTAACCAACCGGGGAGTAAGAACCGACCCAGATAAAGTCCAGGCGATCCGAAGCATCACCGCGCCGACATGTATAAAAGAACTCCGTCGGTTCCTGGGAATGGTATCCTGGTACCGCCGCTATATTCCCCACTTCGCCGACACCGCCGAACCGCTGCACCGACTATTACAGAAACGCCGTGGTTGGAACTGGGGAGAAACCGAAACGCGCGCATTCGAGGCCCTGAGAGCACAACTAGCCAAAGCACCCGTACTGGCATGTCCCGATTTCACTAAACCGTTTACCCTACAAACCGACGCCAGCGGACACGGACTCGGGGTCGTCCTGACGCAGGAAATAGAGGAAGAAGAAAGGGTTATCGCGTACGCAAGCCGTACACTCAACGGCGCGGAAAGAAACTACTCCGTAACCGAACAAGAATGCCTCGCGGTCGTATGGGGAATACGGAAGATGCGGCCCTATCTGGAGGGCTACAAATTCGTCGTCATTACCGACCATCAGGCCCTCCAATGGCTAAGGAAATTGGAAAACCCCTCCGGAAGACTCGCGCGCTGGGGATTGGAGCTCCAACAATACGATTTCACCATACGGTACCGCCGAGGAGAACAAAACCTCGTAGCTGATGCCCTCTCTCGCCAGCCAGAAGATTTAGGACTCCTCGAACACCCGGAAGATGCATGGTACCACCAGACCTGGAAGAAAGTCAAAACGGAACCCGGGCGGTATACAGACTACCGGATAATACGAGGGAGACTATACCGACACATTCCAGACACAGCAGGATTACGACCCGACTGGGAATGGAAAAAATGCATTCCGGCCGACGAACGGCCCGAACTGTTACGGCAAATGCACGACGACCCAACGGCCGGACATCTAGGTACCACCAAAACGATTGCCCGACTCGCACAACGGTATCACTGGCCTCTGATGCGACAAGATGCAGCAAACCACGTACGCCGCTGCAACAACTGCCTACGGTACAAGGCAATGCAGCAAGCACCAGCCGGGGAGATGTTCACCACCCCCGCCATAGGACCATGGGACGTCGCCACCGCCGACCTTGTAGGGCCTCTGCCGCGTACAAATCAGGGGTACACGACACTAGCCGTCTTCCAAGACAAGTTCACGAAGTGGGCGGAAGTACGTCCACTCCGACAAGCGACAGCACCGGCTGTCGCTCGTGCATTCGAAGAACAGGTCATCCTGCGGCACGGATGCCCGCGCCAGGTCATCACGGACAACGGCAGGCAGTTCGAAAGCCGAGATTTCAAAACACTGCTCCAACGGTACGAAATTAATCACCGGAGAACACCACCATACACGCCGCAGTGCAATCCGGTGGAACGCACGAACCGGGTATTAAAAACAATAATCGCGCAATTCACCGCCGATAACCACCGAACCTGGGATCGGACCGTCGCCGCCGCAGTATTCGCGTACAACACCGCTAGACACGAAGGCACCGGAATGACCCCCGCGTACCTAACCTACGGTAGAGAACCGGCAGTACGAGGAACGGACCGACCACCCACCGAACACTTAGAAGAGGACGCCACAGACGCGGGTTATACGCACCGGGAAGAAGCGATAAATCGCATCATCGACGCCCAACAACTTGCACGCTCAGCACAGGCTCAAGCAACCGAAACACAGCGTCGGTATTATAACCTTCGTCGCAGGCAGTGGAAGCCAAGAGTGGGCGACACCGTCATGCGTCGGGAGCACCCTCTATCATCGGCAGCCGATGGCTTTTGCGCGAAATTAGCGCCGAAATTTTCCGGTCCGTACGAAGTACGAAAAATTTTGGGGCCGACAGTAGTTCTAATACAGGCCGGTAGAGGGCAGCACCACCGTGTCCATCTCCAGGATCTAAAGAAATGTACGATGGAGGGGGAATTCGGAGAAGACAGGAACCGTGGCCCTATAAATAACCACGAACGAAACACCGAAATCAATCAGCCAGAACATGCCAAAGGAAAAGCACGCAGCAGCACGAAAGGCAGCGATCCCGCTACGAGGGGCGAACAGGAGCAGACCGATGGAAGCCCGGGTAAGAGACCGCATCGTGGACGGGACGACACCGTGGCCAAGTCCGACACGAGGACCACCGGCGAAAGTACGACCGCCACCTCGCCAGGAGGCAAACACCGCGGCGGAACTCCAGACGCAGGGAGGACCGATCGTCAGGACGGTGAGAACGCTGTCAGAGGCCGAAAAGAAAGCGGTGGCCATCCTAAGGAGCCGGCCCGCGGAGAGGAAGAGCTCCACCAGAGGCCGACGAACAACCGGCACCAAGACAGGCCGCGCCGGGACGAACACAGCCTGCAGCCCACCACGGACCACCTTCACCGAGGATCAAGGTATAATCTGCGATCCACCGTCCACCTCGACCCCTCTATTACCGCCGACACCAACGCCGACCCCACCTCCGATACCCCCCACCAGCCACCCCCTTTGCCCGTTGGCAACCCCCTTCTATCCCTCCGACCCCTCGACCACTCCGATCCAGGACAGCGACGTGGACGAGATAGACGCGTGGCTGGCACAGGTCGCGAAGGAACACCGAGACGCTCCTACGCCAGTACCGGATACACCAGCACCGACACCGACGCCGCTGCCGACGTGGAGGCCAGAGCAACCACCGGCACCGACCCCATCTCCAACGCCCTCCACCAGCCTGCCCCCCCCCCCCCCCCCGCCCCTTGGCAAACCCAATTACACCGGACGACAAGCCAGGAGGCTACCACATCCGGATGGACCTGGTGGAGCCTCGGCATCGGTACCGGCTTCCAATACCGGGGGGATGGATCCAGCTAAGGCTGAGCAGGGAGGGGGTACTGCACATGCAGTACCGGAGCAGTGGAGAGGAAGAATCGGCGTAATTTAAGATGTACAGTTAGCTATAAGGTAGAAATAAGTTAGGTTAAGTTAGTTATAAGATAGAAATAAGGTAGGTTAAGCTAAGTCAAGCTACAATCAATTGTACAGTTAGACAGCAGGGGAAGTCTCGCGCCCCGAAGTAAGAGGGGGATGTAACGAGTACGTCTTGACGCGAGACTTCCCCCCCTGCATACCGCACCGCCCGCTTGCCAGCGAGCGCACCGCGAGACCGCGACGGTGCACTACCTGCCGCGTCGGCCGCTAGGTGGCTACCACAGCGCCGACTTTCTCGCTGGTAAAAGTAAGCGGGCGGGAAGATAAGTACGCCCGGCAAGCGCTAGATCGGGGTCAGAAGTTTTGACTCCATCACGAGCAGTTATTTCGCATAACCTCGAGGTGTCTCCAAACGTTCCGACCATAGCTCCGGAAGGCCCTCTGCCAACCGTTTCCCACCTTTCCCGAACACCAAGGCCCGGGCGGCGAAAGCCTACGGGAGTCCACTCCTTCGGGCAGCGAAAGCAACCGAACCGCTCGAGCGGCGAAAGCCCCGAGAATCCCTCCCCGAGCGGCGAAAGCCCCGGGATTCCGTCCGGCCCGAGCGGCGAAAGCCTACGGGAGTCCCTCTGCCCGAGCGGCGAAAGCCCCGAGCTCACGCACCGCCGTCATCGTCTTTATGGGTTGTCCCATGCCGCCGTAACATCGCGAACACCGTCCGCCGTCCGTATGTAAACCGTCCGCCGTACTTGTAAAACCGAAGTCTGAACCGTCCGTACGGAACACCGTCCGCCGTCCGTATGTAAACCGTCCGCCGTACTTGTAAAACCGAAGTCTGAACCGTCCGTACGGAACACCGTCCGCCGTCCGTATGCACATCGTCCGCCGTACACCGGAATTGTTGAAACCGACCGAAAACCGTAGTCATTAAGAACCGCCGTAATAAACCAGTGATATTCATTGACCCGGTGTTGCTTATTCGTGGACCCGCGAACCTCGGCAACCGACTGAGTCGGCCTTACCCTCCCATCACCGAGCATTACAAATGTTTTAACGTACGTGTTCGCCATATTGAATCCGCCATTTTGTTTTTTCACATTTTGAGTTCAGATTTGTAATCAGCGACCCCGAAAACCATAGAATACGAATTTTTGAATAGAACTAAGAATTTTTTAACGTACGTGTTCGCCATATTGAATCCGCCATTTTGTTTTTTCAAATTTTGAGTTCAGATTTGTAATCAGCGACCTCGAAAACCATAGAATACCAATTTTTGGCTTAAGGCTTAAGGCTTAGGGGTTTTGGCCAACTTTTCGGGATTTGGGACCACTGTGCGACGGGCGGACTGGCTGAGCGACACGGCGCGGTAATTTGCAACCTATCGTTCCAGCGATACCTAAGTGACTCGCCAGAAGTTAACTCGCTTATAACTCGGTAAATACGCGTCCAAGAGAGCTCGCGTCACGACACACGGTTTCATATGCACAATTTACCACGAATATAACGTTTAAAATCATCTAGGAACGATAGGAAAAAAGTTTACTCTTACCGGTGCGACGGGCGGACCGGCTAAGCGACACGTCGCTGTACTGTGCAACCTATCGTTCCAGCGATACCTAAGTGACTCGCCAGAAGTTAACTCGCTTATAACTCGGTAAATACGCGTCCGAGAGAGCTCGCGTCTCGACACACGGTTTCATATGCACAATTTACCACGAATATAACGTTTAACATCATCTAGGAACGATAGGAAAAAAGTTTACTGTCACCGGTGCGACGGGCGGACCGGCTAAGCGACAGGGCGCGGTACTTTGCAACCTATCGTTCCAGCGGTACCTAAGTGACTCGCCAGAAGTTAACTTGCTTATAACTCGGTAAATACGCGTTCAAGAGAGCTCGCGTCACGACACACGGTTTCATATGCACAATTTACAACGAATGTAACGTTTAAAATCATCTAGGAACGTTAGGAAAAAAGTTAACTGTTACCGGTGCGACGGGCGGACCGGCTAAGCGACACGGCGCGGTACTTTGCAACCTATCGTTCCAGCGATACCTAAGAGACTCGCAAGAAGTTAACTCGCTTATAACTCGGTAAATACGCGTCTGAGAGAGCTCCCGTCACGACACACGTTTTCATATGCACAATTTACCACGAATATAACGTTTAACATCATCTAGGAACGATAGGAAAAAAGATTACTGTCACCGGTGCGACGGGCGGACCGGCTAAGCGACAGGGCGCGGTACTTTGCAACCTATCGTTCCAGCGGTACCTAAGTGACTCGCCAGAAGTTAACTTGCTTATAACTCGGTAAATACGCGTTCAAGAGAGCTCGCGTCACGACACACGGTTTCATATGCACAATTTACAACGAATGTAACGTTTAAAATCATCTAGGAACGTTAGGAAAAATGTTAACTGTTACCGGTGCGACGGGCGGACCGGCTAAGCGACACGTCGCGGTACTGTGCAACCTATCGTTCCAGCGATACCTAAGTGACTCGCCGGATGTTAACTCGGTTATAACTCGGCAAATACGCGTCCGACAGTGCTCGCGTCACGACACACGGTTTCATATGCACAATTTACAACGAATGTAACGTTTAAAATCATCTAGGAACGTTAGGAAAAAAGTTAACTGTTACCGCTGCGACGGGCGGACCGGCTAAGCGACACGGCGCGGTACTTTGCAACCTATCGTTCCAGCGATACCTAAGTGACACGCCGGATGTTAACTCGGTTATAACTCGGCAAATACGCGTCCGACAGTGCTCGCGTCACGACACACGGTTTCATATGCACAATTTACAACGAATGTAACGTTTAAAATCATCTAGGAACGTTAGGAAAAAAGTTAACTGTTACCGGTGCGACGGGCGGACCGGCTAAGCGACACGGCGCGGTACTTTGCAACCTATCGTTCCAGCGATACCTAAGTGACTCGCCAGAAGTTAACTCGCTTATAACTCGGTAAATACGCGTTCAAGAGAGCTCGCGTCACGACACACGGATTCATATGCACAATTTACATCGAATGTAACGTTTAAAATCATCTAGGAACGTTAGGAAAAAAGTTAACTGCTACCGGTACGACGGGCGGACCGGCTAAGCGACACGTCGCGGTACTGTGCAACCTATCGCACCAGCGATGCCTAAGTGACTCGCCAGAAGTGAACTCGGTTATAACTCGGCAAATACGCGTCCGACAGTGCTCGCGTCACGACACACTGTTTCGTATGCACAATTTACAACGAATGTAACGTTTAAAATCATCTAGGAACGTTAGGAAAAAAGTTAACTGTTACCGGTGCGACGGGCGGACCGGCTAAGCGACACGTCGCTGTACTGTGCAACCTATCGTTCCAGCGATACCTAAGTGACTCGCCAGAAGTTAACTCGCTTATAACTCGGTAAATACGCGTCTGAGAGAGCTCGCGTCACGACACGCGGTTTCATATGCACAATTTACCACGAATATAACGTTTAAAATCATCTAGGAACGATAGGAAAAAAGTTAACTGTTACCGGTGCGACGGGCGGACCGGCTAAGCGACACGTCGCGGTACTGTGCAACCTATCGCTCAGGCGATGCCTAAGTGACTCGCCAGAAGTTAACTCGCTTATAACTCGGTAAATACGCGTCCGACAGTGCTCGCGTCACGACACACGTATTCATATGCACAATTTACCACGAATATAACATTTAAAATCATCTAGGAACGATAGGAAAAAAGTTAACTGTTACCGGTGCGACGGGCGGACCGGCTAAGCGACACGGCGCGGTACTTTGCAACCTATCGTTCCAGCGATACCTAAGTGACTCGCCAGAAGTTAACTCGCTTATAACTCGGTAAATACGCGTTCAAGAGAGCTCGCGTCACGACACACGGATTCATATGCACAATTTACAACGAATGTAACGTTTAAAATCATCTAGGAACGTTAGGAAAAAAGTTAACTGTTACCGGTGCGACGGGCGGACCGGCTAAGCGACACGGCGCGGTACTTTGCAACCTATCGTTCCAGCGATACCTAAGTGACTCGCCAGAAGTTAACTCGCTTATAACTCGGTAAATACGCGTTCAAGAGACCTCGCGTCACGACACACGGTTTCATATGCACCATTTACAACGAATGTAACGTTTAAAATCATCTAGGAACGTTAGGAAAAAAGTTAACTGTTACCGGTGCGACGGGCGGACCGGCTAAGCGACAGGGCGCGGTACTTTGCAACCTATCGTTCCAGCGATACCTAAGTGACTCGCCAGAAGTTAACTCGCTTATAACTCGGTAAATACGCGTCTGATAGAGCTCGCGTCACGACACACGGTTTCATATGCACAATTTACCACGAATATAACGTTTAAAATCATCTAGGAACGATAGGAAAAAAGTTTACTCTTACCGGTGCGACGGGCGGACCGGCTAAGCGACACGTCGCTGTACTGTGCAACCTATCGTTCCAGCGATACCTAAGTGACTCGCCAGAAGTTAACTCGCTTATAAATCGGTAAATACGCGTCCAAGAGAGCTCGCGTCACGACACACGGTTTCATATGCACAATTTACAACGAATGTAACGTTTAAAATCATCTAGGAACGTTAGGAAAAAAGTTAACTGTTACCGGTGCGACGGGCGGACCGGCTAAGCGACACGGCGCGGTACTTTGCAACCTATCGTTCCAGCGATACCTAAGTGACTCGCCAGAAGTTAACTCGCTTATAACTCGGTAAATACGCGTCCGACAGTGCTCGCGTCACGACACACGGTTTCATATGCACAATTTACAACGAATGTAACGTTTAAAATCATCTAGGAACGTTAGGAAAAAAGTTAACTGTTACCGGTGCGACGGGCGGACCGGCTAAGCGACACGGCGCGGTACTTTGCAACCTATCGTTCCAGCGATGCCTAAGTGACTCGCTGGATGTTAACTCGGTTATAACTCGGCAAATACGCGTCCGACAGTGCTCGCGTCACGACACACGGTTTCATATGCACCATTTCCAACGAATGTAACGTTTAAAATCATCTAGGAAGGTTAGGAAAAAAGTTAACTGTTACCGCTGCGACGGGCGGACCGGCTAAGCGACACGGCGCGGTACTTTGCAACCTATCGTTCCAGCGATACCTAAGTGACTCGCCGGATGTTAACTCGGTTATAACTCGGCAAATACGCGTCCGACAGTGCTCGCGTCACGACACACGGTTTCATATGCACAATTTACACCGAATGTAACGTTTAAAATCATCTAGGAACGATAGGAAAAAAGTCAACTGTTACCGGTGCGACGGGCGGACCGGATAAGCGACACGACGCGGTACTTTGCAACCTATCGTTCCAGCGATACCTAAGTGACTCGCCAGAAGTTAACTCGCTTATAACTCGGTAAATACGCGTTCAAGAGACCTCGCGTCACGACACACGGTTTCATATGCACCATTTACAACGAATGTAACGTTTAAAATCATCTAGGAACGTTAGGAAAAAAGTTAACTGTTACCGGTGCGACGGGCGGACCGGCTAAGCGACAGGGCGCGGTACTTTGCAACCTATCGTTCCAGCGATACCTAAGTGACTCGCCGGATGTTAACTCGGTTATAACTCGGCAAATACGCGTCCGACAGTGCTCGCGTCACGACACACGTTTTCATATGCACAATTTACAACGAATGTAACGTTTAAAATCATCTAGGAACGTTAGGAAAAAAGTTAACTGTTACCGGTGCGACGGGCGGACCGGCTAAGCGACACGGCGCGGTACTTTGCAACCTATCGTTCCAGCGATACCTAAGTGACTCGCCGGATGTTAACTCGGTTATAACTCGGCAAATACGCGTCCGACAGTGCTCGCGTCACGACACACGGTTTCATATGCACAATTTACACCGAATGTAACGTTTAAAATCATCTAGGAACGATAGGAAAAAAGTTAACTGTTACCGGTGCGACGGGCGGACCGGCTAAGCGACACGACGCGGTACTTTGCAACCTATCGTTCCAGCGATACCTAAGTGACTCGCCAGAAGTTAACTCGCTTATAACTCGGTAAATACGCGTCTGTTAGAGCTCGCGTCACGACACACGGTTTCATATGCACAATTTACCACGAATATAACGTTTAGAATCATCTAGGAACGATAGGAAAAAAGTTTACTCTTACCGGTGCGACGGGCGGACCGGCTAAGCGACACGTCGCTGTACTGTGCAACCTATCGATCCAGCGATACCTAAGTGACTCGCCAGAAGTTAACTCGCTTATAAATCGGTAAATACGCGTCCAAGAGAGCTCGCGTCACGACACACGGTTTCATATGCACAATTTACAACGAATGTAACGTTTAAAATCATCTAGGAACGATAGGAAAAAAGTTTACTATTACCGGTGCGACGGGCGGACCGGCTAAGCGACACGTCGCTGTACTGTGCAACCTATCGTTCCAGCGATACCTAAGTGACTCGCCAGAAGTTAACTCGCTTATAACTCGGTAAATACGCGTCTGATAGAGCTCGCGTCACGACACACGGTTTCATATGCACAATTTACCACGAATATAACGTTTAAAATCATCTAGGAACGATAGGAAAAAAGTTTACTCTTACCGGTGCGACGGGCGGACCGGCTAAGCGACACGTCGCTGTACTGTGCAACCTATCGTTCCAGCGATACCTAAGTGACTCGCCAGAAGTTAACTCGCTTATAAATCGGTAAATACGCGTCCAAGAGAGCTCGCGTCACGACACACGGTTTCATATGCACAATTTACAACGAATGTAACGTTTAAAATCATCTAGGAACGTTAGGAAAAAAGTTAACTGTTACCGGTGCGACGGGCGGACCGGCTAAGCGACACGGCGCGGTACTTTGCAACCTATCGTTCCAGCGATACCTAAGTGACTCGCCAGAAGTTAACTCGCTTATAACTCGGTAAATACGCGTTCAAGAGACCTCGCGTCACGACACACGGTTTCATATGCACCATTTACAACGAATGTAACGTTTAAAATCATCTAGGAACGTTAGGAAAAAAGTTAACTGTTACCGGTGCGACGGGCGGACCGGCTAAGCGACAGGGCGCGGTACTTTGCAACCTATCGTTCCAGCGATACCTAAGTGACTCGCCAGAAGTTAACTCGCTTATAACTCGGTAAATACGCGTCTGATAGAGCTCGCGTCACGACACACGGTTTCATATGCACAATTTACCACGAATATAACGTTTAAAATCATCTAGGAACGATAGGAAAAAAGTTTACTCTTACCGGTGCGACGGGCGGACCGGCTAAGCGACACGTCGCTGTACTGTGCAACCTACCGTTCCAGCGATACCTAAGTGACTCGCCAGAAGTTAACTCGCTTATAAATCGGTAAATACGCGTCCAAGAGAGCTCGCGTCACGACACACGGTTTCATATGCACAATTTACAACGAATGTAACGTTTAAAATCATCTAGGAACGTAAGGAAAAAAGTTAACTGTTACCGGTGCGACGGGCGGACCGGCTAAGCGACACGGCGCGGTACTTTGCAACCTATCGTTCCAGCGATACCTAAGTGACTCGCCAGAAGTTAACTCGCTTATAACTCGGTAAATACGCGTCCGACAGTGCTCGCGTCACGACACACGTTTTCATATGCACAATTTACAACGAATGTAACGTTTAAAATCATCTAGGAACGTTAGGAAAAAAGTTAACTGTTACCGGTGCGACGGGCGGACCGGCTAAGCGACACGGCGCGGTACTTTGCAACCTATCGTTCCAGCGATGCCTAAGTGACTCGCTGGATGTTAACTCGCTTATAACTCGGTAAATACGCGTCTGTTAGAGCTCGCGTCACGACACACGGTTTCATATGCACAATTTACCACGAATATAACGTTTAGAATCATCTAGGAACGATAGGAAAAAAGTTTACTCTTACCGGTGCGACGGGCGGACCGGCTAAGCGACACGTCGCTGTACTGTGCAACCTATCGTTCCAGCGATACCTAAGTGACTCGCCAGAAGTTAACTCGCTTATAAATCGGTAAATACGCGTCCAAGAGAGCTCGCGTCACGACACACGGTTTCATATGCACAATTTACAACGAATGTAACGTTTAAAATCATCTAGGAACGTTAGGAAAAAAGTTAACTGTTACCGGTGCGACGGGCGGACCGGCTAAGCGACACGGCGCGGTACTTTGCAACCTATCGTTCCAGCGATACCTAAGTGACTCGCCAGAAGTTAACTCGCTTATAACTCGGTAAATACGCGTCCGACAGTGCTCGCGTCACGACACACGTTTTCATATGCACAATTTACAACGAATGTAACGTTTAAAATCATCTAGGAACGTTAGGAAAAAAGTTAACTGTTACCGGTGCGACGGGCGGACCGGCTAAGCGACACGGCGCGGTACTTTGCAACCTATCGTTCCAGCCATACCTAAGTGACTCGCCAGAAGTTAACTCGCTTATAACTCGGTAAATACGCGTTCAAGAGACCTCGCGTCACGACACACGGTTTCATATGCACCATTTACAACGAATGTAACGTTTAAAATCATCTAGGAACGTTAGGAAAAAAGTTAACTGTTACCGGTGCGACGGGCGGACCGGCTAAGCGACAGGGCGCGGTACTTTGCAACCTATCGTTCCAGCGATACCTAAGTGACTCGCCAGAAGTTAACTCGCTTATAACTCGGTAAATACGCGTCTGTTAGAGCTCGCGTCACGACACACGGTTTCATATGCACAATTTACCACGAATATAACGTTTAAAATCATCTAGGAACGATAGGAAAAAAGTTTACTCTTACCGGTGCGACGGGCGGACCGGCTAAGCGACACGTCGCTGTACTGTGCAACCTATCGTTCCAGCGATACCTAAGTGACTCGCCAGAAGTTAACTCGCTTATAAATCGGTAAATACGCGTCCAAGAGAGCTCGCGTCACGACACACGGTTTCATATGCACAATTTACAACGAATGTAACGTTTAAAATCATCTAGGAACGTTAGGAAAAAAGTTAACTGTTACCGGTGCGACGAGCGGACCGGCTAAGCGACACGGCGCGGTACTTTGCAACCTATCGTTCCAGCGATACCTAAGTGACTCGCCAGAAGTTAACTCGCTTATAACTCGGTAAATACGCGTCCGACAGTGCTCGCGTCACGACACACGTTTTCATATGCACAATTTACAACGAATGTAACGTTTAAAATCATCTAGGAACGTTAGGAAAAAAGTTAACTGTTACCGGTGCGACGGGCGGACCGGCTAAGCGACACGGCGCGGTACTTTGCAACCTATCGTTCCAGCGATGCCTAAGTGACTCGCTGGATGTTAACTCGGTTATAACTCGGCAAATACGCGTCCGACAGTGCTCGCGTCACGACACACGGTTTCATATGCACCATTTCCAACGAATGTAACGTTTAAAATCATCTAGGAAGGTTAGGAAAAAAGTTAACTGTTACCGCTGCGACGGGCGGACCGGCTAAGCGACACGGCGCGGTACTTTGCAACCTATCGTTCCAGCGATACCTAAGTGACTCGCCGGATGTTAACTCAGTTATAACTCGGCAAATACGCGTCCGACAGTGCTCGCGTCACGACACACGGTTTCATATGCACAATTTACACCGAATGTAACGTTTAAAATCATCTAGGAACGATAGGAAAAAAGTTAACTGTTACCGGTGCGACGGGCGGACCGGCTAAGCGACACGACGCGGTACTTTGCAACCTATCGTTCCAGCGATACCTAAGTGACTCGCCAGAAGTTAACTCGCTTATAACTCGGTAAATACGCGTTCAAGAGACCTCGCGTCACGACACACGGTTTCATATGCACCATTTACAACGAATGTAACGTTTAAAATCATCTAGGAACGTTAGGAAAAAAGTTAACTGTTACCGGTGCGACGGGCGGACCGGCTAAGCGACAGGGCGCGGTACTTTGCAACCTATCGTTCCAGCGATACCTAAGTGACTCGCCGGATGTTAACTCGGTTATAACTCGGCAAATACGCGTCCGACAGTGCTCGCGTCACGACACACGGTTTCACATGCACAATTTACAACGACTGTAACGTTTAAAATCATCTAGGAACGTTAGGAAAAAAGTTAACTGTTACCGGTGCGACGGGCGGACCGGCTAAGCAACACGTCGCTGTACTGTGCAACCTATCGTTCCAGCGATACCTAAGTGACTCGCCAGAAGTTAACTCGCTTATAACTCGGTAAATACGCGTCTGTTAGAGCTCGCGTCACGACACACGGTTTCATATGCACAATTTACCACGAATATAACGTTTAAAATCATCTAGGAACGATAGGAAAAAAGATTACTCTTACCGGTGCGACGGGCGGACCGGCTAAGCGACACGTCGCTATACTGTGCAACCTATCGTTCCAGCGATACCTAAGTGACTCGCCAGAAGTTAACTCGCTTATAAATCGGTAAATACGCGTCCAAGAGAGCTCGCGTCACGACACACGGTTTCATATGCACAATTTACAACGAATGTAACGTTTAAAATCATCTAGGAACGTTAGGAAAAAAGTTAACTGTTACCGGTGCGACGGGCGGACCGGCTAAGCGACACGTCGCTGTACTGTGCAACCTATCGTTCCAGCGATACCTAAGTGACTCGCCAGAAGTTAACTCGTTTATAACTCGGTAAATACGCGTCTGATAGAGCTCGCGTCACGACACACGGTTTCATATGCACAATTTACCACGAATATAACGTTTAAAATCATCTAGGGACGATAGGAAAAAAGTTTACTCTTACCGGTGCGACGGGCGGACCGGCTAAGCGACACGTCGCTGTACTGTGCAACCTATCGTTCCAGCGATACCTAAGTGACTCGCCAGAAGTTAACTCGCTTATAAATCGGTAAATACGCGTCCAAGAGAGCTCGCGTCACGACACACGGTTTCATATGCACAATTTACAACGAATGTAACGTTTAAAATCATCTAGGAACGTTAGGAAAAAAGTTAACTGTTACCGGTGCGATGGGCGGACCGGCTAAGCGACACGGCGCGGTACTTTGCAACCTATCGTTCCAGCGATACCTAAGTGACTCGCCAGAAGTTAACTCGCTTATAACTCGGTAAATACGCGTCCGACAGTGCTCGCGTCACGACACACGTTTTCATATGCACAATTTACAACGAATGTAACGTTTAAAATCATCTAGGAACGTTAGGAAAAAAGTTAACTGTTACCGGTGCGACGGGCGGACCGGCTAAGCGACACGGCGCGGTACTTTGCAACCTATCGTTCCAGCGATGCCTAAGTGACTCGCTGGATGTTAACTCGGTTATAACTCGGCAAATACGCGTCCGACAGTGCTCGCGTCACGACACACGGTTTCATATGCACCATTTCCAACGAATGTAACGTTTAAAATCATCTAGGAAGGTTAGGAAAAAAGTTAACTGTTACCGCTGCGACGGGCGGACCGGCTAAGCGACACGGCGCGGTACTTTGCAACCTATCGTTCCAGCGATACCTAAGTGACTCGCCGGATGTTAACTCGGTTATAACTCGGCAAATACGCGTCCGACAGTGCTCGCGTCACGACACACGGTTTCATATGCACAATTTACACCGAATGTAACGTTTAAAATCATCTAGGAACGATAGGAAAAAAGTTAACTGTTACCGGTGCGACGGGCGGACCGGCTAAGCGACACGACGCGGTACTTTGCAACCTATCGTTCCAGCGATACCTAAGTGACTCGCCAGAAGTTAACTCGCTTATAACTCGGTAAATACGCGTTCAAGAGACCTCGCGTCACGACACACGGTTTCATATGCACCATTTACAACGAATGTAACGTTTAAAATCATCTAGGAACGTTAGGAAAAAAGTTAACTGTTACCGGTGCGACGGGCGGACCGGCTAAGCGACAGGGCGCGGTACTTTGCAACCTATCGTTCCAGCGATGCCTAAGTGACTCGCCGGATGTTAACTCGGTTATAACTCGGCAAATACGCGTCCGACAGTGCTCGCGTCACGACACACGGTTTCATATGCACAATTTACAACGACTGTAACGTTTAAAATCATCGAGGAACGTTAGGAAAAAAGTTAACTGTTACCGGTGCGACGGGCGGACCGGCTAAGCAACACGTCGCTGTACTGTGCAACCTATCGTTCCAGCGATACCTAAGTGACTCGCCAGAAGTTAACTCGCTTATAACTCGGTAAATACGCGTCTGTTAGAGTTCGCGTCACGACACACGGTTTCATATGCACAATTTACCACGAATATAACGTTTAAAATCATCTAGGAACGATAGGAAAAAAGATTACTCTTACCGGTGCGACGGGCGGACCGGCTAAGCGACACGTCGCTGTACTGTGCAACCTATCGTTCCAGCGATACCTAAGTGACTCGCCAGAAGTTAACTCGCTTATAAATCGGTAAATACGCGTCCAAGAGAGCTCGCGTCACGACACAAGGTTTCATATGCACAATTTACCACGAATATAACGTTTAAAATCATCTAGGAACGATAGGAAAAAAGTTTACTCTTACCGGTGCGACGGGCGGACCGGCTAAGCGACACGTCGCTGTACTGTGCAACCTATCGTTCCAGCGATACCTAAGTGACTCGCCAGAAGTTAACTCGCTTATAAATCGGTAAATACGCGTCCAAGAGAGCTCGCGTCACGACACACGGTTTCATATGCACAATTTACAACGAATGTAACGTTTAAAATCATCTAGGAACGTTAGGAAAAAAGTTACCTGTTACCGGTGCGACGGGCGGACCGGCTAAGCGACACGGCGCGGTACTTTGCAACCTATCGTTCCAGCGATACCTAAGTGACTCGCCAGAAGTTAACTCGCTTATAAATCGGTAAATACGCGTCCAAGAGAGCTCGCGTCACGACACACGGTTTCATATGCTCAATTTACAACGATTGTAACGTTTAAAATCATCTAGGAACGTTAGGAAAAAAGTTAACTGTTACCGGTGCGACGGGCGGACCGGCTAAGCAACACGTCGCTGTACTGTGCAACCTATCGTTCCAGCGATACCTAAGTGACTCGCCAGAAGTTAACTCGCTTATAACTCGGCAAATACGCGTCCGACAGTGCTCGCGTCACGACACACGGTTTCATATGCACAATTTACAACGACTGTAACGTTTAAAATCATCGAGGAACGTTAGGAAAAAAGTTAACTGTTACCGGTGCGACGGGCGGACCGGCTAAGCAACACGTCGCTGTACTGTGCAACCTATCGTTCCAGCGATACCTAAGTGACTCGCCAGAAGTTAACTCGCTTATAACTCGGTAAATACGCGTCTGTTAGAGTTCGCGTCACGACACACGGTTTCATATGCACAATTTACCACGAATATAACGTTTAAAATCATCTAGGAACGATAGGAAAAAAGATTACTCTTACCGGTGCGACGGGCGGACCGGCTAAGCGACACGTCGCTGTACTGTGCAACCTATCGTTCCAGCGATACCTAAGTGACTCGCCAGAAGTTAACTCGCTTATAAATCGGTAAATACGCGTCCAAGAGAGCTCGCGTCACGACACACGGTTTCATATGCACAATTTACAACGAATGTAACGTTTAAAATCATCTAGGAACGTTAGGAAAAAAGTTAACTGTTACCGGTGCGACGGGCGGACCGGCTACGCAACACGTCGCTGTACTGTGCAACCTATCGTTCCAGCGATACCTAAGTGACTCGCCAGAAGTTAACTCGCTTATAACTCGGTAAATACGCGTCTGATAGAGCTCGCGTCACGACACACGGTTTCATATGCACAATTTACCACGAATATAACGTTTAAAATCATCTAGGAACGATAGGAAAAAAGTTTACTCTTACCGGTGCGACGGGCGGACCGGCTAAGCGACACGTCGCTGTACTGTGCAACCTATCGTTCCAGCGATACCTAAGTGACTCGCCAGAAGTTAACTCGCTTATAAATCGGTAAATACGCGTCCAAGAGAGCTCGCGTCACGACACACGGTTTCATATGCACAATTTACAACGAATGTAACGTTTAAAATCATCTAGGAACGTTAGGAAAAAAGTTAACTGTTACCGGTGCGACGGGCGGACCGGCTAAGCGACACGGCGCGGTACTTTGCAACCTATCGTTCCAGCGATACCTAAGTGACTCGCCAGAAGTTAACTCGCTTATAACTCGGTAAATACGCGTCTGATAGAGCTCGCGTCACGACACACGGTTTCATATGCACAATTTACCACGAATATAACGTTTAAAATCATCTAGGAACGATAGGAAAAAAGTTTACTCTTACCGGTGCGACGGGCGGACCGGCTTAGCGACACGTTGCTGTACTGTGCAACCTATCGTTCCAGCGATACCTAAGTGACTCGCCAGAAGTTAACTCGCTTATAAATCGGTAAATACGCGTCCAAGAGAGCTCGCGTCACGACACACGGTTTCATATGCACAATTTACAATGAATGTAACGTTTAAAATCTTCTAGGAACGTTAGGAAAAAAGTTAACTGTTACCGGTGCGACGGGCGGACCGGCTAAGCGACACGGCGCGGTACTTTGCAACCTATCGTTCCAGCGATACCTAAGTGACTCGCCAGAAGTTAACTCGCTTATAACTCGGTAAATACGCGTCCGACAGTGCTCGCGTCACGACACACAGTTTCATATGTACAATTTACCACGAATATAACATTTAAAATCATCTAGGAACGATAGGAAAAAAGTTAACTGTTACCGGTGCGACGGGCGGACCGGCTAAGCGATAGGGCGCGATACTTTGCAACCTATCGTTCCAGCGATACCTAAGTGACTCGCCAGAAGTTAACTCGCTTATAACTCGGTAAATACGCGTCCAAGAGTGCTCGCGTCACGACACACGGTTTCATAAGCACAATTTACCACGAATATAACATTTAAAATCATCTAGGAACGTTAGGAAAAAAGTTAACTGTTACCGGTGCGACGGGCGGACCGGCTAAGCGACACGTCGCGGTACTGTGCAACCTATCGTTCCAGCGATGCCTAAGTGACTCGCCAGAAGTTAACTCGGCTATAACTCGGCAAATACGCGTCCGACAGTGCTCGCGTCACGACACACTGTTTCATATGCACAATTTACGTCGAATGTAACGTTTAAAATCATCTAGGAACGTTAGGAAAAATGTTAACTGTTACCGGTGCAACGGGCGGACCGGCTAAGCGACACGGCGCGGTACTTTGCAACCTATCGTTCCAGCGATACCTAAGAGACTCGCCAGAAGTTAACTCGCTTATAACTCGGCAAATACGCGTCCGACAGTGCTCGCGTCACGACACACGGTTTCATATGCACAATTTACAACGAATGTAACGTTTAAAATCATCTAGGAACGTTAGGAAAAAAGTTAACTGTTATCGCTGCGACGGGCGGACCGGCTAAGCGACACGGCGCGGTACTTTGCAACCTATCGTTCCAGCGATACCTAAGTGACTCGCCGGATGTTAACTCGGTTATAACTCGGCAAATACGCGTCCGACAGTGCTTGCGTCACGACACACGGTTTCATATGCACAATTTACACCGAATGTAACGTTTAAAATCATCTAGGAACGATAGGAAAAAAGTTAACTGTTACCGGTGCGACGGGCGGACCGACTAAGCGACACGTCGCGGTACTGTGCAACCTATCGCTCAGGCGATGCCTAAGTGACTCGCCAGAAGTTAACTCGCTTATAACTCGGTAAATACGCGTCCGACAGTGCTCGCGTCACGACACACGTTTTCATATGCACAATTTACCACGAATATAAGATTTAAAATCATCTAGGAACGATAGGAAAAAAGTTTACTCTTACGGGTGCGACGGGCGGACCGGCTAAGCGACATGTCGCTGTACTGTGCAACCTATCGTTCCAGCGATACCTAAGTGACTCGCCAGAAGTTAACTCGCTTATAAATCGGTAAATACGCGTCCAAGAGAGCTCGCGTCAGGACACACGGTTTCATATGCACAATTTACAACGAATGTAACGTTTAAAATCATCTAGGAACGTTAGGAAAAAAGTTAACTGTTACCGGTGCGACGGGCGGACCGGCTAAGCAACACGTCGCTGTACTGTGCAACCTATCGTTCCAGCGATACCTAAGTGACTCGCCAGAAGTTAACTCGCTTATAACTCGGTAAATACGCGTCCGACAGTGCTCGCGTCACGACACACGTTTTCATATGCACAATTTACCACGAATATAACGTTTAAAATCATCTAGGAACGATAGGAAAAAAGTTTACTCTTACCGGTGCGACCGGCGGACCGGCTAAGCGACATGTCGCGGTACTTTGCAACCTATCGTTCCAGCGATACCTAAGTGAATCGCCAGAAGTTAACTCGCTTATAACTCGGTAAATACGCGTCCGACAGTGCTCGCGTCACGACACACGTTTTCATAT
Source organism: Lasioglossum lativentre (assembly GCA_916610255.1). Classification (NCBI taxonomy): domain Eukaryota; kingdom Metazoa; phylum Arthropoda; class Insecta; order Hymenoptera; family Halictidae; genus Lasioglossum; species Lasioglossum lativentre. Next base: position 433,885 of record OU744365.1, on the reverse strand, counting down.
GCACAATTTACAACGAATGTAACGTTTAAAATCATCTAGGAACGTTAGGAAAAAAGTTAACTGTTACCGCTGCGACGGGCGGACCGGCTAAGCGACACGGCGCGGTACTTTGCAACCTATCGTTCTAGCGATACCTAAGTGACTCGCCGGATGTTAACTCGGTTATAACTCGGCAAATACGCGTCCGACAGTGCTCGCGTCACGACACACGGTTTCATATGCACAATTTACACCGAATGTAACGTTTAAAATCATCTAGGAACGATAGGAAAAAAGTTAACTGTTACCGGTGCGACGGGCGGACCGGCTAAGCGACAGGGCGCGGTACTTTGCAACCTATCGTTCCAGCGATACCTAAGTGACTCGCCGGATGTTAACTCGCTTATAACTCGGTAAATACGCGTCTGATAGAGCTCGCGTCACGACACACGGTTTCATATGCACAATTTACCACGAATATAACGTTTAAAATCATGTAGGAACGATAGGAAAAAAGTTAACTGTTACCGGTGCGACGGGCGGACCGGCTAAGCAACACGTCGCTGTACTGTGCAACCTATCGTTCCAGCGATACCTAAGTGACTCGCCAGAAGTTAACTCGCTTATAACTCGGTAAATACGCGTCTGATAGAGCTCGCGTCACGACACACGGTTTCATATGCACAATTTACCACGAATATAACGTTTAAAATCATCTAGGAACGATAGGAAAAAAGTTTACTCTTACCGGTGCGACGGGCGGACCGGCTAAGCGACACGTCGCTGTACTGTGCAACCTATCGTTCCAGCGATACCTAAGTGACTCGCCAGAAGTTAACTCGCTTATAAATCGGTAAATACGCGTCCAAGAGAGCTCGCGTCACGACACACGGTTTCATATGCACAATTTACAACGAATGTAACGTTTAAAATCATCTAGGAACGTTAGGAAAAAAGTTAACTGTTACCGGTGCGACGGGCGGACCGGCTAAGCGACACGGCGCGGTACTTTGCAACCTATCGTTCCAGCGATACCTAAGTGACTCGCCAGAAGTTAACTCGCTTATAACTCGGTAAATACGCGTCCGACAGTGCTCGCGTCACGACACACAGTTTCATATGCACAATTTACCACGAATATAACATTTAAAATCATCTAGGAACGATAGGAAAAAAGTTAACTGTTACCGGTGCGACGGGCGGACCGGCTAAGCGATAGGGCGCGATACTTTGCAACCTATCGTTCCAGCGATACCTAAGTGACTCGCCAGAAGTTAACTCGCTTATAAATCGGTAAATACGCGTCCAAGAGTGCTCGCGTCACGACACACGGTTTCATATGCACAATTTACCACGAATATAACATTTAAAATCATCTAGGAACGTTAGGAAAAAAGTTAACTGTTACCGGTGCGACGGGCGGACCGGCTAAGCGACACGTCGCGGTACTGTGCAACCTATCGTTCCAGCGATGCCTAAGTGACTCGCAAGAAGTTAACTCGGCTATAACTCGGCAAATACGCGTCCGACAGTGCTCGCGTCACGACACACTGTTTCATATGCACAATTTACGTCGAATGTAACGTTTAAAATCATCTAGGAACGTTAGGAAAAAAGTTAACTGTTACCGCTGCGACGGGCGGACCGGCTAAGCGACACGTCGCGGTACTGTGCAACCTATCGTTCCAGCGATACCTAAGTGACTCGCCGGATGTTAACTCGCTTATAAATCGGTAAATACGCGTCCAAGAGAGCTCGCGTCAGGACACACGGTTTCATATGCACAATTTACAACGAATGTAACGTTTAAAATCATCTAGGAACGTTAGGAAAAAAGTTAACTGTTACCGGTGCGACGGGCGGACCGGCTAAGCGACACGGCGCGGTACTTTGCAACCTATCGTTCCAGCGATACCTAAGTGACTCGCCAGAAGTTAACTCGCTTATAACTCGGTAAATACGCGTCCGACAGTGCTCGCGTCACGACACACGTTTTCATATGCACAATTTACAACGAATGTAACGTTTAAAATCATCTAGGAACGTTAGGAAAAAAGTTAACTGTTACCGGTGCGACGGGCGGACCGGCTAAGCGACACGGCGCGGTACTTTGCAACCTATCGTTCCAGCGATGCCTAAGTGACTCGCCGAATGTTAACTCGGTTATAACTCGGCAAATACGCGTCCGACAGTGCTCGCGTCACGACACACGGTTTCATATGCACCATTTCCAACGAATGTAACGTTTAAAATCATCTAGGAACGATAGGAAAAAAGTTAACTGTTACTGGTGCGACGGGCGGAACGGCTAAGCGACACGGCGCGGTACTTTGCAACCTATCGTTCCAGCGATACCTAAGTGACTCGCCAGAAGTTAATTCGCTTATAACTCGGTAAATACGCGTTCAAGAGACCTCGCGTCACGACACACGGTTTCATATGCACCATTTACAACGAATGTAACGTTTAAAATCATCTAGGAACGTTAGAAAAAAAGTTAACTGTTACCGCTGCGACGGGCGGACCGGCTAAGCGACACGGCGCGGTACTTTGCAACCTATCGTTCCAGCGATACCTAAGTGACTCGCCAGAAGTTAACTCGCTTATAAATCGGTAAATACGCGTCCAAGAGAGCTCGCGTCACGACACACGGTTTCATATGCACAATTTACAACGAATGTAACGTTTAAAATCATCTAGGAACGTTAGGAAAAAAGTTAACTGTTACCGGTGCGACGGGCGGACCGGCTAAGCGACACGGCGCGGTACTTTGCAACCTATCGTTCCAGCGATACCTAAGTGACTCGCCAGAAGTTAACTCGCTTATAACTCGGTAAATACGCGTCCGACAGTGCTCGCGTCACGACACACAGTTTCATATGCACAATTTACCACGAATATACCATTTAAAATCATCTAGGAACGATAGGAAAAAAGTTAACTGTTACCGGTGCGACGGGCGGACCGGCTAAGCGACATGTCGCTGTACTGTGCAACCTATCGTTCCAGCGATACCTAAGTGACTCGCCGGATGTTAACTCGGTTATAACTCGGCAAATACGCGTCCGACAGTGCTCGCGTCACGACCCACGGATTCATATGCACCATTTCCAACGAATGTAACGTTTAAAATCATCTAGGAAGGTTAGGAAAAAAGTTAACTGTTACCGCTGCGACGGGCGGACCGGCTAAGCGACACGGCGCGGTACTTTGCAACCTATCGTTCCAGCGATACCTAAGTGACTCGCCGGATGTTAACTCGGTTATAACTCGGCAAATACGCGTCCGACAGTGCTCGCGTCACGACACACGGTTTCATATGCACAATTTACACCGAATGTAACGTTTAAAATCATCTAGGAACGATAGGAAAAAAGTTAACTGTTACCGGTGCGACGGGCGGACCGGCTAAGCGACAGGGCGCGGTACTTTACAACCTATCGTTCCAGCGATACCTAAGTGACTCGCCAGAAGTTAACTCGTTTATAACTCGGTAAATACGCGTCTGATAGAGCTCGCGTCACGACACACGGTTTCATATGCACAATTTACCACGAATATAACGTTTAAAATCATCTAGGGACGATAGGAAAAAAGTTTACTCTTACCGGTGCGACGGGCGGACCGGCTAAGCGACACGTCGCTGTACTGTGCAACCTATCGTTCCAGCGATACCTAAGTGACTCGCCAGAAGTTAACTCGCTTATAAATCGGTAAATACGCGTCCGACAGTGCTCGCGTCACGACACACAGTTTCATATGCACAATTTACCACGAATATACCATTTAAAATCATCTAGGAACGATAGGAAAAAAGTTAACTGTTACCGGTGCGACGGGCGGACCGGCTAAGCGACATGTCGCTGTACTGTGCAACCTATCGTTCCAGCGATACCTAAGTGACTCGCCGGATGTTAACTCGGTTATAACTCGGCAAATACGCGTCCGACAGTGCTCGCGTCACGACCCACGGATTCATATGCACCATTTCCAACGAATGTAACGTTTAAAATCATCTAGGAAGGTTAGGAAAAAAGTTAACTGTTACCGCTGCGACGGGCGGACCGGCTAAGCGACACGGCGCGGTACTTTGCAACCTATCGTTCCAGCGATACCTAAGTGACTCGCCGGATGTTAACTCGGTTATAACTCGGCAAATACGCGTCCGACAGTGCTCGCGTCACGACACACGGTTTCATATGCACAATTTACACCGAATGTAACGTTTAAAATCATCTAGGAACGATAGGAAAAAAGTTAACTGTTACCGGTGCGACGGGCGGACCGGCTAAGCGACAGGGCGCGGTACTTTACAACCTATCGTTCCAGCGATACCTAAGTGACTCGCCAGAAGTTAACTCGTTTATAACTCGGTAAATACGCGTCTGATAGAGCTCGCGTCACGACACACGGTTTCATATGCACAATTTACCACGAATATAACGTTTAAAATCATCTAGGGACGATAGGAAAAAAGTTTACTCTTACCGGTGCGACGGGCGGACCGGCTAAGCGACACGTCGCTGTACTGTGCAACCTATCGTTCCAGCGATACCTAAGTGACTCGCCAGAAGTTAACTCGCTTATAAATCGGTAAATACGCGTCCAAGAGAGCTCGCGTCACGACACACGGTTTCATATGCACAATTTACAACGAATGTAACGTTTAAAATCATCTAGGAACGTTAGGAAAAAAGTTAACTGTTACCGGTGCGACGGGCGGACCGGCTAAGCAACACGTCGCTGTACTGTGCAACCTATCGTTCCAGCGATACCTAAGTGACTCGCCAGAAGTTAACTCGCTTATAACTCGGTAAATACGCGTCTGATAGAGCTCGCGTCACGACACACGGTTTCATATGCACAATTTACCACGAATATAACGTTTAAAATCATCTAGGAACGATAGGAAAAAAGTTAACTGTTACCGGTGCGACGGGCGGACCGGCTAAGCGACACGTCGCGGTTCTGGGCAACCTATCGCTCAGGCGATGCCTAAGTGACTCGCCAGAAGTTAACTCGCTTATAACTCGGTAAATACGCGTCCGACAGTGCTCGCGTCACGACACACGGTTTCATATGCACAATTTACAACGAATGTAACGTTTAAAATCATCTAGGAACGTTAGGAAAAAAGTTAACTGTTACCGGTACGACGGGCGGACCGCCTAAGCGACACGTCGCGGTACTGTGCAACCTATCGTACCAGCGATGCCTAAGTGACTCGCCAGAAGTTAACTCGCTTATAACTCGGTAAATACGCGTTCAAGAAACCTCGCGTCACGACACACGGTTTCATATGCACAATTTACAACGAATGTAACCTTTAAAATCATCTAGGAACGTTAGGAAAAAAGTTAACTGTTACCGGTGCGACGGGCGGACCGGCTAAGCGACACATCGCGGTACTGTGCAACCTATCGTTCCAGCGATACTTAAGTGACTCGCCGGATGTTAACTCGGTTATAACTCGGCAAATACGCGTCCGACAGTGCTCGCGTCACGGCACACGGTGTCATATGCACAATTTACAACGAATGTAACGTTTAAAATCATCTAGGAACGTTAGGAAAAAAGTTAACTGTTACCGGTACGACGGGCGGACCGGCTAAGCGACACGTCGCGGTACTGTGCAACCTATCGTACCAGCGATGCCTAAGTGACTCGCCAGAAGTTAACTCGCTTATAACTCGGTAAATACGCGTTCAAGAGACCTCGCGTCACGACACACGGTTTCATATGCACAATTTACAACGAATGTAACGTTTAAAATCATCTAGGAACGTTAGGAAAAAAGTTAACTGTTACCGGTGCGACGCGTGGACCGGCTAAGCGACACGGCGCGGTACTTTGCAACCTATCGTTCCAGCGATGCCTAAGTGACTCGCCGGATGTTAACTCGGTTATAACTCGGCAAATACGCGTCCGACAGTGCTCGCGTCACGGCACACGGTTTCATATGCACAATTTACCACGAATATAACATTTAAAATAATCTAGGAACGATAGGAAAAAAGTTTACTCTTACCGGTGCGACGGGCGGACCGGTTGAGCGACACGTCGCGGTGCTGTGCAACCTATCGTTCCAGCGATACCTAAGTGACTCGCCGGATGTTAACTCGGTTATAACTCGGCAAATACGCGTCCGACAGTGCTCGCGTTACGACACACGGTTTCATATGCACAATTTACAACGAATGTAACGTTTAAAATCATCTAGGAACGTTAGGAAAAAAGTTAACCGTTACCGGTGCGACGGGCGGACCGGCTAAGCGACACGGCGCGGTACTGTGCAACCTATCGTTCCAGCGATACCTAAGTGACTCGCCAGAAGTTAACTCGCTTATAACTAGGTAAATACGCGTTCAAGAGAGCTCGCGTCACGACACACGGTTTCATATGCACAATTTACAACGAATGTAACCTTTAAAATCATCTAGGAACGTTAGGAAAAAAGTTAACTGTTACCGGTGCGACGGGCGGACCGGCTAAGCGACACATCGCGGTACTGTGCAACCTATCGTTCCAGCGATACTTAAGTGACTCGCCGGATGTTAACTCGGTTATAACTCGGCAAATACGCGTCCGACAGTGCTCGCGTCACGGCACACGGTGTCATATGCACAATTTACAACGAATGTAACGTTTAAAATCATCTAGGAACGATAGGAAAAAAGTTAACTGTTACCGGTGCGACGGGCGGACCGGCTAAGCGACACGGCGCGGTACTTTGCAACCTATCGTTCCAGCGATACCTAAGTGACTCGCCAGAAGTTAACTCGCATATAACTCGGTAAATACGCGTTCAAGAGAGCTCGCGTCACGACACACGGTTTCATATGCACCATTTCCAACGAATGTAACGTTTAAAATCATCTAGGAAGGTTAGGAAAAAAGTTAACTGTTACCGGTGCGACGGGCGGACCGGCTAAGCGACAGGGCGCCGTACTTTGCAACCTATCGTTCCAGCGATACCTAAGTGACTCGCCGGATGTTAACTCGGTTATAACTCGGCAAATACGCGTCCGACAGTGCTCGCGTCACGACACACGGATTCATATGCACAATTTACAACGAATGTTACGTTTAAAATCATCTAGGAACGTTAGGAAAAAAGTTAACTGTTACCGGTGCGACGCGTGGACCGGCTAAGCGACACGGCGCGGTACTGTGCAACCTATCGTTCCAGCGATGCCTAAGTGACTCGCCGGATGTTAACTCGGTTATAACTCGGCAAATACGCGTCCGACAGTGCTCGCGTCACGACACACGGTTTCATATGCACAATTTACCACGAATATAACGTTTAACATCATCTAGGAACGTTAGGAAAAACGTTAACTGTTACCGGTGCGACGGGCGGACAAGATAAGCGACACGTCGCTGTACTGTGCAACCTATCGTTCCAGCGATACCTAAGTGACTCGCCAGAAGTTAACTCGCTTATAACTCGGTAAATACGCGTCCAAGAGAGCTAGCGTCACGACACACGGTTTCATACGCACAATTTACAACGAATGTAACGGTTAACATCATCTAGGAACGATAGGAGAAAAGTTAACTGTTACCGGTGCGACGGGCGGACCGGCTAAGCGACAGGGCGCCGTACTTTGCAACCCATCGTTCCAGCGATACCTAAGTGACTCGCCGGATGTTAACTCGCTTATAACTAGGTAAATACGCGTTCAAGAGAGCTCGCGTCACGACACACGGTTTCATATGCACAATTTACAACGAATGTAACCTTTAAAATCATCTAGGAACGTTAGGAAAAAAGTTAACTGTTACCGGTGCGACGGGCGGACCGGCTAAGCGACACATCGCGGTACTGTGCAACCTATCGTTCCAGCGATACTTAAGTGACTCGCCGGATGTTAACTCGGTTATAACTCGGCAAATACGCGTCCGACAGTGCTCGCGTCACGGCACACGGTGTCATATGCACAATTTACAACGAATGTAACGTTTAAAATCATCTAGGAACGATAGGAAAAAAGTTAACTGTTACCGGTGCGACGGGCGGACCGGCTAAGCGACACGGCGCGGTACTTTGCAACCTATCGTTCCAGCGATACCTAAGTGACTCGCCAGAAGTTAACTCGCATATAACTCGGTAAATACGCGTTCAAGAGAGCTCGCGTCACGACACACGGTTTCATATGCACCATTTCCAACGAATGTAACGTTTAAAATCATCTAGGAAGGTTAGGAAAAAAGTTAACTGTTACCGGTGCGACGGGCGGACCGGCTAAGCGACAGGGCGCCGTACTTTGCAACCTATCGTTCCAGCGATACCTAAGTGACTCGCCGGATGTTAACTCGGTTATAACTCGGCAAATACGCGTCCGACAGTGCTCGCGTCACGACACACGGATTCATATGCACAATTTACAACGAATGTTACGTTTAAAATCATCTAGGAACGTTAGGAAAAAAGTTAACTGTTACCGGTGCGACGCGTGGACCGGCTAAGCGACACGGCGCGGTACTGTGCAACCTATCGTTCCAGCGATGCCTAAGTGACTCGCCGGATGTTAACTCGGTTATAACTCGGCAAATACGCGTCCGACAGTGCTCGCGTCACGACACACGGTTTCATATGCACAATTTACCACGAATATAACGTTTAACATCATCTAGGAACGTTAGGAAAAACGTTAACTGTTACCGGTGCGACGGGCGGACAAGATAAGCGACACGTCGCTGTACTGTGCAACCTATCGTTCCAGCGATACCTAAGTGACTCGCCAGAAGTTAACTCGCTTATAACTCGGTAAATACGCGTCCAAGAGAGCTAGCGTCACGACACACGGTTTCATACGCACAATTTACAACGAATGTAACGGTTAACATCATCTAGGAACGATAGGAGAAAAGTTAACTGTTACCGGTGCGACGGGCGGACCGGCTAAGCGACAGGGCGCCGTACTTTGCAACCCATCGTTCCAGCGATACCTAAGTGACTCGCCGGATGTTAACTCGGTTATAACTCGGTAAATACTGTCCGACAGTGCTCGCGTCACGACACACGTTTTCATATGCACAATTTAACACGAATATAACATTTAAAATCATCTAGGAACGATAGGAAAAAAGTTAACTGTTACCGGTGCGACGGGCGGACCGGCTAAGCGACACGGCGCGGTACTTTGCAACCTATCGTTCCAGCGATACCTAAGTGACTCGCCGGATGTTAACTCGGTTATAACTCGGCAAATACGCGTCCGACAGTGCTTGCGTCACGACACACGGTTTCATATTCACAATTTACAAAGAATGTAACGTTTAAAATCATCTAGGAACGATAGGAAAAAAGTTAACTGTTACCGGTGCGACGGGCGGACCGGCTAAGCGACACGTCGCGGTTCTGTGCAACCTATCGCTCAAGCGATGCCTAAGTGACTCGCCAGAAGTTAACTCGCTTATAACTCGGTAAATACGCGTCCGACAGTGCTCGCGTCACGACACACGGTTTCATATGCACAATTTACAACGAATGTAACGTTTAAAATCATCTAGGAACGTTAGGAAAAAAGATAACTGTTACCGGTACGACGGGCGGACCGGCTAAGCGACACGTCGCGGTACTGTGCAACCTATCGTACCAGCGATGCCTAAGTGACTCGCCAGAAGTTAACTCGCTTATAACTCGGTAAATACGCGTTCAAGAGACCTCGCGTCACGACACACGGTTTCATATGCACAATTTACAACGAATGTAACGTTTAAAATCATCTAGGAACGTTAGGAAAAAAGTTAACTGTTACCGGTGCGACGCGTGGACCGGCTAAGCGACACGGCGCGGTACTTTGCAACCTATCGTTCCAGCGATGCCTAAGTGACTCGCCGGATGTTAACTCGGTTATAACTCGGCAAATACGCGTCCGACAGTGCTCGCGTCACGGCACACGGTTTCATATGCACAATTTACCACGAATATAACATTTAAAATCATCTAGGAACGATAGGAAAAAAGTTTACTCTTACCGGTGCGACGGGCGGACCGGTTGAGCGACACGTCGCGGTGCTGTGCAACCTATCGTTCCAGCGTTACCTAAGTGACTCGCCGGATGTTAACTCGGTTATAACTCGGCAAATACGCGTCCGACAGTGCTCGCGTTACGACACACGGTTTCATATGCACAATTTACAACGAATGTAACGTTTAAAATCATCTAGGAACGTTAGGAAAAAAGTTAACCGTTACCGGTGCGACGGGCGGACCGGCTAAGCGACACGGCGCGGTACTTTGCAACCTATCGTTCCAGCGATACCTAAGTGACTCGCCAGAAGTTAACTCGCTTATAACTAGGTAAATACGCGTTCAAGAGAGCTCGCGTCACGACACACGGTTTCATATGCACAATTTACAACGAATGTAACCTTTAAAATCATCTAGGAACGTTAGGAAAAAAGTTAACTGTTACCGGTGCGACGGGCGGACCGGCTAAGCGACACATCGCGGTACTGTGCAACCTATCGTTCCAGCGATACTTAAGTGACTCGCCGGATGTTAACTCGGTTATAACTCGGCAAATACGCGTCCGACAGTGCTCGCGTCACGGCACACGGTGTCATATGCACAATTTACAACGAATGTAACGTTTAAAATCATCTAGGAACGATAGGAAAAAAGTTAACTGTTACCGGTGCGACGGGCGGACCGGCTAATCGACACGGCGCGGTACTTTGCAACCTATCGTTCCAGCGATACCTAAGAGACTCGCCAGAAGTTAACTCGCATATAACTCGGTAAATACGCGTTCAAGAGAGCTCGCGTCACGACACACGGTTTCATATGCACCATTTCCAACGAATGTAACGTTTAAAATCATCTAGGAAGGTTAGGAAAAAAGTTAACTGTTACCGGTGCGACGGGCGGACCGGCTAAGCGACAGGGCGCGGTACTTTGCAACCTATCGTTCCAGCGATACCTAAGTGACTCGCCGGATGTTAACTCGGTTATAACTCGGCAAATACGCGTCCGACAGTGCTCGCGTCACGACACACGGATTCATATGCACAATTTACAACGAATGTAACGTTTAAAATCATCTAGGAACGTTAGGAAAAAAGTTAACTGTTACCGCTGCGACGGGCGGACCGGCTAAGCGACACGGCGCGGTACTTTGCAACCTATCGTTCCAGCGATGCCTAAGTGACTCGCCGGATGTTAACTCGGTTATAACTCGGCAAATACGCGTCCGACAGTGCTCGCGTCACGGCACACGGTTTCATATGCACAATTTACCACGAATATAACGTTTAACATCATCTAGGAACGATAGGAAAAAAGTTTACTCTTACCGGTGCGACGGGCGGACCGGTTGAGCGACACGTCGCGGTGCTGTGCAACCTATCGTTCCAGCGATACCTAAGTGACTCGCCGGATGTTAACTCGGTTATAACTCGGCAAATACGCGTCCGACAGTGCTCGCGTTACGACACACGGTTTCATATGCACAATTTACAACGAATGTAACGTTTAAAATCATCTAGGAACGTTAGGAAAAAAGTTAACCGTTACCGGTGCGACGGGCGGACCGGCTAAGCGACACGGCGCGGTACTTTGCAACCTATCGTTCCAGCGATACCTAAGTGACTCGCCAGAAGTTAACTCGCTTATAACTAGGTAAATACGGGTCCGACAGTGCTCGCGTCACAGCACACGGTTTCATATGCACAATTTACAACGAATGTAACGATTAAAATCATCTAGGAACGATAGGAAAAAAGTTAACTGTTACCGGTGCGACGGGCGGACCGGCTAAGCGACACGGCGCGGTACTTTGCAACCTATCGTTCCAGCGATACCTAAGTGACTCGCCAGAAGTTAACTCGCTTATAACTCGGTAAATACGCGTTCAAGAGATCTCGCGTCACGACACACGGTTTCATATGCACCACTTCCAACGAATGTAACGTTTAAAATCATCTAGTAAGGTTAGGAAAAAAGTTAACTGTTACCGGTGCGACGGGCGGACCGGCTAAGCGACAGGGCGCGGTACTTTGCAACCTATCGTTCCAGCGATATCTAAGTGACTCGCCGGATGTTAACTCGGTTATAACTCGGCAAATACGCGTCCGACAGTGCTCGCGTCACGACACACGGATTCATATGCACAATTTACAACGAATGTAACGTTTAAAATCATCTAGGAATGTTAGGAAAAAAGTTAACTGTTACCGGTGCGACGCGTGGACCGGCTAAGCGACACGGCGCGGTACTTTGCAACCTATCGTTCCAGCGATGCCTAAGTGACTCGCCGGATGTTAACTCGGTTATAACTCGGCAAATACGCGTCCGACAGTGCTCGCGTCACGACACACGTATTCATATGCACAATTTACCACGAATATAACATTTAAAATCATCTACGAACGATAGGAAAAAAGTTAACTTTTACCGGTGCGACGGGCGGACCGGCTAAGCGACAGGGCGCCGTACTTTGCAACCCATCGTTCCAGCGATACCTAAGTGACTCGCCGGATGTTAAACTCGGTTATAACTCGGCAAATACGCGTCCGACAGTGCTCGCGTCACGACACACGGATTCATATGCACAATTTACAACGAATGTAACGTTTAAAATCATCTAGGAACGTTAGGAAAAAAGTTAACTGTTACCGGTGCGACGCGTGGACCGGCTAAGCGACACGGCGCGGTACTTTGCAACCTATCGTTCCAGCGATGCCTAAGTGACTCGCCGGATGTTAACTCGGTTATAACTCGGCAAATACGCGTCCGACAGTGCTCGCGTCACGACACACGGTTTCATATGCACAATTTACCACGAATGTAACGTTTAAAATCATCTAGGAACGTTAGGAAAAAAGTTAACCGTTACCGGTGCGACGGGCGGACCGGCTAAGCGACACGGCGCGGTACTTTGCAACCTATCGTTCCAGCGATACCTAAGTGACTCGCCAGAAGTTAACTCGCTTATAACTAGGTAAATACGCGTTCAAGAGAGCTCGCGTCACGACACACGGTTTCATACGCACAATTTACAACGAATGTAACGGTTAACATCATCTAGGAACGATAGGAAAAAAGTTTACCCTCACCGGTGCGACGGGCGGACCGGCTAAGCGACACGGCGCGGTACTTTGCAACCTATCGTTCAGGCGATGCCTAAGTGACTCGCCAGAAGTTAACTCGCTTATAACTCGGTAAATACGCGTTCAAGAGAGCTCGCGTCACGACACACGGTTTCATATGCACAATTTGCAACGAATGTAACGTTTAAAATCATCTAGGAACGTTAGGAAAAATGTTAACTGTTACCGGTGCGACGGGCGGACCGGCTAAGCGACACGTCGCGGTACTGTGCAACCTATCGTTCAGGCGATGCCTAAGTGACTCGCCAGAAGTTAACTCGCTTATAACTCGGTAAATACTGTCCGACAGTGCTCGCGTCACGACACACGTATTCATATGCACAATTTACCACGAATATAACATTTAAAATCATCTACGAACGATAGGAAAAAGTTAACTTTTACCGGTGCGACTGGCGGACCGGCTAAGCGACAGGGCGCCGTACTTTGCAACCCATCGTTCCAGCGATACCTAAGTGACTCGCCGGATGTTAAACTCGGTTATAACTCGGCAAATACGCGTCCGACAGTGCTCGCGTCACGACACACGGATTCATATACACAATTTACAACGAATGTAACGTTTAAAATCATCTAGGAACGTTAGGAAAAAAGTTAACTGTTACCGGTGCGACGCGTGGACCGGCTAAGCGACACGGCGCGGTACTTTGCAACCTATCGTTCCAGCGATGCCTAAGTGACTCGCCGGATGTTAACTCGGTTATAACTCGGCAAATACGCGTCCGAAAGTGCTCGCGTCACGACACACGGATTCATATGCACAATTTACAACGAATGTAACGTTTAAAATCATCTAGGAACGTTAGGAAAAAAGTTAACTGTTACCGGTGCGACGCGTGGACCGGCTAAGCGACACGGCGCGGTACTTTGCAACCTATCGTTCCAGCGATGCCTAAGTGACTCGCCGGATGTTAACTCGGTTATAACTCGGCAAATACGCGTCCGACAGTGCTCGCGTCACGACACACGGTTTCATATGCACAATTTACCACGAATGTAACGTTTAAAATCATCTAGGAACGTTAGGAAAAAAGTTAACCGTTACCGGTGCGACGGGCGGACCGGCTAAGCGACACGGCGCGGTACTTTGCAACCTATCGTTCCAGCGATACCTAAGTGACTCGCCAGAAGTTAACTCGCTTATAACTCGGTAAATACGCGTTCAAGAGAGCTCGCGTCACGACACACGGTTTCATATGCACAATTTACAACGAATGTAACGTTTAAAATCATCTAGGAACGTTAGGAAAAATGTTAACTGTTACCGGTGCGACGGGCGGACCGGCTAAGCGACACGTCGGGGTACTGTGCAACCTATCGTTCAGGCGATGCCTAAGTGACTCGCCAGAAGTTAACTCGCTTATAACTCGGTAAATACGCGTTCAAGAGAGCTCGCGTCACGACACACGGTTTCATATGCACAATTTGCAACGAATGTAACGTTTAAAATCATCTAGGAACGTTAGGAAAAATGTTAACTGTTACCGGTGCGACGGGCGGACCGGCTAAGCGACACGTCGCGGTACTGTGCAACCTATCGTTCAGGCGATGCCTAAGTGACTCGCCAGAAGTTAACTCGCTTATAACTCGGTAAATACTGTCCGACAGTGCTCGCGTCACGACACACGTATTCATATGCACAATTTACCACGAATATAACATTTAAAATCATCTACGAACGATAGGAAAAAAGTTAACTTTTACCGGTGCGACGGGCGGACCGGCTAAGCGACAGGGCGCCGTACTTTGCAACCCATCGTTCCAGCGATACCTAAGTGACTCGCCGGATGTTAAACTCGGTTATAACTCGGCAAATACGCGTCCGACAGTGCTCGCGTCACGACACACGGATTCATATGCACAATTTACAACGAATGTAACGTTTAAAATCATCTAGGAACGTTAGGAAAAAAGTTAACTGTTACCGGTGCGACGCGTGGACCGGCTAAGCGACACGGCGCGGTACTTTGCAACCTATCGTTCCAGCGATGCCTAAGTGACTCGCCGGATGTTAACTCGGTTATAACTCGGCAAATGCGCGTCCGACAGTGCTCGCGTCACGACACACGGTTTCATATGCACAATTTACCACGAATGTAACGTTTAAAATCATCTAGGAACGTTAGGAAAAAAGTTAACCGTTACCGGTGCGACGGGCGGACCGGCTAAGCGACACGGCGCGGTACTTTGCAACCTATCGTTCCAGCGATACCTAAGTGACTCGCCAGAAGTTAACTCGCTTATAACTAGGTAAATACGCGTTCAAGAGAGCTCGCGTCACGGCGCACGGTTTCATATGCACAATTTACAACGAATGAAACGTTTAAAATCATCTAGGAACGATAGGAAAAAAGTTATCTGTTACCGGTGCGACGGGCGGACCGGCTAAGCGACACGGCGCGGTACTTTGCAACCTATCGTTCCAGCGATACCTAAGTGACTCGCCAGAAGTTAACTCGCTTATAACTCGGTAAATACGCGTTCAAGAGATCTCGCGTCACGACACACGGTTTCATATGCACCATTTCCAACGAATGTAACGTTTAAAATCATCTAGTAAGGTTAGGAAAAAAGTTAACTGTTACCGGTGCGACGGGCGGACCGGCTAAGCGACAGGGCGCGGTACTTTGCAACCTATCGTTCCAGCGATACCTTAGTGACTCGCCGGATGTTAACTCGGTTATAACTCGGCAAATACGCGTCCGACAGTGCTCGCGTCACGACACACGGATTCACATGCACAATTTACAACGAATGTAACGTTTAAAATCATCTAGGAACGATAGGACAAAAGTTAACTGTTACCGGTGCGACGGGCGGACCGGCTAAGCGACACGGCGCGGTACTTTGCAACCTATCGTTCCAGCGATACCTAAGTGACTCGCCAGAAGTTAACTCGCTTATAACTCGGTAAATACGCGTTCAAGAGATCTCGCGTCACGACACACGGTTTCATATGCACCATTTCCAACGAATGTAACGTTTAAAATCATCTAGTAAGGTTAGGAAAAAAGTTAACTGTTACCGGTGCGACGGGCGGGCGGACCGGCTAAGCGACACGTCGCGGTACTGTGCAATCTATCATTCCAGCGATACCTAAGTGACTCGCCAGAAGTTAACTCGCTTATAACTCGGTAAATACGCGTCCAAGAGAGCTCGCGTCACGACACACGGTTTCATACGCACAAGTTACAACGAATGTAACGGTTAACATCATCTAGGAACGATAGGAAAAAAGTTTACCCTCACCGGTGCGACGGGCGGACCGGCTAAGCGACACGGCGCGGTACTTTGCAACCTATCGTTCCAGCGATACCTAAGTCACTCGCCAGAAGTTAACTCGCTTATAACTCGGTAAATACGCGTTCAAGAGAGCTCGCGTCACGTCACACGGTTTCATATGCACAATTTACAACGAATGTAACGTTTAAAATCATCTAGGAACGTTAGGAAAAATGTTAACTGTTACCGGTGCGACGGGCGGACCGGCTAAGCGACACGTCGCGGTACTGTGCAACCTATCGTTCAGGCGATGCCTAAGTGACTCGCCAGAAGTTAACTCGCTTATAACTCGGTAAATACTGTCCGACAGTGCTCGCGTCACGACACACGTTTTCATATGCACAATTTACCACGAATATAACATTTAAAATCATCTAGGAACGATAGGAAAAAAGTTAACTGTTACAGGTGCGACGGGCGGACCGGCTAAGCGACACGGCGCGGTACTTTGCAACCTATCGTTCCAGCGATACCTAAGTGACTCGCCAGAAGTTAACTCGCTTATAACTCGGTAAATACGCGTTCAAGAGATCTCGCGTCACGACACACGGTTTCATATGCACCATTTCCAACGAATGTAACGTTTAAAATCATCTAGTAAGGTTAGGAAAAAAGTTAACTGTTACCGGTGCGACGGGCGGACCGGCTAAGCGACAGGGCGCGGTACTTTGCAACCTATCGTTCCAGCGATACCTAAGTGACTCGCCGGATGTTAACTCGGTTATAACTCGGCAAATACGCGTCCGACAGTGCTCGCGTCACGACACACGGATTCATATGCACAATTTACAACGAATGTAACGTTTAAAATCATCTAGGAACGTTAGGAAAAAAGTTAACTGTTACCGCTGCGACGGGCGGACCGGCTAAGCGACACGGCGCGGTACTTTGCAACCTATCGTTCCAGCGATGCCTAAGTGACTCGCCGGATGTTAACTCGGTTATAACTCGGCAAAAACGCGTCCGACAGTGCTCGCGTCACGACACACGGTTTCATATGCACAATTTACAACGAATGTAACGTTTAAAATCATCTAGGAACGATAGGAAAAAAGTTAACTCTCACCGGTGCGACGGGCGGACCGGCTAAGCGATAGGGCGCGGTACTTTGCAACCTATCGTTCCAGCGATACCTAAGTGACTCGCCCGATGTTAACTCGGTTATAACTCGGCAAATACGCGTCCGACAGTGCTCGCGTCACGACACACGGATTCATATGCACAATTTACAACGAATGTAACGTTTAAAATCATCTAGGAATGTTAGGAAAAAAGTTAACTTTTACCGGTGCGACGGGCGGACCGGCTAAGCGACAGGGCGCCGTACTTTGCAACCCATCGTTCCAGCGATACCTAAGTGACTCGCCGGATGTTAAACTCGGTTATAACTCGGCAAATACGCGTCCGACAGTGCTCGCGTCACGACACACGGATTCATATGCACAATTTACAACGAATGTAACGTTTAAAATCATCTAGGAACGTTAGGAAAAAAGTTAACTGTTACCGGTGCGACGCGTGGACCGGCTAAGCGACACGGCGCGGTACTTTGCAACCTATCGTTCCAGCGATGCCTAAGTGACTCGCCGGATGTTAACTCGGTTATAACTCGGCAAATACGCGTCCGACAGTGCTCGCGTCACGACACACGGTTTCATATGCACAATTTACCACGAATGTAACGTTTAAAATCATCTAGGAACGTTAGGAAAAAAGTTAACCGTTACCGGTGCGACGGGCGGACCGGCTAAGCGACACGGCGCGGTACTTTGCAACCTATCGTTCCAGCGATACCTAAGTGACTCGCCAGAAGTTAACTCGCTTATAACTAGGTAAATACGCGTTCAAGAGAGCTCGCGTCACGGCGCACGGTTTCATATGCACAATTTACAACGAATGTAACGTTTAAAATCATCTAGGAACGATAGGAAAAAAGTTATCTGTTACCGGTGCGACGGGCGGACCGGCTAAGCGACACGGCGCGGTACTTTGCAACCTATCGTTCCAGCGATACCTAAGTGACTCGCCAGAAGTTAACTCGCTTATAACTCGGTAAATACGCGTTCAAGAGATCTCGCGTCACGACACACGGTTTCATATGCACCATTTCCAACGAATGTAACGTTTAAAATCATCTAGTAAGGTTAGGAAAAAAGGTAACTGTTACCGGTGCGACGGGCGGACCGGCTAAGCGACAGGGCGCGGTACTTTGCAACCTATCGTTCCAGCGATACCTTAGTGACTCGCCGGATGTTAACTCGGTTATAACTCGGCAAATACGCGTCCGACAGTGCTCGCGTCACGACACACGGATTCACATGCACAATTTACAACGAATGTAACGTTTAAAATCATCTAGGAACGATAGGACAAAAGTTAACTGTTACCGGTGCGACGGGCGGACCGGCTAAGCGACACGGCGCGGTACTTTGCAACCTATCGTTCCAGCGATACCTAAGTGACTCGCCAGAAGTTAACTCGCTTATAACTCGGTAAATACGCGTTGAAGAGATCTCGCGTCACGACACACGGTTTCATATGCACCATTTCCAACGAATGTAACGTTTAAAATCATCTAGTAAGGTTAGGAAAAAAGTTAACTGTTACCGGTGCGACGGGCGGGCGGACCGGCTAAGCAACACGTCGCGGTACTGTGCAATCTATCATTCCAGCGATACCTAAGTGACTCGCCAGAAGTTAACTCGCTTATAACTCGGTAAATACGCGTCCAAGAGAGCTCGCGTCACGACACACGGTTTCATACGCACAAGTTACAACGAATGTAACGGTTAACATCATCTAGGAACGATAGGAAAAAAGTTTACCCTCACCGGTGCGACGGGCGGACCGGCTAAGCGACACGGCGCGGTACTTTGCAACCTATCGTTCCAGCGATACCTAAGTCACTCGCCAGAAGTTAACTCGCTTATAACTCGGTAAATACGCGTTCAAGAGAGCTCGCGTCACGTCACACGGTTTCATATGCACAATTTACAACGAATGTAACGTTTAAAATCATCTAGGAACGTTAGGAAAAATGTTAACTGTTACCGGTGCGACGGGCGGACCGGCTAAGCGACACGTCGCGGTACTGTGCAACCTATCGTTCAGGCGATGCCTAAGTGACTCGCCAGAAGTTAACTCGCTTATAACTCGGTAAATACTGTCCGACAGTGCTCGCGTCACGACACACGTTTTCATATGCACAATTTACCACGAATATAACATTTAAAATCATCTAGGAACGATAGGAAAAAAATTAACTGTTACAGGTGCGATGGGCGGACCGGCTAAGCGACACGGCGCGGTACTTTGCAACCTATCGTTCCAGCGATACCTAAGTGACTCGCCAGAAGTTAACTCGCTTATAACTCGGTAAATACGCGTTCAAGAGATCTCGCGTCACGACACACGGTTTCATATGCACCATTTCCAACGAATGTAACGTTTAAAATCATCTAGTAAGGTTAGGAAAAAAGTTAACTGTTACCGGTGCGACGGGCGGACCGGCTAAGCGACAGGGCGCGGTACTTTGCAACCTATCGTTCCAGCGATACCTAAGTGACTCGCCGGATGTTAACTCGGTTATAACTCGGCAAATACGCGTCCGACAGTGCTCGCGTCACGACACACGTTTTCATATGCACAATTTACCACGAATATAACGTTTAACATCATCTAGGAACGTTAGGAAAAAAGTTAGCTGTTACCGGTGCGACGGGCGGACCGGCTAAGCGACACGGCGCGGTACTTTGCAACCTATCGTTCCAGCGATACCTAAGTGACTCGCCAGAAGTTAACTCGATTATAACTCGGTAAATACGCGTTCAAGAGATCTCGCGTCACGACACACGGTTTCATATGCACCATTTCCAACGAATGTAACGTTTAAAATCATCTAGTAAGGTTAGGAAAAAAGTTAACTGTTACCGGTGCGACGGGCGGACCGGCTAAGCGACAGGGCGCGGTACTTTGCAACCTATCGTTCCAGCGATACCTAAGTGACTCGCCGGATGTTAACTCGGTTATAACTCGGCAAATACGCGTCCGACAGTGCTCGCGTCACGACACACGGATTCACATGCACAATTTACAACGAATGTAACGTTTAAAATCATCTAGGAACGATAGGACAAAAGTTAACTGTTACCGGTGCGACGGGCGGACCGGCTAAGCGACACGGCGCGGTACTTTGCAACCTATCGTTCCAGCGATACCTAAGTGACTCGCCAGAAGTTAACTCGCTTATAACTCGGTAAATACGCGTTCAAGAGATCTCGCGTCACGACACACGGTTTCATATGCACCATTTCCAACGAATGTAACGTTTAAAATCATCTAGTAAGGTTAGGAAAAAAGTTAACTGTTACCGGTGCGACGGGCGGGCGGACCGGCTAAGCGACACGTCGCGGTACTGTGCAATCTATCATTCCAGCGATACCTAAGTAACTCGCCAGAAGTTAACTCGCTTATAACTAGGTAAATACGCGTTCAAGAGAGCTCGCGTCACGACACACGGTTTCATATGCACAATTTAGAACGAATGTAACCTTTAAAATCATCTAGGAACGTTAGGAAAAAAGTTAACTGTTACCGGTGCGACGGGCGGACCGGCTAAGCGACACATCGCGGTACTGTGCAACCTATCGTTCCAGCGATACTTAAGTGACTCGCCGGATGTTAACTCGGTTATAACTCGGCAAATACGCGTCCGACAGTACTCGCGTCACGGCACACGGTTTCATATGCACAATTTACAACGAATGTAACGTTTAAAATCATCTAGGAACGATAGGAAAAAAGTTAACTGTTACCGGTGCGACGGGCGGACCGGCTAAGCGACACGGCGCGGTACTTTGCAACCTATCGTTCCAGCGATACCTAAGTGACTCGCCAGAAGTTAACTCGCTTATAACTCGGTAAATACGCGTTCAAGAGAGCTCGCGTCACGACACACGGTTTCATATGCACCATTTCCAACGAATGTAACGTTTAAAATCGTCTAGGAAGGTTAGGAAAAAAGTTAACTGTTACCGGTGCGACGGGCGGACCGGCTAAGCGACAGGGCGCCGTACTTTGCAACCTATCGTTCCAGCGATACCTAAGTGACTCGTCGGATGTTAACTCGGTTATAACTCGGCAAATACGCGTCCGACAGTGCTCGCGTCACGACACACGGATTCATATGCACAATTTACAACGAATGTAACGTTTAAAATCATCTAGGAACGTTAGGAAAAAAGTTAACTGTTACCGGTGCGACGCGTGGACCGGCTAAGCGACACGGCGCGGTACTTTGCAACCTATCGTTCCAGCGATGCCTAAGTGACTCGCCGGATGTTAACTCGGTTATAACTCGGCAAATACGCGTCCGACAGAGCTCGCGTCACGACACACGGTTTCATATGCACAATTTACCACGAATATAACATTTAAAATCACCTAGGAACGATAGGAAAAAAGTTTACTCTTACCGGTGCGACGGGCGGACCGGTTGAGCGACACGTCGCGGTGCTGTGCAACCTATCGTTCCATCGATAGCTAAGTGACTCGCCGGATGTTAACTCGGTTATAACTCGTCAAATACGCGTCCGACAGTGCTCGCGTCACGACACACGGATTCATATGCACAATTTACAACGAATGTAACGTTTAAAATCATCTAGGAACGTTAGGAAAAAAGTTAACTGTTACCGGTGCGACGCGTGGACCGGCTAAGCGACACGGCGCGGTACTTTGCAACCTATCGTTCCAGCGATGCCTAAGTGACTCGCCGGATGTTAACTCGGTTATAACTCGGCAAATACGCGTCCGACAGTGCTCGCGTCACGACACACGGTTTCATATGCACAATTTACCACGAATATAACATTTAAAATCATCTAGGAACGATAGGAAAAAAGTTTACTCTTACCGGTGCGACGGGCGGACCGGTTGAGCGACACGTCGCGGTGCTGTGCAACCTATCGTTCCAGCGATACCTAAGTGTTACTCGCAGGATGTTAACTCGGTTATAACTCGGTAAATACGCGTCCGACAGTGCTCGCGTCACGGCACACGTTTTCATATGCACAATTTACCACGAATATAACGTTTAACATCATCTAGGAACGTTAGGAAAAAAGTTAACTGTTACCGGTGCGACGGGCGGACCGGCTAAGCGACAGGGCGCCGTACTTTGCAACCTATCGTTCCAGCGATACCTAAGTGACTCGCCGGATGTTAACTCGGTTATAACTCGGCAAATACGCGTCCGACAGTGCTCGCGTCACGACACACGGATTCATATGCACAATTTACAACGAATGTAACGTTTAAAATCATCTAGGAACGTTAGGAAAAAAGTTAACTGTTACCGGTGCGACGGGCGGACCGGCTAAGCGACAGGGCGCCGTACTTTGCAACCTATCGTTCCAGCGATACCTAAGTGACTCGCCGGATGTTAACTCGGTTATAACTCGGCAAATACGCGTCCGACAGTGCTCGCGTCACGGCACACGGTTTCATATGCACAATTTACAACGAATGTAACGTTTAAAATCATCTAGGAAGGTTAGGAAAAAAGTTAACTGTTACCGGTGCGACGGGCGGACCGGCTAAGCGACAGGGCGCCGTACTTTGCAACCTATCGTTCCAGCGATACCTAAGTGACTCGCCGGATGTTAACTCGGTTATAACTCGTCAAATACGCGTCCGACAGTGCTCGCGTCACGACACACGGATTCATATGCACAATTTACAACGAATGTAACGTTTAAAATCATCTAGGAACGTTAGGAAAAAAGTTAACTGTTACCGGTGCGACGCGTGGACCGGCTAAGCGACACGGCGCGGTACTTTGCAACCTATCGTTCCAGCGATGCCTAAGTGACTCGCCGGATGTTAACTCGGTTATAACTCGGCAAATACGCGTCCGACAGTGCTCGCGTCACGACACACGGTTTCATATGCACAATTTACCACGAATATAACATTTAAAATCATCTAGGAACGATAGGAAAAAAGTTTACTCTTACCGGTGCGACGGGCGGACCGGTTGAGCGACACGTCGCGGTGCTGTGCAACCTATCGTTCCAGCGATACCTAAGTGTTACTCGCAGGATGTTAACTCGGTTATAACTCGGTAAATACGCGTCCGACAGTGCTCGCGTCACGGCACACGTTTTCATATGCACAATTTACCACGAATATAACGTTTAACATCATCTAGGAACGTTAGGAAAAAAGTTAACTGTTACCGGTGCGACGGGCGGACCGGCTAAGCGACAGGGCGCCGTACTTTGCAACCTATCGTTCCAGCGATACCTAAGTGACTCGCCGGATGTTAACTCGGTTATAACTCGGCAAATACGCGTCCGACAGTGCTCGCGTCACGACACACGGATTCATATGCACAATTTACAACGAATGTAACGTTTAATATCATCTAGGAACGTTAGGAAAAAAGTTAACTGTTACCGGTGCGACGGGAGGACCGGCTAAGCGACACGGCGCCGTACTTTGCAACCTATCGTTCCAGCGATACCTAAGTGACTCGCCGGATGTTAACTCGGTTATAACTCGGCAAATACGCGTCCGACAGTGCTCGCGTCACGGCACACGGTTTCATATGCACCATTTACAACGAATGTAACGTTTAAAATCATCTAGGAACGTCAGGAAAAATGTTAACTGTTACCGGTGCGACGGGCGGACCGGCTAAGCGACACGTCGCGGTACTGTGCAACCTATCGTTCAGGCGATGCCTAAGTGACTCGCCAGAAGTTAACTCGCTTATAACTCGGTAAATACGCGTTCAAGAGAGCTCGCGTCACGACACACGGTTTCATATGCACCATTTCCAACGAATGTAACGTTTAAAATCATCTAGGAAGGTTAGGAAAAAAGTTAACTGTTACCGGTGCGACGGGCGGACCGGCTAAGCGACAGGGCGCCGTACTTTGCAACCTATCGTTCCAGCGATACCTAAGTGACTCGCCGGATGTTAACTCGGTTATAACTCGGCAAATACGCGTCCGACAGTGCTCGCGTCACGACACACGGATTCAAATGCACAATTTACAACGAATGTAACGTTTAAAATCATCTAGGAACGTTAGGAAAAAAGTTAACTGTTACCGGTGCGACGCGTGGGCCGGCTAAGCGACACGGCGCGGTACTTTGCAACCTATCGTTCCAGCGATGCCTAAGTGACTCGCCGGATGTTAACTCGGTTATAACTCGGCAAATACGCGTCCGACAGAGCTCGCGTCACGACACACGGTTTCATATGCACAATTTACCACGAATATAACATTTAAAATCATCTAGGAACGATAGGAAAAAAGTTTACTCTTACCGGTGCGACGGGCGGACCGGTTGAGCGACACGTCGCGGTGCTGTGCAACCTATCGTTCCATCGATACCTAAGTGACTCGCCGGATGTTAACTCGGTTATAACTCGGCAAATACGCGTCCGACAGTGCTCGCGTCACGACACACGGATTCATATGCACAATTTACAACGAATGTAACGTTTAAAATCATCTAGGAACGTTAGGAAAAAAGTTAACTGTTACCGGTGCGACGGGCGGACCGGCTAAGCGACACGGCGCGGTACTTTGCAACCTATCGTTCCAGCGATACCTAAGAGACTCGCCAGAAGTTAACTCGCTTATAACTCGGTAAATACGCGTCCAAGAGAGCTCGCGTCACGACACACGGATTCATATGCACAATTTACAACGAATGTAACGTTTAAAATCATCTAGGAACGATAGGAAAAAAGTTAACTGTTACCGGTGCGACGGGCGGACCGGCTAAGCGACACGGCGCGGTACTTTGCAACCTATCGTTCCAGCGATACCTAAGTGACTCGCCAGAAGTTAACTCGCTTATAACTCGGTAAATACGCGTTCAAGAGAGCTCGCGTCACGACACACGGTTTCATATGCACCATTTCCAACGAATGTAACGTTTAAAATCATCTAGGAAGGTTAGGAAAAAAGTTAACTGTTACCGGTGCGACGGGCGGACCGGCTAAGCGACAGGGCGCCGTACTTTGCAACCTATCGTTCCAGCGATACCTAAGTGACTCGCCGGATGTTAACTCGGTTATAACTCGGCAAATACGCGTCCGACAGTGCTCGCGTCACGACACACGGATTCATATGCACAATTTACAACGAATGTAACGTTTAAAATCATCTAGGAACGTTAGGAAAAAAGTTAACTGTTACCGGTGCGACGCGTGGGCCGGCTAAGCGACACGGCGCGGTACTTTGCAACCTATCGTTCCAGCGAGGCCTAAGTGACTCGCCGGATGTTAACTCGGTTATAACTCGGCAAATACGCATCCGACAGAGCTCGCGTCACGACACACGGTTTCATATGCACAATTTACCACGAATATAACATTTAAAATCATCTAGGAACGATAGGAAAAAAGTTTGCTCTTACCGGTGCGACGGGCGGACCGGTTGAGCGACACGTCGCGGTGCTGTGCAATCTATCATTCCAGCGATACCTAAGTAACTCGCCAGAAGTTAACTCGCTTATAACTACGTAAATACGCGTTCAAGAGAGCTCGCGTCACGACACACGGTTTCATATGCACCATTTCCAACGAATGTAACGTTTAAAATCATCTAGGAAGGTTAGGAAAAAAGTTAACTGTTACCGGTGCGACGGGCGGACCGGCTAAGCGACAGGGCGCCGTACTTTGCAACCTATCGTTCCAGCGATACCTAAGTGACTCGCCAGAAGTTAACTCGCTTATAACTCGGTAAATACGCGTTCAAGAGAGCTCGCGTCACGACACACGGTTTCATATGCACCATTTCCAACGAATGTAACGTTTAAAATCATCTAGGAAGGTTAGGAAAAAAGTTAACTGTTACCGGTGCGACGGGCGGACCGGCTAAGCGACAGGGCGCCGTACTTTGCAACCTATCGTTCCAGCGATACCTAAGTGACTCGCCGGATGTTAACTCGGTTATAACTCGGCAAATACGCGTCCGACAGTGCTCGCGTCACGACACACGGATTCATATGCACAATTTACAACGAATGTAACGTTTAAAATCATCTAGGAACGTTAGGAAAAAAGTTAACTGTTACCGGTGCGACGTGTGGACCGGCTAAGCGACACGGCGCGGTACTTTGCAACCTATCGTTCCAGCGATACCTAAGTGACTCGCCAGAAGTTAACTCGCTTATAACTAGGTAAATACGCGTCCAAGAGAGCTCGCGTCACGACACACGGTTTCATATGCACAATTTACCACGACTATAACATTTAAAATCATCTAGGAACGTTGGGAAAAAAGTTAACTGTTACCGGTGCGACGGGCGGACCGGCTAAGCGACACGTCGCGGTACTGTGCAATCTATCGTTCCAGCGATACCTAAGTAACTCGCCAGAAGTTAACTCGCTTATAACTCGGTAAATACGCGTCCAAGAGAGCTCGCGTCGCGACACCCGTTTTCATAAGCACAATTACCACGAATATAACGTTTAACATCATGTAGGAACGGTAGGAAAAAAGTTTACTCTCACCGGTGCGACGGGCGGACCGGCTAAGCGATAGGGCGCGGTACTTTGCAACCTATCGTTCCAGCGATACCTCAGTGACTCGCCGGATGTTAACTCGGTTATAACTCGGCAAATACGCGTCCGACAGTGCTCGCGTCACGACACACGGATTCATATGCACAATTTACAACGAATGTAACGTTTAAAATCATCTAGGAACGATAGGAAAAAAGTTAACTGTTACCGGTGCGACGGGCGGACCGGCTAAGCGACACGGCGCGGTACTTTGCAACCTATCGTTCCAGCGATACTTAAGTGACTCGCCGGATGTTAACTCGGTTATAACTCGGCAAATACGCGTCCGACAGTGCTCGCGTCACGACACACGGATTCATATGCACAATTTACAACGAATGTAACGTTTAAAATCATCTAGGAACGATAGGAAAAAAGTTAACTGTTACCGGTGCGACGGGCGGACCGGCTAAGCGACACGGCGCGGTACTTTGCAACCTATCGTTCCAGCGATACCTAAGTGACTCGCCAGAAGTTAACTCGCTTATAACTCGGTAAATACGCGTTCAAGAGAGCTCGCGTCACGACACACGGTTTCATATGCACCATTTCCAACGAATGTAACGTTTAAAATCATCTAGGAAGGTTAGGAAAAAAGTTAACTGTTACCGGTGCGACGGGCGGACCGGCTAAGCGACAGGGCGCCGTACTTTGCAACCTATCGTTCCAGCGATACCTAAGTGACTCGCCGGATGTTAACTCGGTTATAACTCGGCAAATACGCGTCCGACAGTGCTCGCGTCACGACACACGGATTCATATGCACAATTTACAACGAATGTAACGTTTAAAATCATCTAGGAACGTTAGGAAAAAAGTTAACTGTTACCGGTGCGACGCGTGGACCGGCTAAGCGACACGGCGCGGTACTTTGCAACCTATCGTTCCAGCGATGCCTAAGTGACTCGCCGGATGTTAACTCCGTTATAACTCGGCAAATACGCGTCCGACAGAGCTCGCGTCACGACACACGGTTTCATATGCACAATTTACCACGAATATAAAATTTAAAATCATCTAGGAACGATAGGAAAAAAGTTTACTCTTACCGGTGCGACGGGCGGACCGGTTGAGCGACACGTCGCGGTGCTGTGCAACCTATCGTTCCATCGATACCTAAGTGACTCGCCGGATGTTAACTCGGTTATAACTCGGCAAATACGCGTCCGACAGTGCTCGCGTCACGACACACGGATTCATATGCACAATTTACAACGAATGTAACGTTTAAAATCATCTAGGAACGTTAGGAAAAAAGTTAACTGTTACCGGTGCGACGCGTGGACCGGCTAAGCGACACGGCGCGGTACTTTGCAACCTATCGTTCCAGCGATGCCTAAGTGACTCGCCGGATGTTAACTCGGTTATAACTCGGCAAATACGCGTCCGACAGAGCTCGCGTCACGACACACGGATTCATATGCACAATTTACAACGAATGTAACGTTTAAAATCATCTAGGAACGTTAGGAAAAAAGTTGACTGTTACCGGTGCGACAGGCGGACCGGTTGAGCGACACGGCGCGGTGCTGTGCAACCTATCGTTCCAGCGATACCTAAGTGTTACTCGCCGGATATTAACTCGGTTATAACTCGGTAAATACGCGTCCGACAGTGCTCGCGTCACGGCACACGTTTTCATATGCACAATTTACCACGAATATAACGTTTAACATCATCTAGGAACGTTAGGAAAAAAGTTAACTGTTACCGGTGCGACGGGCGGACCGGATAAGCGACACGTCGCTGTACTGTGCAACCTATCGTTCCAGCGATACCTAAGTGACTCGCCAGAAGTTAACTCGCTTATAACTCGGTAAATACGCGTTCAAGAGAGCTCGCGTCACGACACACGGTTTCATATGCACAATTTACAACGAATGTAACGTTTAAAATCATCTAGGAACGTCAGGAAAAATGTTAACTGTTACCGGTGCGACGGGCGGACCGGCTAAGCGACACGTCGCGGTACTGTGCAACCTATCGTTCAGGCGATGCCTAAGTGACTCGCCAGAAGTTAACTCGCTTATAACTCGGTAAATACTGTCCGACAGTGCTCGCGTCACGACACACGTTTTCATATGCACAATTTACCACGAATATAACATTTAAAATCATCTAGGAACGATAGGAAAAAAGTTAACTGTTACCGGTGCGACGGGCGGACCGGCTAAGCGACAGGGCGCGGTACTTTGCAACCTATCGTTCCAGCGATACCTAAGTGACTCGCCGGATGTTAACTCGGTTATAACTCGGCAAATACGCGTCCGACAGTGCTCGCGTCACGACACACGGATTCATATGCACAATTTACAACGAATGTAACGTTTAAAATCATCTAGGAACGTTAGGAAAAAAGTTAACTGTTACCGGTGCGACGGGCGGACCGGCTAAGCGACACGGCGCGGTACTTTGCAACCTATCGTTCCATCGATACCTAAGAGACTCGCCAGAAGTTAACTCGCTTATAACTCGGTAAATACGCGTCCCAGAGAGCTCGCGTCACGACACACGGTTTCATATGCACAATTTACCACGAATATAACATTTAAAATCATCTAGGAACGTTAGGAAAAAAGTTAACTGTTACCGCTGCGACGGGCGGATCGGCTAAGCGACACGGCGCGGTACTTTGCAACCTATCGTTCCAGCGATGCCTAAGTGACTCGCCGGATGTTAACTCGGTTATAACTTGGCAAATACGCGTCCGACAGTGCTCGCGTCACGACACACGGTTTCATATGCACAATTTACAACGAATGTAACGTTTAAAATCATCTAGGAAAGTTGGGAAAAAAGTTAACTGTTACCGGTGCGACTGGCGGATCGGCTGAGCGACACGGCGCGGTACTTTGCAACCTATCGTTCCAGCGATACCTAAGTGACTCGCCAGAAGTTAACTCGCTTATATCTCGGTAAATACGCGTCCAAGAGAGCTCGCGTCATGACACACGGTTTCATATGCACAATTTACCACGAATATAACATTTAAAATCATCTAGGAACGATAGGAAAAAAGTTTCCTCTTACCGGTGCGACGGGCGGACGGGCTAAGCGACACGTCGCGGTACTGTGCAACCTATCGTTCCAGCGATACCTAAGTGTTACTCGCCGGATGTTAACTCGGTTATAACTCGGTAAATACGCGTCCGACAGTGCTCGCGTCACGACACACTGTTTCATATGCACAATTTACAACGAATGTAACGTTTAAAATCATCTAGGACCGTTAGGAAAAAAGTTAACTGTTACCGGTGCGACGCGTGGACCGGCTAAGCGACACGGCGCGGTACTTTGCAACCTATCGTTCCAGCGATGCCTAAGTGACTCGCCGGATGTTAACTCGGTTATAACTCGGCAAATACGCGTCCGACAGAGCTCGCGTCACGACACACGGTTTCATATGCACAATTTACCACGAATATAAAATTTAAAATCATCTAGGAACGATAGGAAAAAAGTTTACTCTTACCGGTGCGACGGGCGGACCGGTTGAGCGACACGTCGCGGTGCTGTGCAACCTATCGTTCCATCGATACCTAAGTGACTCGCCGGATGTTAACTCGGTTATAACTCGGCAAATACGCGTCCGACAGTGCTCGCGTCACGACACACGGTTTCATATGCACAATTTACAACGAATGTAACGTTTAAAATCATCTAGGAACGATAGGAAAAATGTTTACTCTTACCGGTGCGACGGGCGGACCGGTTGAGCGACACGTCGCGGTGCTGTGCAACCTATCGTTCCAGCGATGCCTAAGTGACTCGCCAGAAGTTAACTCGCTTATAACTCGGTAAATACTGTCCGACAGTGCTCGCGTCACGACACACGTTTTCATATGCACAATTTACCACGAATATAACATTTAAAATCATCTAGGAACGATAGGAAAAAAGTTAACTGTTACCGGTGCGACGGGCGGACCGGCTAAGCGACAGGGCGCGGTACTTTGCAACCTATCGTTCCAGCGATACCTAAGTGACTCGCCGGATGTTAACTCGGTTATAACTCGGCAAATACGCGTCCGACAGTGCTCGCGTCACGACACACGGTTTCATATGCACAATTTACAACGAATGTAACGTTTAAAATCATCTAGGAACGTTGGGAAAAAAGTTAACTGTTACCGGTGCGACTGGCGGATCGGCTGAGCGACACGGCGCGGTACTTTGCAACCTATCGTTCCAGCGATACCTAAGTGACTCGCCAGAAGTTAACTCGCTTATATCTCGGTAAATACGCGTCCAAGAGAGCTCGCGTCATGACACACGGTTTCATATGCACAATTTACCACGAATATAACATTTAAAATCATCTAGGAACGATAGGAAAAAAGTTTCCTCTTACCGGTGCGACGGGCGGACGGGCTAAGCGACACGTCGCGGTACTGTGCAACCTATCGTTCCAGCGATACCTAAGTGTTACTCGCCGGATGTTAACTCGGTTATAACTCGGTAAATACGCGTCCGACAGTGCTCGCGTCACGACACACTGTTTCATATGCACAATTTACAACGAATGTAACGTTTAAAATCATCTAGGACCGTTAGGAAAAAAGTTAACTGTTACCGGTGCGACGCGTGGACCGGCTAAGCGACACGGCGCGGTACTTTGCAACCTATCGTTCCAGCGATGCCTAAGTGACTCGCCGGATGTTAACTCGGTTATAACTCGGCAAATACGCGTCCGACAGAGCTCGCGTCACGACACACGGTTTCATATGCACAATTTACCACGAATATAAAATTTAAAATCATCTAGGAACGATAGGAAAAAAGTTTACTCTTACCGGTGCGACGGGCGGACCGGTTGAGCGACACGTCGCGGTGCTGTGCAACCTATCGTTCCATCGATACCTAAGTGACTCGCCGGATGTTAACTCGGTTATAACTCGGCAAATACGCGTCCGACAGTGCTCGCGTCACGACACACGGTTTCATATGCACAATTTACAACGAATGTAACGTTTAAAATCATCTAGGAACGATAGGAAAAATGTTTACTCTTACCGGTGCGACGGGCGGACCGGTTGAGCGACACGTCGCGGTGCTGTGCAACCTATCGTTCCAGCGATGCCTAAGTGACTCGCCAGAAGTTAACTCGCTTATAACTCGGTAAATACTGTCCGACAGTGCTCGCGTCACGACACACGTTTTCATATGCACAATTTACCACGAATATAACATTTAAAATCATCTAGGAACGATAGGAAAAAAGTTAACTGTTACCGGTGCGACGGGCGGACCGGCTAAGCGACAGGGCGCGGTACTTTGCAACCTATCGTTCCAGCGATACCTAAGTGACTCGCCGGATGTTAACTCGGTTATAACTCGGCAAATACGCGTCCGACAGTGCTCGCGTCACGACACACGGTTTCATATGCACAATTTACAACGAATGTAACGTTTAAAATCATCTAGGAACGTTGGGAAAAAAGTTAACTGTTACCGGTGCGACTGGCGGATCGGCTGAGCGACACGGCGCGGTACTTTGCAACCTATCGTTCCAGCGATACCTAAGTGACTCGCCAGAAGTTAACTCGCTTATATCTCGGTAAATACGCGTCCAAGAGAGCTCGCGTCATGACACACGGTTTCATATGCACAATTTACCACGAATATAACATTTAAAATCATCTAGGAACGATAGGAAAAAAGTTTCCTCTTACCGGTGCGACGGGCGGACGGGCTAAGCGACACGTCGCGGTACTGTGCAACCTATCGTTCCAGCGATACCTAAGTGTTACTCGCCGGATGTTAACTCGGTTATAACTCGGTAAATACGCGTCCGACAGTGCTCGCGTCACGACACACTGTTTCATATGCACAATTTACAACGAATGTAACGTTTAAAATCATCTAGGAACGTTAGGAAAAAAGTTAACTGTTACCGGTGCGACGCGTGGACCGGCTAAGCGACACGGCGCGGTACTTTGCAACCTATCGTTCCAGCGATGCCTAAGTGACTCGCCGGATGTTAACTCGGTTATAACTCGGCAAATACGCGTCCGACAGAGCTCGCGTCACGACACACGGTTTCATATGCACAATTTACCACGAATATAAAATTTAAAATCATCTAGGAACGATAGGAAAAAAGTTTACTCTTACCGGTGCGACGGGCGGACCGGTTGAGCGACACGTCGCGGTGCTGTGCAACCTATCGTTCCATCGATACCTAAGTGACTCGCCGGATGTTAACTCGGTTATAACTCGGCAAATACGCGTCCGACAGTGCTCGCGTCACGACACACGGTTTCATATGCACAATTTACAACGAATGTAACGTTTAAAATCATCTAGGAACGTTAGGAAAAAAGTTAACTGTTACCGGTGCGACGGGCGGACCGGCTAAGCGACACGGCGCGGTACTTTGCAACCTATCGTTCCAGCGATACCTAAGAGACTCGCCAGAAGTTAACTCGCTTATAACTCGGTAAATACGCGTCCCAGAGAGCTCGCGTCACGACACACGGTTTCATATGCACAATTTACCACGAATATAACATTTAAAATCATCTAGGAACGTTAGGAAAAAAGTTAACTGTTACCGCTGCGACGGGCGGATCGGCTAAGCGACACGGCGCGGTACTTTGCAACCTATCGTTCCAGCGATGCCTAAGTGACTCGCCGGATGTTAACTCGGTTATAACTCGGCAAATACGCGTCCGACAGTGCTCGCGTCACGACACACGGTTTCATATGCACAATTTACAACGAATGTAACGTTTAAAATCATCTAGGAACGTTGGGAAAAAAGTTAACTGTTACCGGTGCGACTGGCGGATCGGCTGAGCGACACGGCGCGGTACTTTGCAACCTATCGTTCCAGCGATACCTAAGTGACTCGCCAGAAGTTAACTCGCTTATATCTCGGTAAATACGCGTCCGACAGAGCTCGCGTCACGACACACGGTTTCATATGCACAATTTACCACGAATATAAAATTTAAAATCATCTAGGAACGATAGGAAAAAAGTTTACTCTTACCGGTGCGACGGGCGGACCGGTTGAGGGACACGTCGCGGTGCTGTGCAACCTATCGTTCCATCGATACCTAAGTGACTCGCCGGATGTTAACTCGGTTATAACTCGGCAAATACGCGTCCGACAGTGCTCGCGTCACGACACACGGTTTCATATGCACAATTTACAACGAATGTAACGTTTAAAATCATCTAGGAACGTTAGGAAAAAAGTTAACCGTTACCGGTGCGACGGGCGGACCGGCTAAGCGACACGGCGCGGTACTTTGCAACCTATCGTTCCAGCGATACCTAAGTGACTCGCCAGAAGTTAACTCGCTTATAACTAGGTAAATACGCGTCCAAGAGAGCTCGCGTCACGACACACGGTTTCATATGCACAATTTAGAACGAATGTAACCTTTAAAATCATCTAGGAACGTTAGGGAAAAAGTTAACTGTTACCGGTGCGACGGGCGGACCGGCTAAGCGACACATCGCGGTACTGTGCAACCTATCGTTCCAGCGATACTTAAGTGACTCGCCGGATGTTAACTCGGTTATAACTCGGCAAATACGCGTCCGACAGTGCTCGCGTCACGACACACGGATTCATATGCACAATTTACAACGAATGTAACGTTTAAAATCATCTAGGAACGTTAGGAAAAAAGTTAACTGTTACCGGTGCGACGCGTGGACCGGCTAAGCGACACGGCGCGGTACTTTGCAACCTATCGTTCCAGCGATGCCTAAGTGACTCGCCGGATGTTAACTCGGTTATAACTCGGCAAATACGCGTCCGACAGTGCTCGCGTCACGACACACGGTTTCATATGCACAATTTACAACGAATGTAACGTTTAAAATCATCTAGGAACGTTGGGAAAAAAGTTAACTGTTACCGGTGCGACTGGCGGATCGGCTGAGCGACACGGCGCGGTACTTTGCAACCTATCGTTCCAGCGATACCTAAGTGACTCGCCAGAAGTTAACTCGCTTATATCTCGGTAAATACGCGTCCAAGAGAGCTCGCGTCATGACACACGGTTTCATATGCACAATTTACCACGAATATAACATTTAAAATCATCTAGGAACGATAGGAAAAAAGTTTCCTCTTACCGGTGCGACGGGCGGACGGGCTAAGCGACACGTCGCGGTACTGTGCAACCTATCGTTCCAGCGATACCTAAGTGTTACTCGCCGGATGTTAACTCGGTTATAATTCGGTAAATACGCGTCCGACAGTGCTCGCGTCACGACACACTGTTTCATATGCACAATTTACAACGAATGTAACGTTTAAAATCATCTAGGAACGTTAGGAAAAAAGTTAACTGTTACCGGTGCGACGGGCGGACCGGCTAAGCGACGAGAGGCCTTCTATGTAAGATTGGACACAGTGGATGTTTGCGCACGCAAGGATTGCCCACATGGTGAATACACGCACGTTATGTTACGCACAGGTAGAAATGGACACATGATTGATTCCGCAGAAAAAGAATTCAAGCTGTTGTTTACCATCGTGAGTTGTGCTGTGTGATTAGTTTATGGTTATATATTTTCTATGCATGAGTTGTGCTGTGTGATTGGTTTATGGTTATATATTTTCTATGCAGAGTGTGTCTATATTTAGTATTAAAATTTGTCAGTGGTATTAATTTTATAGGTGATTAAAAAAAATGTGAGTAAATGCTACGGTTTTAAATCAAGAGGATTGAGAATACATGAGTAAGATAAATATTTCTATCTATAAAAAAGGTTCTTAAGGACTTATTTTATTTTTTTTTTTACTGATGATATAGTGAATGGCAAACAAGATTACGTAAAAATGCATGTATTAACCCGTTGCGGTTCTATTTATGTCGATTTTCGCGACTTGTTTACTTCCCTCATAATAAAGGATCCAACGTTGTCGCCGGTCGAACGCCTCCATTATTTGAAAAGTTGCATGAGGGGCGACGCCGTTTCCCTTCTCAAGAACGTCCAGACTACTGGCGAAAACTTTGCCGTTGCATGGGAGAAGCTGGAACAGAGATATGATAATCCACGGCTCTTAATACAAGCTCAAATTCGAACCCTTGCTACCTTGGTTCCCGTAAGGAGAGAATCCTATGTCGAAATGAAAAGGTTTTACAACGAGACGTTCGATGCCATCGATGCTCTTGCCAACCTTGGGCGACCAGTGACTAACGCCGTCGACTGGATCGTCGAACTAACGGTAGAGAGATGGGACCGGCAGTCTCGCCGAGAGTGGGAAGACTCATTGAAGCACTCCAAGGAACCTCCTACAATAGAGCAACTAAAAACCTTCATGGAAGGAAGAATAAATACTTGCCAAGCTTTAGAGGCGAAACCTGATGAATCCGCCGAAGTCAAGAAAGCGGCTCCTAAATCCTTCAAGGTTCATCAAGTTTCCAAGGCTCGCCCCTCGGGCCAGGCCTGCGGTCTTTGCCAAGGAAAACATTTCGTGATGTTTTGCGGTCGGTATCAGGAGAAGACCCCCTCAGAACGGAAGGAAGCAGCCCGATCCTTGAATCTGTGCTACAATTGCTTGGGGAAACATGCTGCGAGTGACTGCAACTCGAACAAGAGATGTCAAAAGTGTGACGGAAAGCACCACACTACACTTCACGGTGCTTGTTCGAGCCAGGAGAGCACCTCTTCGGCAGCCTGCGTGCAGCAAGTATCCACACACGTGAGTCGAGTTTCTTCCGTTCTACTCAGTACCGCTCGAGTCACGGTTTCAGGCCCACGAGGAAAGGACAGTCTAGCCCGAGCCCTGATAGATCCAGGCAGTGAGGTCTCTCTCATCTCGGAAGCACTGGCTCAACGGCTGGGAGTCAAGAGGAGCCAGGCTCGCATACCTCTTCTCGGAGTTGGAGGAGCCGAGGCTAAATTTACTCGGGGGAAGGCTATCCTGGTTATCACTTCCCATTATGGCGAGGAGACTCAATTTCATGTTCCGGTCTATGTTATTCCTGAACTTTCTAGATATCGGCCTCGCAATCTACCCGCTCTCGCCGAGTGGCCTCACGTACAAGGACTGACACTCGCCGATCCAGTCTACCACCTTGCGGATCCTGTGGACATTTTGCTGGGAGCGGATTCCTATAACCGCATTCTGCGAGAAGGAGTCAAGCGAGGGCCTCCACACACTCCTGTGGCGCAGGAGACCTCCCTAGGCTGGATACTCACGGGCGGAGTCGAATCTGAGAGCGGCGACGGGGCGGGGAGTAGAGCGGAATATCCTGTACACCACTGTAACATAGACCGCGAACTTATTGAGTTTCTGACCAGGTTCTGGGAGCAGGAAGAAATCGACAGTACGATCCCGGACACTGCGGACGATCGTAGAGCGGAGGAGCACTTCTCCGAAACTCACCGTCGTCTACCGGATGGTCGATTCATGGTGCGCTTGCCGTTCGACAGCACACCAGGGCTGGGAGACTCTCGCCGCATCGCGATGCGAACGCTAGAGACAACGAACGCAAAGTTTCGGCGCTCCTCCGAATTCAAGCGAGCCTACAATGAGTTCCTGGAGAATTATGAAGCCCTTGGACACATGGCACCGATGCAACATCCGAGATCGAGTGAAGGGTACTACCTCCCTCACCATGGAGTACTGAGAGAAGCCAGCTCCACGACCAAGCTGAGAGTCGTGTTCAACGGGTCAATGCCATCATCCAATGGAAAGTCGTTGAACGATTTTCTCCTCAGGGGTCCAAATCTTTTACCCAATCTGGCGGATGTCGTGCTGAGATGGAGACGGTACAGGTTCGTCTTTTCCGCAGACATAGAAAAGATGTACCGGCAGATAGTAGTCCACCCTGAAGACCGAAAGTGGCAGAGAATCGTATAGAAACCTGAACAAGAAAGTGAAATAGTGGATTACGAGCTGAGCACCGTTACTTACGGGCTAGCGTGTTCACCTTACCTCGGAATCCATCACCAAGGAATCCTATCACAAAATAAATTTATAATACGTTATAAATGGTCTAATTTCATTACGAGAGAATTAAAAAAAAATAGTTTTTCGTTTTAACTCTTTGTGGACGACGACTTTTTCCTATCGCTTGGAGAGAACGAAATCTAACATAAACACCGATGGTCGCCGCTCAGGCGACATCCGACCTGCGGCGTGAATCACCGTGGCGTTGTTCCCTTATCGGAACCTGTCGACAGCGTATTATATAAACAACTGTTTGAAGACTCTCACGAAATGAGATCGCATTGCTGCAGCGAGACGTAGGATCAGTTAGTTTTTCCTCGATCGTTGTCGTGAACAGTATATTTCGTTTCGTCCCAGTGACAGGATTTCTAAAATTTTGCCACCAACATTTTTATAAAAAATACACAGTTATGAATGAAGCGGAATTAGTCCGATTGGTTGACCAGATGGATCTAGTACAACATAGTGACGATGAAGAAATCGTGGCACCAAGTAGTCGGCATCCACGTAGAATTTATAGTGACAATGAAGCGAGTGATAACGAAACAGATCTTGAGGGAAACGATATTGAGGAAGCACTGAACAATTTCCGTGAAGTTACCGTGGCCAATGACAGCGAACATAATCCTCGCCCACAATTTACGGAAATTGCTGGGCCTAAACATATGCCACCAAGAAATTCCACACCTAGAGAGTATTTTGATTTATTTTTTACTCGAGAATTTTTGAGCTTATTGAGGAGTGAAACAAACCGATATGCCAGGCAGTTTCTGAACAGAATCGATGTACCATCAGGATCCAGAGCAGCAGAGTGGAAGAGAATCTCAGTGTCAGAAATGAGGGCTTTTATTGCTGTTCTATTAGAAATGGGTGTCACACGTAGACCGACAATTTTCAGTTATTGGTCAACAAACCATAGACACATTCCATGGTTTGGCCAAATGTTTAGCCGAAATAGGTTTCAATTAATTTGCAGGTTTTTCCATGTCGTAGACAATAACAAATTAGCAGCACGTAATAGCTCAGGATATGACCCTACAGCAAAATTTGAACCAGTTGTTACCCACGCAAATAATAAATTCAAATATCACTATTCGCCTCATCAACATTTGAGTATTGACGAATCGTTAGTCGGCACGAAATGTAGAACGTCGTTGACTCAATATCTTCCAAATAAAAAGCATCACAGATGGGGCATAAAATTTTGGATGCTGACTGATGCAGTTAACCATTATTGCTTATCATTTTTTTGCTATAGAGGAGCCACAGATCAAACAAATAAAGAAGAAATAAGAAAAAACGGTCTTAGCTACGTCGTAGTACATAAATTATTGAATATGGGCAATTATTTTATGAAAGGGTATCACGTGGTAGCCGACAATTTTTTTACAAGCATTTTATTAGGAAGATCATTGTTCGAAAAACAGACATACCTGACTGGCACAATCCGCAGTAATAGAAAATATATTCCACCGTTTATGAAGAAGAAATTGCAAGAGGGCACATCTAAGTACGCCCGAAACAACGAAATATTATTATTAGCATACCGGGAAAAAAAATCACAAAAGAAGAATGTTTTACTCTTGTCCACATACGAAAAGGCTCAAAATAAAACAACTACAATTAGAAGAAGGAATGAACAGACACAGGTCGAAAAACCAGCAATTATAAATGAATACAATAAACATATGGGAGGCGTAGACACATCAGACATGATGTTGCATTCATATTTGGATGAGAGAAGAACACTCAAATATTGGAAAAAAGTAGTTTTCTCCATTTTCTCCCGAATGGTGTTGAATGCCTACATCTTGTACCAGCAAAATACAGACGGCGGAATCAGAACACGACTTCAATTTATAACGGATATTATTCAGTCAATAACCACAGAATGGATGTCAGTAAAGAGGGTAGCACCCGACAGACCATTGGCTGAAATATCCACAAATAGGTCCCGCATAGGTGTACATAAACTTCCAGGAAAACTGGAAAGAGTTTGCGTGGTGTGCAGCAGAAAGGATGCAAAACGAAAATCACGCACAGTTTGCAATAGGTGCAATAAAGGATTGCATGGTGTGTGCATTAGTAGCCACGAATGCTAAATAAATTATTTGGGTGAGTTATAATAACAAAATTTTACACATTTACAATATAATAAATTATAATGAAGTATTATGCAAAATTATATCACAAATATATTTATGACAACATAATTTTGTTTCAGCAATGTTGTTACATATAACAATTACTGATTTCGGAAGAGATAATCCGTCCGGCGGTTACCATGCATCTTCTAGTTATTTTTTATTTTTATTATGTACTATTATTTATCTTGTTACAAAATATTATATACTTTGTATATACTTTGTAATAAAGGGTCTATATAAAATTATGATGAAAAGATGACTTTTTGTATGTGCAAATACGTTTTGTAAAAGAGAACTCAATTTTTACTTTCTTTATGATCCCTTATACCTTTGTTATTTATATAATTTTCAATGAATATAGAAAAACTAGTGTCATTGTTTTGTTCTCTATTTCGTCCTTAATATATTGTTTTTTGAATCACGTAAATATTGTTTCTTGTTTGGTTTTTATGAGCATTTTCCCAAACCCTAGTAAAACCGTGAAATTCGGCCGGTATTTCTCGCATAGGCACCTCTTTTTCGCCCGGCACTAAAAGGGTT
The DNA here is from genome assembly GCA_916610255.1 of Lasioglossum lativentre. Lineage (NCBI taxonomy): Eukaryota > Metazoa > Arthropoda > Insecta > Hymenoptera > Halictidae > Lasioglossum > Lasioglossum lativentre. Next base: position 393,303 of record OU744365.1, on the reverse strand, counting down.
AAGAACCCGAAGTCCACCACGTGATACGCAGACGGGAGAGCTCGTCATGTGACGTCTTCGAGAGGTTCTCCAATTTGACGCGCCTGGTCCGAGTCCTCGCCTGGTGCCTGAGATGGGTGCCTGGAGGAAAAAAACGAGAACCTGTCATCACCGCCCCAGAAATGCAACGGGTAAAAATTATCCTCCTTAGACTGGAGCAAGCAACGTACTTCGCTGAGGAGCTCCACAATCTGCGGAAGGATCGGCCCGTAGCTGCCAAAAGCCGACTCGCTAAGCTTTGCCCTATTCTGGACCAGGAGGGAGTGCTTCGCGTCGGAGGCCGTCTACAGGCTGCCAATCTCTCCTACGACCAAGGCAGTTCACCTGGAGGCTGTGTCGGATGGATCGACTGAAACCTTCTTAGCAGCACTAAGGAGATTCACATCCCGACGAGGTCGTTGCGCGGAACTATATAGCGACTGCGGGCGGAATTTCATAGGTGCCAATCACGAGCTACGCGCCTTGCTTCGAGAATCCACGCAACAGGGAGGTGGTCCATTCGCTGCAGCCTCCAGGGAAGGGATCACTTGGAAATTTAATCCCCCTTCGGCTCCACACTTTGGAGGAATTTGGGAAGCTGCCGTCAAATCGGTCAAACATCACCTCCGCCGGATTATCGAAGAGCAGCTAATGTCTTTCGAGGAACTGACCACGCTCCTGACGGGTATCGAAGCATGTTTAAATTCTAGACCCTTACAGCCGTTGTCTGACGACCCTGAAGATCCAGCTGCTCTAACACCGGGACACTTCCTGATCGGAGAACCCCTCACCGCCATTCCGGAGCCCAGCCTCGAGGATCTGCCAGTATCTCGGTTGTCTAGGTGGCAGTTAATCCAGCAGTTGAAACAGCATTTCTGGAAACAATGGTCTCGGGAGTACCTGAACTCATTGCAAACCCGCGGCAAATGGCGGAAGAGTGGAAATTTAATTCGAGAAGGGTTTCTATGCTTAATTAAGAGTGAAATTTTACCTCCTACGCAGTGGCCTCTTGCTCGCGTTGTGCACGTTCACCCGGGACCAGACGGAACCGTTCGAGTTGCAACTGTCCGCACAGCCACATCTGAATTTATTCGCCCTGTTCATAAGCTGATCCCCTTGGTGGCACCGTCACACGAGAACGAGGCAAATGATGCTGGAGAACTCGTCGAGGCTGGACACACAAGCGGTTCGTCCGATCCATAACTGCATAAAAGCACACGCGTTTCTTATTATTAATCGTACTGTAGGTTAAGTGATTTTCTTGTCAATAGCACAGAGCATTTATGTTCATCACCTCACATTTATTCCATCAGCAATGGTCACTTACTTCTGTATCACGAATTCATCCTCGTTGTTATATCGAACCACTTCATTTCACTGTCACTTGTTCACTTGTGCTTACTACGTTTTGTTTTAGATACTACGCAACACGATGTGGGCCCATTCAGCTTCTCGTTCATTCCACTACGTCTTCGCCCACCTGATTGGCCTGGCAGCATATTAGTTTCGTCATTGGCTGACGAGGCGGGCGGAATGTTTGGGATTGGCTGAGTGCGCCTGCACCGTGGTAGCGCCTATTGGCTGCGCATGACATCACCGCGATCGAGCGTCGAAGAGCAGCTCGTAGATCAGAGGCCAGCACCGTCGGAAGTCGAAACTGATCGATTATCGATCGATCTTGAAAGGCCACGATTGGCTAATCGCTCCGACTATCCGCGAATCCGGCGATCAACGGCCGCGATCAACTGCCAGCTATTCTTCGACTCACTCGTTCTCGCTCTTTCAATCGAATACGTCGCGCGTCTCTCTTGACCGGTATCGAACGAAAGTCGATCACTCATCGATATAAGCTGAATCGCAGTCAGGTTTATTGTAAAACTATTACAGTTCGGTTATAATCACTTATTATAATAACTTAACCACGCTTTGGTTTAGTGTACAGTTCTTTGTGTTGTTTATGTCTCTAGTTCGTTATTTTTGATGAACCCTAGTCGGGAAATAAAGTTAATAATTTTAAGTAACTTGTTCTCCCTTCTTGTACGAAACATGCATGCATAATTAAATTTTTGAAATTAATCTGATTGTGAATTAAAATAGTGACAACGAAGAGTGAAGTACTGCAAAATTATACAAATGTGTAGAATTGTTTTCACGGCTCCTGAATAATTCTGTGTAAAAATGATAATTTAGATAAGTATATTCATTTTATACATTTTTGAAAGGAATGAATAGGATACTTTGTGATTTTTCAAATTTATTTGTTACAGGTGGAGTACGAAGCTGAACTATTAGCTGAACTATTTTCATTTGAACTTGGTCAGATCCTGATTATTGCGAGTAAATGTTTTAACGGTGATTGACATGTAACTTGTGATCGTGAAAAGTATTATATTCTCAGATAAAAAGCATTAATAAACCTGCAAGTACAAAGTGTTTTATCTAATTTATTTTAGAAATCCTTAGGTCATTTACTGTTACTTACAACATTAAAAGTAAATAATGCTTTCTTGTTTCACGTATTTCTTAACATTTTACTAATTTTTATTTTTGGAACTAGTCCAATGTATTTGATATATATTGTAAAATAATTATATTGTTATATTGAACTTTCTTTATATACATAAAATAATAATTACGTATATTAATTCTTGAAAAATTGTTTTAGGTCATCATTTTGCCACAAAGATATGCTGCAGTATTTCTTCCGCCACTTTTGTGGAATACTTACTGTTACGAGAAAATCGCTGGTGCGGTCTAGTCCAAGCCACACATATATATCGGCAACATATGGGAGACAATTTAATGGGCGATTCTTCAAGACAGTACGAGACGAAAATCAAGAATAAAACATGGTAATGTTACACATCTTCCAGATTCGCCAATCCGAATATCTATTTTGTATATCTATCTCTAACGCTATTTCATTTATTAGCGTACTCTGTATTGCTGTTAAGCATTTTGTGAATATATTGTAACCTTACTATTAATACCTTTTTATCTATTTAATGTTAATCTTAACTATAGTTACTTTCATTTAGCATTAACCCAAATTATTGTTCCCTTTCTATTAATTCTTTCGATCTATACCTGATCGGTTACTATATCAGTGTATATTTGCAATAATCGAGGTTCGTGCCTCCAGGCACTGGAAAGCGGAAAGGTTTAGGCAAATATAAATGAGCTTGGAGAATATTTGACTGGTATAAGTAGGGTATATTCTACGTGTTGACTTGTAGTGATTTACACGATTTCAGTAGCAATGCTTCGTTATTGACACGACGTGTTTATGATGCGACGACCCGCGCGTAGAACAATGCCTTGGCACGCACGGAATGCGTGCAAGAAACGAAACTTCCAACGCTCGCTTGCTCGCGTATCGCCTCTATTCGCAACGCGGATCGTAACGTCGACGTCGGCCTCGTGCACGTATAATATCCGAAAATCGTATGGTATATGTATTTCCGCGGTTTAAACGCGCTAACAGTGTGGAAGCGCCAATCTGAACCGCCGTATAAAATACGGGAGAGCCGATCAAGGTCCACACGTTAGGAACCTCACTGAAATCATACACGGCAGATAACGAATTGTCGGCAGGTACGTGGCCTGGGCGACTCCTCAATCTCCGGACGTTTCAGTGAGCTTTGCACAATAGTGCGAGACCCAATTGTGTTCTTTCGAGAGCGCTAACGTAAACAGGATGCACGAACAGCCCTGCCGATCGGGAGGGATGAGCGGCACCTATCCGTTAGATGTTCCACAAAAGCGTATATGGCAGATAACGAATTGTCGGCAGGTACGTGGCCTGGGCGACTCCTCAATCTCCGACACTTCTGTGGGCCCTATGTGAATGTTCGAAACACATTCACGCCTACAGAACTCACAAACATGAATGGCAGATAACGAATTGTCGGCAGGTACGTGGCCTGGGCGACTCCTCAATCTCCAAACGATTTTGTGAGTTTAGACGACCATACGATATGCAATTCACTATACCGTGGCTGACGAAGATAGGATACACGAACAGCCCTGCCGATCGGGAGGGGTGAACGGTACCTATTCCTCAGCAATTCCACAAAACGTTGTTGGCAGATAACGAATCGTCGGCAGGTACTTGGCCTAGGCGACTCCTCAATCCCCCAACGTTTTGTGGGCCCTATGCGATTATTACTCTATCGCGCCTACGGCTCTACCAACCAGGTTGGTCGCTCACAAAAACGTGATTGGCAGATAACGAATTGTCGGCAGGTACGTGGCCTGGGCGACTCCTCAATCTCCAAACGTTTCTGTGAGGGCAATACTGAATTTAACTCTACTTATTATTGTGCACGAAACCGACGCCGACGTTCCGCCCGGTTTCGTGGCTGACTAGGTTTCCCAACACACGGCGCAAGATACAAGGTTTCTCACTTGGCACAATAGCGAAAGCCTTGTGATTCACTTCACTATTTATTCGATTTCGTGAACGTACAAGGAACTGTTCACTTTACTTTATCCTGAATCACTAGGCCTCTTTATCTTGCATCGTGTTAATCGCGACGCCTTTTTACTTTTCGAACGCGATCTGCGATACAAGGTTCAAGCACCGATTCCGTCTAATATCCGCAATTTACTCGCGACGCGTGAAAGAATCTTTAATCTTAGCCACTCTTGGGCTTTACAGAATTTGTCTGTAGACTAGAAAAGGCTTGCATCCGGCAAGTTACAATTTTTAATTTCAGCCACTCCTGGGCTAATACAGAATTCGTCTGTATACTAGAAAAGCTTGCATCCGGCAAGTTACAATTTTTAATTTCAGCCACTCCTGGGCTAATACAGAATTAATTGAATATTGAATTTTGGCCACTCATGGGCCCTACGCTAAACTGAGTTTAACGCGGTGACTGCTGCGTCTTGACAGGCTCGTGTCCAGACACAGAGTGCTCGATCTGCTGCTCGCATCGACCTCCTTCGATCGTAATCGAGAGGGGATCGATGTGCGCGCATCTTACAAGTGGATCGATCCTATGATCCTTTTCTAAGACAAGGATCACGCGTGACGCAGCACTTGTCGTGGTGGGGATCGATATCTGTGCTCACGTCGCACGAAATATTGATATGTGGCCAGCACGGTCACATATACCCCCCTCACCGCGCTCGAGGTTCCTGGTGCGGATACGCAGTAAAAACGCACTGTAGGAATCTCGATAAACAAAACTAACGCAACTAAACAATTTCCTTTCGAGAATCAAACAGAAAAAGAGTACTTGCACACATGGCCTACCCACAAAAAAAATAAAAACATTGCTTTGCTCAAGGAAAAGAAAAGAGTCTGTCTTGGTAACTAATAACAAAGAAAAAAAACAGTCTTTTGCACATTTGTCACATCACTCATGCGGTACGATCCCACAGCTTTGACCCCAGCATGTGGTCCAGCATGGCCTCCGTGGACTTGAGAAGGTCGAGGGGATCGTGGGGGTTGAGGTTTGGGATCGGCACTGGGTGGTATCCTTCCTCCAAATCGCATTCATCCCACGACAGGTCGAGTTTTTCTTCTGTGGAGGGTTCTTCTCTCCTTGAACCAGAGGGTTCGCCGCCCCGTTGCCGTGGGTGTTCCGGGACCATGTCCCAGGAGTCGTCGGGTTCTGCCGCTGTCATATGTGCCTGGTGTCCTGCACGGGGCTCCTTTTCCTTGGAGGGACGCCTCTCGTTCCCCGGGCCCTTTTGCGGCGTTTGTGTTATGGCATGTGCCATTCGTACCCTTGCTTGGGTAGCCATGCCTTGCCGGAACCTGGAGCCTGGTCGGTGGTGCGGCTCCCATGGACGCGCCGTGAGCGTTGTTAATTTCTGGGTTTCAATATCATGAAACCTAATGTCCATGCCCGTCTGCGTGGGCCGGCTGATCATGTCCCATGCTGCATATGCTTGCACGGCTTGGTCCTGGCTTGTGAGCGTGACGTCGTTCATCCTGGTAGTTATATTCAACTGTGCTTTTCGCCCCAGGCATCGCTGCTTAAATACCCGCGAGGATCCTGTTTTCTTAGAAATCCCCGTCGGGGCTATTCTGCGCATTTGCAATATTTTGTTTATCCGTTCGACTCTTCTTGTTGTCGATACGGTTTGACACATGTTGTATGAAATGTACCTCGGATGTCTTTGGAGTGGGGGTTTCTTAGTACGAATGTTGCCGGCCCTTTTTTTCGCTTAGTTCGTACGGACCCTCGTATAAATGGAAGAATTTTGCAATCTCTCTGTCAGCGGCATTTGATACTGGATTTGCCTTCACCAGTACCCAATCACCTATTTTATATTGGAAATGCATTTTCCCTGCATTTGCACGTTCGCATCTTTTCTGTGCTTTTGTTTTTATACGTTGGAAAGCGAGTTGTAGCTTTTCCTCGTGCTGTTTTTTGCACATTTGTTTCGGATCCTTTATGTGTGCGAACCATTTGGACCATGGCCGTACCGGTTTCTTTTTTAATAAAAGCTCCGTTGGTGTGAACCCCGTAGTGTCGTGTACCACTTCATTACAACAGGTCTCGATCAGGTCAATCCAGCTGGCCCAGGACGCGTGTGCATGCGCGGCCACGGTACGGAAAATCCGTCCAATCTCCCTGTTGACCCTTTCCACCGGGTTGCTTTGTGGGTGTCGAATTGAAGAGAGTACATGATGGATGTCCTCTTCTTCTAGACTTCGTGTCCATTTCTTCGACGTGAACTGCGTTCCATGGTCTGTCAGTATTTTTGCGGGTTTCCCGTAACACGGAATGTATCGTTTAAACACGCGCGCCAATGTTACAGTGGTCGTTGCATTTCGCATTGGATATAATTTTACGAATTTTGTAAACAAGTCTTCAACCACAAGAATATACCTTACACCCCCCCCCCTTGATGTTGGTAATGGACCGTAAAAATCCACCACCTCCAGAGGAGAACTCGGTACAATGCTTTGCATGTCGGTATGCGTCGCATGCGTTGGAATTTTAACGCGCTGACACGTGTCGCAAGAAGCTACAATTTTACGCGCCCGTCGATGTAATTTGGACACGTAAAAATCTTCAGCTAGTAATTTCACAGTTTTATCTGCCCCTATGTGTGCGTAAATCTCATGCACCTCCTGTATTAGGAGGTCACACAACTGTGGAGGAATTACCGGTCGTTCCCTGTTGTTTTTATCGACGTGGTACAACGTTTTGTCGCGAAGGAGAAACCGATTCTTTAGTTTATTATTCGTTTCGCAATGCTCGATTTCGCGTCGCAATTTTTCTTCTTTCCGCTGCCATTCGGGGAGTCGTTTGAGAGCGTTCGCTAATGCTGTTGACATTACTCGCGCCAGTGCTGTTAAAATAGGCACTCGGGTCTCACGTTCTGTCGTATCCCCGATAGATATATCGTCCATACGACTCATTGTATCTGCCGGAATGTTTTCTTTCCCCGGGCGATATTGTACTTTAATTTGATAGTCTTGTATAGACAATATCCATCGCGTTAACCTTTGGCTTAGTAATTTGCTGTTCATCAGGAACGTGATTGCTTTATGGTCGGTTAGTAGCAAGATCTTTACTCCATATATATATGATCTGAATTTTCCCAATGCCCATACTATTGCTAGCAGCTCTTTCTCGGTCGTGAAGTATGCCAATTCCGGACCCCTTAGTGTACGGCTCGCGAATGTAATCGGCCTCAGTTCGCCGTTGACGTCACGCTGTTCGAGGACCGCTCCGAGCGCAGTTGAACTTGCATCCGTCGAGAGGAAAAACGGTTCTCGCATGTCCGACTTTCGTGCAGAATGCATCTTTTGCCAGGTCGAATGATTTTTGCATTGTATCGTCCCATTTCCATCTACTTCCTTTCTTTAACAGGGCAAGTAATGGTGTTGTTGTTTCAGCGTGCTTGTTGGTAAATTTACTGTAATAATTTACCAAACCAAGAAAACCCCTCAGCTGTTTTACGCTTCGCGGTGGTGGGAACGCGCGAATGAGTGCGAGTTTTTCCGGATCTTGTTTTAGTCCATCTGTTGATAGTATGTGCCCGAGGAACTTTATTTCTCGTCTCATAAATTTGCACTTTGCTAAATTGAGCGTGACGTTATTTTCTCGCAGTCTTTGAAACAGCAGATTGAGGTGTTCGAGATGTTGTTCAAATGTTGCCGAAAAGCATAGGATATCATCAATAAAATTTACTATGAATCCTTCCATTCCCTCCAGTACATATCGCAGGGCTCTCACCAAGCTTGCACTGCTCGTTTTTAGTCCGAAAGGTGTTACTACGTACTCGTAGCAGCGTCCGCGATATAGGAAAGCGGTGTACTTCCGGGACGTTTTTGTCAAAGGCACTTGCCAAAAGCTATTCGTTAGGTCAAGGCTCGTTAGGTAATCCACCTTTTTAAATCTTTGAAAGATACTGTCTGGCGTTTCTGACATTTCATGATCATCCATTAGGAATTCGTTTAATTTCCTCGCGTCTAAGCACAGACGTAGTGATCCATTCTTTTTTAGTACCGGCACCACCGGGTTTAGATACGGGCTATTGCTTGGACGGATGATGTCATTTTCCAACATTCTCTGGATTTCAATATCTGCAGCTTCCATGTATTTTAATGGTATGGGATACGTACGGCTGCAGTACGGTTTGGTAGGTTGCACGTGTAGGTGGTGTTCGTAACACGTTACGCGTCCTATCTCTTCCCTCCATACCTCTGGAAATGATGTTATTATGTTTTGTAATTCGCCTTTTTGTACCTTGGTGACCGGAACTCCTTCGAGGAGGGTTTGCAAGATTTCTGCCTGTGATTTTCTTGCTCCCTCGTCTCTTTCAGCCATCACCCTTACCATGGTTTTATCGGGTCTTAACTCGTGTGTCATATTGATGGTCATTATCCCCTTTATGGTTGTTAAAGAGAGGAGTTCTTTTTCAAAATCGACAATAGCCTTTGCTCTCCTTAATGTGTCGATTCCAAGAATAACATCACATATTAAACCAGGTACGACAATTGCTGTGGTTTCGATTGATTGTTCACCCTGACTGAGCGTCATCCATGTCTGTTTCTTTAAACGCGCGGATTTGCTTCCTGTTGTTCCGATTATGACTGCTCCCGTTACTGGGAGAGTTGGGCATTTGCTCATTTTTTCTCGGTGTTGATCGTACCATGCCTCTGACACAGCTGTGACGGTGCTTCCTGTGTCAACGAGGACCCGAGCGGGAATCCCCTCGATTTTAATCAGGATCTCCGGGCATCGATTTATGTCTTTGTCTGGAAACGTTGAGCTTCCCTCGTCCAGGAGTTCTTTACGGACATCCGGGAAAATTGAGTTAATGTTTAGGTGAATCTCTTCCCCGCGTTGTTCGGAGGAGATCCCTCTCGCCTGAGCGGGGAAGTTGCTCAGACGTGTCTCTGAGGTTCCCCTTAATCGTTTCCCGTGACCACCAGTTCGGTGACCTCCGGTTCGTCCTCTGGCGTCTCCTCTTCCAGGTGAGCCATACGTATTCGATCGGGGGGGCCCTCTCGTGAACGCTCTGGCGTTCGGCGGTTATCATACCATGGTCGTTGATTGTCGAATTTTTGCCTTTGTTGATCGGCATTCGGTCGTTGGTATTCGGTGTTTTGTCTCTGTCCTTCCCTCGTGAACCTTGGTTGTACCGAGCTCGTGTTCGTTAGACGTGGAGCGTTTGTTGTTGTTTGGTTTGTCCGTTCGTTTGTGCTTCGGCTACTCCAATCACGGGTATTATGATTGGGGCGCTCATCCTGTCTTTGATGATTAACCGTTCCCCCATTGTCGAATCGTTCGAGCAATGCAAGAAATGCGTCGATCGTGCAAATGTTTTGGCCTAACACGCAGTCATCTACCGCTTGCATGTAGTGTCGAGCCAAGATCTGCACGATCTCCTCGTCTGAGGGACGCGGTATGAGGTCGCGCGCCGTTCCTATCATTTTCATGGCATATGCCACTCTCGAAATCCCAGTGTCCGGCCGGTGTGCCCCGATATTGAGGTTATCCCTGATCTTTCTTTGGATGGCGGGACTCCAAAATCGATTAGTTATAGCCCTCGTAAATTGGGCCCAGGTGTTAACTTGGTCGGACACGATGTCCCACCATTCGCCCGCACTCCCTCGGAGTGACTGCGTTATTATAAATTTCATTTCCTCGTCAGGTAATCGAGCCGCTTCGACGAAACGCTTAAGCTCGCGAAGGTATTTAGCCGGTCTTTCCGTAGATTTTCCCTCAAAGGTCGGCAATTGGGGTTTGACAACGAATGGTCGCGCAAACGATGCCATCGTTGCATCGAAACGCGGAGATTCCTCCTGCCCCCATGTCGAATCGACAGAGAGACGTCGCACCCGACGCGTTGTGTTTGCGTTTGCAAAATCGGTCTGTTCCGTTCGGCGTTCTTCAAATCGGATACTAGGATCTGCTGGTTCCTCAACCTCTGTTGGTTTTGAGGATATTATATGTCGACTGAGCTGTTCGAGACAAGTTTGAACCTCTCTGCGTACCGTGCGAACGTGCTCTGCTTGTTTTTTCGATTCAGTTAATAGCCGTGTTTCGATCTCCCGGCGCCAATCGCGCATCTCGACTTTGTGTTCGGTAACGCGCTCATAGAGCTCCTCATTTCCGATCTGAGCCTCCAACCTTGATTGTAGCAGGGTGACCTGACTTCTAAGCTGCGCGATCTCTTCCCGCAATCCCCGAATGACAGCGGTTATTTGCTCATTATCATGCGCGGAAGAAGACCCCGGGGTCTGAGCGTCATTGCCTGGCGCTCCGCGATTTTCTTTCGCGGTATCTACGATTGTCCCTAAAGGTGGTGTACACATAACGCGCGAGCTCGATAGCATCGGTTCAACCGGTTCTTCCACTGCTGGAGTAGGACCCATTGCTTTACGCGCTCTAGTTTTATTATTCATAATGTCAATTCTCCAACACCTTATTTACCTAAATCAAACCGCCCCACGTTGGGCGCCAATTTGTAACCTTACTATTAATACCTTTTTATCTATTTAATGTTAATCTTAACTATAGTTACTTTCATTTAGCATTAACCCAAATTATTGTTCCCTTTCTATTAATTCTTTCGATCTATACCTGATCGGTTACTATATCAGTGTATATTTGCAATAATCGAGGTTCGTGCCTCCAGGCACTGGAAAGCGGAAAGGTTTAGGCAAATATAAATGAGCTTGGAGAATATTTGACTGGTATAAGTAGGGTATATTCTACGTGTTGACTTGTAGTGATTTACACGATTTCAGTAGCAATGCTTCGTTATTGACACGACGTGTTTATGATGCGACGACCCGCGCGTAGAACAATGCCTTGGCACGCACGGAATGCGTGCAAGAAACGAAACTTCCAACGCTCGCTTGCTCGCGTATCGCCTCTATTCGCAACGCGGATCGTAACGTCGACGTCGGCCTCGTGCACGTATAATATCCGAAAATCGTATGGTATATGTATTTCCGCGGTTTAAACGCGCTAACAGTGTGGAAGCGCCAATCTGAACCGCCGTATAAAATACGGGAGAGCCGATCGAGGTCCACACGTTAGGAACCTCACTGAAATCATACACGGCAGATAACGAATTGTCGGCAGGTACGTGGCCTGGGCGACTCCTCAATCTCCGGACGCTTCAGTGAGCTTTGCACAATAGTGCGAGACCCAATTGTGTTCTTTCGAGAGCGCTAACGTAAACAGGATGCACGAACAGCCCTGCCGATCGGGAGGGATGAGCGGCACCTATCCGTTAGATGTTCCACAAAAGCGTATATGGCAGATAACGAATCGTCGGCAGGTACTTGGCCTAGGCGACTCCTCAATCCCCCAACGTTTTGTGGGCCCTACGCGATTATTACTCAATCGCGCCTACGGCTCTACCAACCAGGTTGGTCGCTCACAAAAACGTGATTGGCAGATAACGAATTGTCGGCAGGTACGTGGCCTGGGCGACTCCTCAATCTCCAAACGTTTCTGTGAGGGCAATACTGAATTTAACTCTACTTATTATTGTGCACGAAACCGACGCCGACGTTCCGCCCGGTTTCGTGGCTGACTAGGTTTCCCAACACACGGCGCAAGATACAAGGTTTCTCACTTGGCACAATAGCGAAAGCCTTGTGATTCACTTCACTATTTATTCGATTTCGTGAACGTACAAGGAACTGTTCACTTTACTTTATCCTGAATCACTAGGCCTCTTTATCTTGCATCGTGTTAATCGCGACGCCTTTTTACTTTTCGAACGCGATCTGTGATACAAGGTTCAAGCACCGATTCCGTCTAATATCCGCAATTTACTCGCGACGCGTGAAAGAATCTTTAATCTTAGCCACTCTTGGGCTTTACAGAATTTGTCTGTAGACTAGAAAAGGCTTGCATCCGGCAAGTTACAATTTTTAATTTCAGCCACTCCTGGGCTAATACAGAATTCGTCTGTATACTAGAAAAGCTTGCATCCGGCAAGTTACAATTTTTAATTTCAGCCACTCCTGGGCTAATACAGAATTAGTCTGTAAACTAGAAAAAGACTTGTAATTTACAAGTTTGAATATTGAATTTTGGCCACTCATGGGCCCTACGCTAAACTGAGTTTAACGCGGTGACTGCTGCGTCTTGACAGGCTCGTGTCCAGACACAGAGTGCTCGATCTGCTGCTCGCATCGACCTCCTTCGATCGTAATCGAGAGGGGATCGATGCGCGCGCATCTTACAAGTGGATCGATCCTATGATCCTTTTCTAAGACAAGGATCACGCGTGACGCAGCACTTGTCGTGGTGGGGATCGATATCTGTGCTCACGTCGCACGAAATATCGATATGTGGCCAGCACGGTCACAATATTTTTATCAATACTTATCATTTTTGCTCTTGTAAGTCTGTTATTTATACTTATCTATACGGATCTATCAGTTAATAAGTAATATGGCATAACATCACCTGCACAGTGTAATAAAATCACACGTCTTTACGTAATTTTATTGTCTAAAGCTATTGGTTTCTTGAACTTTTAAGTTGCATTGTTTAATGTTACAGGTAAAAAATGACTCCAAGATTTAAGTACAAAAATCGAAAAGTGGAGTACGAATATATATCAATTGGATACTAAAATCTGACTAAAATATTTGAGATAAGTAAATTCTGTCTATAAATAGTTAGTTGAAAAGCAATGAACATGATACTTTGTGATTTCTTTAATTATATTTTACAGACGGTGCAATCTGTGCCAAATAAAATTCTCTGAGGACTCCCAAGGATTTGAGAACCTGTTATTGAGATACTGAAGATAAAATTCTCCGCCCCCGTGTATTGAGAAGAAAATTTTCAGCGTCCTATTTTCCATCAATTTATCTATAATATTTCCTCATTCTAGAAAACTGTATGTTGCATGTCATTTTAAAATGTGTTGTTAAATGCAACTTATCCTAGCTTTAGTGATACCATTATGTTATAGTTTCACTACACTGCACACTGTTTTGAGTATACAGGGTGTCCCAAAAGTACTTCAACATCGGGAAATGGGAGGTTCCTGAGGTCATTTCAAGCGTCATTTTCCTTTTGCAAAATGTTGTCCGAGGCTTCGTTTGGGAGTTATTAACGAAAAACACGGACCAATGAGAGCGCGAGTTCGACGCTCGCTGGCACGTTCAGCGCGGCGAGCCGGCAGGCGGTTGGCTGAACATGCCAACGAGCGTCGAGCTCGCGTCCGTGTTTTTCGTTAATAACTCCTAAACAAAGCCGCGGACAACATTTTGCAAAAGCAAAATGACGCTTGAAATGACCTCAGGAACCTCCCATTTCCCGATGTTGAAGTACTTTTGGGACACCCTGTATAGGCATTTAGAACAAAATTTATAGATTCTGAGCTAATACTTATTGAACTTAACAACTCCAGTATTTAAAAAAAAATACATATATTCATATATAGCAGGCATGTCAAACTCATATGATATTACGGGAGTTGAAGACATTTTGGGACACCCTGTATGTATAAAAATCTGGAATTCCAACTTCCACACATTTTTGCTTCAGCAAAGAACTACATTGGATTTGAATCAATTCCATTTGTAAGTTTTCATCAACAATTTCAATATCGATAGACAGAGGTGAAGTAAAAAGACGCAATTGTAATTCACAGCTTTTGTTTGAAATTGGCGCTCTCGCGCGCCATGACTGATTCGCGACGCGACGCACTAACCAATGACGAGCGACCCCGCCACAAGCGCGACGACAAGCGTATGTCATCGAGGCTCGCGCGGGCCATAAATCATCGAACTGATTGGCTAGATCTCTTCTCGATCCTGCTGGAACGTTCGAGAACGCCTAACCGGAACTTTCGGAGCGTGACGCGTTTCCAGAAGATCGAGCTGATAAAAGAGAGAGAGAACGGCAACGTGCTCTCTGTCTATTCCGAGTTCGAGAAGTGATCAGCTGTTACCCTTTAAACGAGACTTTTATATTCCTTTTACATTTCTTATATTTCTGTGGTTCTGTATCGTGACTAGTTGTTAATTACAATATCTTGACTAATTGTAGATCCATTTTCTGTCATTAACCTAATTTATTCCTACTTTTCACAACATTCATTCCGCCCACGTGTTCATTCATTCTGTCGCTCCTTTCTCTCTCTCTATCCCCCTTGCGTTATTCTGCCTATCCAAGCTGATTTTCAGCATCCCAGGCATTAAATCCGCACATTTGGTCCTTCGAGCCGGATTCTACAAATAAAACCAGTGTCAAGTGATACAGTGAGACAAAGGATCTCTCCAGTCAAGCATCCGAAGTCTCAGTAAAATGGATAAATTCTCACCTGAAGGGCTTCTACAAAAACAGCTGGACCTCGTGGGGCTGATGAGTCGAAGCATCGACAATTTCAAGAAGTCAATCCCCAAGTCCATGATCACGGAAGGAGCAGTAACCACTCGCATCAATATCCTAGAAAAACATTGGAGTGAGTTTCAGAAAAACAACGATGTTATCCTGTACCAGCAGCGGGATACGTTCAAGGACTGCGAGTACGTCAGCAAACGGTTTTTCGACACAGCCGAGGAGACGTACGCGGAGCAGAGAACGATCCTCGAGGACATGCTACTGGGATGTAAGGAAGAATCGCGGCAAACGAGAGGTTCCAGCAACCGGGACCACGGGCGAGCAGAAACAGCTTCCGGATCTGCCTCGCTGCCAAGAATACAGTTTCCGACGTTCCATGGCAAATACGTGGAGTGGCCATCCTTCAAGGACCTCTTCACGTCCATAATTAAAAAACATGCAGGTCTGAGCGACGTAGACCGCTTGCATTATCTAAAAACAAGCCTTGAAGGACCAGCCGCTGATTTGGTCAAGGACTTACCGACCACAGGCGAGAATTATCAGCGCACCTGGGACATCCTTCAAGAGCACTACGAGAATAAGCGCATTCTCGTTCACTCATGCCTCGACAAATTCGCAGCTCTCCCCAGGATGCGAGAACGCTCCGTGCGAACGATGTCGGAACTCCAAAATGGCGTCACCAAGATCGCCAACACACTGGAGGGAATGGGCAGGCCCCTAGACAAATCAGAAGATTGGTGTGTTTATTCGATCGTAAATCTCTTCGATCCAGTCACACGGGACAAATGGGCGGAGAAGATCACACCAAGCCGAGAACCACCTACCTTCGCCACGTTGAAGGAATTCATGTGCAACCAACTGCATCAATTGGAGGTATCTCCAGGACCCGCGTCCAAGGGTCCCTGTCCAGGGCAGTCCGACAAGGTACAATCCGATGCCGTTCGTACCACCACCAAGAGTTCCTATGGCAGTTCCGCTCCTGCAGCAAGCAGCAACCTAGCACAGAAGAGTGCGAGAAAGAAGTTTTCCTGTTACCTGTGTTCCAAGGAACACTCTATTATGCATTGTCCCGACTACAAGGGACTCACTTCGGAGGAACGAAGGAGGAAGGTGGAGAGTCAACAGCTCTGCAGCAACTGTCTTGGCCAGCACGCAAGCGCGACGTGCCCTTCGTCAAGAAGTTGTTACCTCTGTGGCGAACACCACCACACTTCTCTCCACGAAGCATACAAGGATGTCGTGCATCAACGGAAAACGACTCACCACGTGCAAGACTGCAGCAGAGCAAATGGTAAGGTGCTCCTTGCCACGGCCATGGTTGATGTTACAGATCGCCACGGCCGACGACAGACTGTACGAGCTCTAATCGATCAGGGATCCGAGATCACCATGCTGACTGAGGGACTGGCACAGCGTCTTCAACTTCCCCGGACGGCGTCCCCAGTTGACATTTTCGGGGTCGGAGGACAGCAGCTGGCCAGATCACGGGGACGAGTGCTGCTAAACATTTCCGCGTGCCGAGCAGACGACACAATCAAGGTCTCCGCACTCATTTTGCCAAAGCTTACGATGTACATGCAGGGCAGCAGCACGCCGCACCAGTCGTGGAAGCATCTGCAGGGACTGCAGCTGGCCGATCCACATCCAGCTCGCACAATGCCTGTGGAAATTCTGCTGGGAGCCGACGTATACCCTGCAATTATAAAAGACGGCATTAAGAAGGGAACAGCACTGGAACCAGTAGGCCAAAGTACCATATTTGGCTGGATCGTCACCGGGATGACTGGAGCGCCAAGCACTTCAATGTCTGTCCAAGTGCATCAGACCACCACCGGAGATTCACTAAATTCACTGGTGCGAAGGTTTTGGGAGCAGGAGGACATTCCTGACACTGCGTCTCCATGGACTGCGGAGGAACAAGAATGTGAGAATCACTACGTTGCCACTCACTCACGCACTCCTGAAGGTCGTTACCAGGTGAGGCTCCCACTCCGCAAGTACGGTCCGCCCTCCTTTGATTCCAGAAAGGGCTCAATGCAGTCCCTCAGAAGGATGGAGCAACGCTTCAGCAGGGATGAATCGTTCAAGGCCCTCTATTGTGACTTCATCCAGCAGTACGAAGCTCTCGGTCACATGACTTTGACAGATGAACCACCAGTGACAAGCCAAGTTTACTATTTACCGCACCATGGGGTCTTGAAGCCAAGTAGCACCACAACGAAACTCCGAGTGGTGTTTAATGGGTCCTGGTCCGAGGGAACGCAGCTGTCACTCAACGATTGTTTACATGTGGGACCTAACCTCCTTCCTCTCCTCGCAGATGTGTTGCTGCGGTGGCGCAGGCACCAGTACGTGGTGACAGCGGACGTTACCAAGATGTACCGCCAAATCCTAGTACACCCTGCGGACCGTGACCTGCAGCGAATACTCTGGAGAGAATCCGAGAAGGAGCACGTAAGGGAGTACCGACTCAACACGGTTACTTACGGTCTGTCATGTGCTCCCTACTTAGCGGTCCGAACACTGCACCAGCTGGCGGAAGACGAAGGCTCTCGTTATCCCGTTGGAGCACTGGCCCTCAAAACCGATGCATATGTCGATGACATATTGACGGGGGCAGACAGCATTGCGGGACTGGTGGAGGCGACGACCCAACTGCAACAGTTGTGCAGGGCGGGCGGGTTCCCCTTGCAGAAATGGGCCTCCAACGTCGCCGACCTGAACCAGTTCATGCCACAGGACGTCCGAAGCACAATCAGTCTGCCCACCACCTCTCAGGAAGGGCAGACTGAGCACAAGATGTGGACCGATCTCACTCAAGTCGCACTGGGCTTGCAGTGGTCACCATACGACGACACTTTCAGGTTCACTATCACTGAGGCCACAGAAGGAACTCCCACTAAGCGCGGCGTGGTCGCGAAAGCAGCACGGCTATTCGACCCACTAGGCTGGTTGACACCGGTGACTGTACGAGCCAAAATAACCATTCAATCCACATGGCTTTTGGGGCTCGGCTGGGACGATCCACTGCCTCCAACCTTGGCAGCAGAATGGAGGGACTTCTGTGACGACCTGAAGCTGCTGGAGAGAGTCCGAGTACCCCGACCGCTGTTCCACGACTCACATCGGGGACAGAAGGAACTCCATGGGTTCGCGGATGCATCTGAACGAGCCTATGGTGCAGTCCTTTATCTGAGGGCAAAGGACAGAGAAGGGCAATGGCATACTTCACTGGTAGCCGCAAAAAGTAAGGTAGCTCCGCTCCAACAAGTATCCTTACCTAGACTTGAACTCTGCGCAGCACACCTCCTCGCCCGCCTGACAGAGAGAACCGTCACCACGCTGAATGCTGACATCACCACTGTCCACCTCTGGTCGGATTCCACCGTGGCTATCGGATGGATCCAGGCTCATCCGAGCAGATGGAAGACCTACGTGGCCAACCGAGTGGCAGATATCCAGCGACGGGTTCCAGAGGCGCAGTGGCATCACATCGCAGGTGTCGACAATCCTGCGGACTGCGCCTCGCGGGGACTCTCTCCGTCACAGCTGCTGCAGTGGCCTCTCTGGTGGAAAGGGCCCAACTTCCTACATCAGGACGAACACTTGGCCCCACATATACCGGTCTCGCAGGAAAATTTGCCAGAAGAGAGAGGGCCACTCGTAGCTGTAGCCAACGTCGCCCGGAAGGAGGAAGACGACAGCCTACTAAAAAGGTTCTCCACCTACACCCGACTACTGCGGGTTACTGCGTGGTGTCGGAGATGGCTTCCAGGACGCCGTAATTCCTCATCTCCCTCGATGCAAGGTCATGCATCACTCTCGGTGGCAGAGGTCGAGAGCGCGGAGAGGGTTTGGCTCCAGACCGTCCAGAGGAGACACTACAAGGAGGAAGTGGAGTTAATTAAACAAGGAAAGGGGATTCCAATGAAGAGCACACTCTCATCGTTGGTGCCTACCTTGGATAGCGAGGGCTTGCTGAGAGTCGGAGGCCGGCTGAGTCATGCTTCGCTAAGTCATGATGAAGCGCACCCCATCATCCTTCCTCCTAAGTCCCATCTCACTCATCTGCTTGTTGTCCTCAGCCACAAAAGGATGATGCACGGCGGAGTCCAAGCAACACTGGGAGTCATCCGTCAACGGTACTGGATTCCCAAGGGGCGATCAATGGTCAAGCGGGTCATCCACAGTTGCGTGACTTGCGCTCGATGGCGGGCGGCGCCAGCTCGGCAGCAAATGGGCGACCTGCCGACGCACCGAGTGACACCAGCACGACCCTTCCACGCCAGTGGGGTAGACTATGCTGGTCCAATCTGGTTGCGAGCCTCTCCAGGACGCGGCCATAAGGCATACAAGGGGTTCCTGGCGGTGTTCATATGCATGGCAACGAGGGCGGTGCATCTGGAGGTCGTCTCCGACTACAGTGCAGAGGCATTCCTGGCTGCGTTCCGTCGCTTCATCTCTCGTCGAGGCCTCTGTGCACACCTGCACAGCGACTGCGGGACCACCTTCGAAGGAGCTGACAATGAGCTACGACGTCTCTTCATCGCCAGCAGCAAGGAGAACAGCAGCCTGAGGAGTCAGATGAGCGAGCTGAAGACTCAATGGCATTTCAATCCACCCTCTGCACCCCACTTCGGCGGATTATGGGAAGCTGCGGTGAAGTCGACAAAACATCACCTTCGGAGAACCATAGGCGAGGCGCGGCTTACGTTTGAGGAGATGACCACGCTCCTCACACAAGTCGAAGCGTGCCTTAATTCAAGGCCGCTAGCTCCCCTCTCGGATGACCCGGCTGACCTGACCGCACTAACACCAGGCCACTTTCTTATAGGTTCAGCCTTGAATGCGTTTCCTGAACCAACACTGCTCGACGTACAGGAAAATCGGCTCTCTCGATGGCAGCTGGTGACGAAAATGAGAGATCAGTTTTGGACGCGATGGCAGCGAGAATATCTTCAGGGACTCACCACGCGGCCGAAGTGGTGTGCATCGCAAGAAAATCTCAAACCTGGTCAACTCTGCCTCATCATCGGGGATTCGCTGCCCCCTTCTCAATGGCCGCTCGCACGGGTGAAGGAAGTTCATCCTGGAACCGATGGGAAAGTGAGAGTGGTGAAGGTGGTCACCGCGACATCAGAATTTGTGAGACCGATTCACAAACTCGTGGTTCTACCCATTAATGACGACGAACATTGATTATCGATCACGAATGCGCCGGCGCACTAGCACGCGACGCGTTCGAGACACATAACCTCCGCAGTAACAAGTCAATTGCATCATACACTTACCGCTCAATCGGGATTCAACTGGATTATCACTGCACTCGCTCAAATTCCGTCCTGCACGTCGACTCACTCGCGAGATTCACTGTTCCGCCGAATATGCAGCAATCGTGTTTTATACGTTTACTACGCAGTAGTAGTAGATCGGTCGCCATGAACGATGCATGCGCACGGTACTGCGTAGTACGCTACAATGTCCCACCAACAGGCGCGGTCCATTAAGAAAACTCTTAGTGACGTCACGGGTCACCTCATTCGCGAACGTTCCAAGCCTTCACCGTACATAACAAACAATGCCGAGATAGTGAAGGTTGAACATCAAACATTGTAACAATGCAACAACGCGTCTTTCACATTGATTAGCGTTCGGGGGAAATTCGACCAGTCGAGGCGGGCGGGATGTTTGAAATTGGCGCTCTCGCGCGCCATGACTGATTCGCGACGCGACGCACTAACCAATGACGAGCGACCCCGCCACAAGCGCGACGACAAGCGTATGTCATCGAGGCTCGCGCGGGCCATAAATCATCGAACTGATTGGCTAGATCTCTTCTCGATCCTGCTGGAACGTTCGAGAACGCCTAACCGGAACTTTCGGAGCGTGACGCGTTTCCAGAAGATCGAGCTGATAAAAGAGAGAGAGAACGGCAACGTGCTCTCTGTCTATTCCGAGTTCGAGAAGTGATCAGCTGTTACCCTTTAAACGAGACTTTTATATTCCTTTTACATTTCTTATATTTCTGTGGTTCTGTATCGTGACTAGTTGTTAATTACAATATCTTGACTAATTGTAGATCCATTTTCTGTCATTAACCTAATTTATTCCTACTTTTCACAACATTCATTCCGCCCACGTGTTCATTCATTCTGTCGCTCCTTTCTCTCTCTCTATCCCCCTTGCGTTATTCTGCCCATCCAAGCTGATTTTCAGCATCCCAGGCATTAAATCCGCACAGCTTTTAAAATCACAAAATCTTCGATCGAATTCCGTTTCTAACGATTTAATTTGGTGAGCATATTCTGTAAATTTTAATTTAGGTGATTTAAGCAATAGATATTGACAGCTTTCAAAGTGAGAAAAGTTTTCTTTTTCAAAATTTTTAAAAAGTCTCAGCGGGCCACAACATATGTATTGGCGGGCCGCGTGTTTGACATGCCTGATATATAGTGATCTCGAATTTTTACTGGATAGAAAATTTTTCAGTAGTTTTTTCAATTTACATTTTATTCTCATTTGATTACTGACTAATTTTTCTGTGAAACTTTTTATATGTATTTATATGTGTATTTGTTATATGTATTTATATGTGTATTTGTTATATTTCTATATTGTGTATTTTAAATGTATTCAAATCTGATTGAATGCTGCATCTGTGAAAACATGAAAGATACATACAGAATGTAGAAGCCTTATTCGTTTACTGTTTGTTGGAATGAGTGTATGTACACCAAAACGAGCGAACGCGAGCGAACGCGAGACAACGCGAGCGAACCCGAGTAGACGCGAGCAAACGCGCATTGTATTACCGGTGTGTTTACGGTTGACACGCGGTCGGTTAGTCCGGAAAGTATCTCGATAACAACAAGTCGCATAAATACATAATAACGTTTCATATAAAGTCGTTACATACTGAGCACACAATACCGTTATTTAATCATATTCACCTGTCCACTGAGTATAGCCCAATTGAGGTTTCAACAGGTTATGGGCCCAGGTGAATGTTAATCGCGTTAAAAGATTAAATAAGTGCCACGATACGGAAAAGTATTCGGAAAGTAGTTCGTGAGTGCGTAGTGTGCCGGTCGTTCAAATCAAAATGGCTGCCTCCCATATGATACGTATTGAACCTTTGGGAAAGGACAATTACGACACGTGGAGAATACAAGCGCAAGCGTTGTTGGTTAAAAACGACAATTGGAAGTATGTAAACGGCAGTAAGAAGAGACCCGATGTAACTCAGGGTGCGGAAATGGTTGCAGCGGCGCGAGAATGGGACGATGCAGACGCGAAAGCAAGATCTGACTTGGTCTTAGCGATTAATCCGTCTGAGCTAAAGCAAATTAAGAATTGTAAAACATCGAACGAGATGTGGAAAAAGCTCGAAGATATTTATCAGTCAAAGGGACCTGCGCGAAAAGCGATATTACTGAAGCAACTTGCCCTGCGAAAGATGTCGGAGGGCGGCGACATACGACAGCATATTAATTGTTTCTTCGATGCCGTGGACAAATTAGAAGATATGGAGGTAAAAGTGAATCCCGACATGTTGGCTGTCCTGTTGTTATACAGTTTGCCCAGTTCGTTCGAGAATTTTCGGGTAGCTATAGAAACGAGGGACGAATACCCTTCACCCGAGGCCCTCAAAATAAATAAAAATAAATTTTTTAAAAAATACCACGTTTTTAATCGGACTAAAAAGTAGAAAATAATTTTTCCTAGCCACGTACAGGTTCCTAACCCCATACAGATAGTCCTGAAAATTTGAGATTGTGAATTTTTAATAGCTATGAAAATACTTGTAAGATTTAAAACGAAAAACGTGGGGCGCAAGATAATAGTAAGGAGTGTAGAGTAGAGAGTAGCTGCCGTTGAGAAAACACACACAACAGTTCATGTCATTTGTAATGCAATAAAATTTTTAGTGACTTAGTTGAACAATTCATGCATCAATTATCTATGTATTGCATGCGCCCCACGTTTTTCGTTTTAAATCTTACAAGTATTTTCATAGCTATTAAAAATTCACAATCTCAAATTTTCAGGACTATCTGTATGGGGTTAGGAACCTATACGTGGCTAGGAAAAATTATTTTATACTTTTTAGTCCGATTAAAAACGTGGTATTTTTTAAAAAATTTATTTTTATTTAAATAATTATTTTCAGGTTTTTAGTCTTGTGTGTGTGAAATTTTTCTATCGATTAAAAGGGAAAACTTTCTCTTCGGAACCCAGAAATTTTCAATTATTATATGTCTTATCTTGTTTATTTCGGCGAGAAAACTCCTATATCGAAGTCTGAGACCACAGAAACCACTCGTTAAAAAAGTTATGAGCATGTAAAGTTGAGTAATTTTATAGTCATTTTCACTGTTTCACCTCAGAAAGTGACAGATATGGGCGCCGCCATATTGCTGTATACCACTATTATTCAATAAAGGTTCGACGGAGAATCTCGGTGTAACTGTTCTTTCGCTTGGCAAACAAATAATACGTAGTAACTTTGTAAACACCGCACGGAGCTCGAACGCACACTGACGCACACTGAGCTCCTTCGGTGCGAAACGGGTCAGTGGAGTGGGGATGAGTCAGAGTGGGGATGAGTCAGAGTAGGAACACGTAGTAGAGTGGGGACGAACAGGTAGTGCGATGGGTTATAACGGTTAGATTTATTAATAATAATTAATATATCCTAAACGCATAGGCTTTTTAAAAAAAAAATTTTTAAATATTGCATTGTCATTCAGTTCTGAGCTATGTTTAAAATTTCAAGTCTCTAGCTCATCGGGAAGTTAGTTTAAAATCAATTGCAAGATTTGTACCGAACAGACAGACAGACAGACAGACAGACGTACAGACAGACAAGAAACCGAGCTAATAAAAACGTGGTAAAATACTTGAGGAGAGCGACGCGCGAAAGAACAAGGGAGACGAACCATGCGACAGCGCGATGTGGATTCGAAAGTCAAACAAACAAAACAAAACAATACAAGGTCCCGACGTTGGAAACTCAACACATGGAAACAGTTATAATTCAGGACGGGATAATCCGAGAAATTTCTCGGAAATACGATGTTACCGTTGCAAGAAATTCGGACATCGAGTTAGCGAGTGTCGTACGCGATTCCGCGGAAAACAGTATTCAACCGCAGGTATGGTTGAAGGGGATTTTCCTACCGATGAGGGACTAGACAAACAAGTTGCTCTCCGGATTGGCGAGAAGACAAACGGACAACCAAAGAAGACGATGTGGATGACAGTGGATGTTCGTCGCATATGAGTAGCGAGAAGAAGTCCTTCGAGGCAATGAGGCCGTCTTCGTGTGGTACGTTGAACCTAGCCAATAACGCGTCAACCCGAGTGGAAGGTCAAGGTACGGTTTGTTTGTCCACGAAAAATTCTGGCGCGAATACAATGTTAAAACTTCGCGAGACGTTGTTTATTCCCGACCTTCGCACGAATCTTATGTCCGTCGCAAAAATTACCGATAGCGGATTTGATGTTTTATTTACAAAACATAACGCCCGCGTGCTAAAGCCTAACGGAGAAATAGTTTTTGCTGCCGACCGAAGCGATAATTTATATTATATTCGCCCTACAGCCTTTCTAGCTGATTTTGAGTCGGACTCCTTAGGCAGTATAGAGTTATGGCATAGGCGTCTCGGGCATATTAACGAGGAAAGTCTGCGGAAAATTAATCGCGATGAAAGCGTACGCGGTGTGTCATTCAAGAAAAGCGAGAAATTGCCGGTCTGCTAAATATGTTTGCGTTCAAAAATTCCCAGACTGCCTTTCCCAAAAAGGTCTGATCGTGCGGTTAATGTACTTGAAATAATACATACGGATGTATGCGGTCCGGTAAGTGTAAAATCAATCGGAGGCGCGAGATATTTCATAATTTTCATCGACGATCGTACGCGCTGGTGCGAAGTATATTTTCTGCGACAGAAAAGCGAAGCGTTATCTGTTTTTAAGAAATTTAAAAATCAAGCAGAGAATCATACGGGAGCGCGAATCAAATATTTACAGTCGGATAACGGACGAGAATTCGTAAACGACGAATTCAATAGATATTTAGATTCGTGCGGAATCAAAACGCGGCTGACGGTGACGCATACACCTCAGCATAACGGGGTCGCAGAACGAAAAAATCGGACCCTCGTTGAGACAGCGCGATGCTTACTCCTTCAAGCCGATCTTCCGAAACGATTTTGGGCCGAGGCGATCTCTACGGCAAATTATACGGGTACAATACCTGACGTTTCACATTTTAAAGTATTCGGTACTAGGGTCGTCACGTTAAATCGGAATCCGCAAAAACCAAAATTCGATTCACGCGCGAGAGAAGGAATTTTTCTCGGTTATTCGGAAGAGGCGAAGGGATCTAGAGTATGGATTCCTGAGGAAAATCGCATCGATATTTCTCGAGATATTAAACCCGTTAACGAGACATTAAAGAAGAAAAGTCATTTTTCGGAAGTAGATATAGATACAGTCGATCCCAAGATCGCGATGGGAACAGAGCAGACAAATCGCGACGGCCAAATAATAGATTCAGACGAGAGTATCATTGAAGTTCTTGTCGATCCGCCGCGAGAACCCGAAAGCATAACAATACGTACAAGCGAAAGCAGTGAATCGTCACGTGAACAGGTAGATTGTTCCGGCAATCTATAATCGATGGATCCGCATTACCATAGTCGCGTAGCCTCGCGGATGACGTCACGTCATCCGCGCGGCCCCCCCACCGCGTGAGCCACCGAACGCGTGATTTTCGGTTGCTCATCAGCTGAGCACTCGTCTGTCTACAGTACACGCGTATACATACTGTATCTCGAACACCGCTACCGTCGTTTTCTCGCATTCATTTCATTCGTTATCCCGCGGTATTTCATCGCGTTTTTATGGTTCATTGTCATCGTTATCGTTAGTGTGTTGTTATTTAGTGAATAAACGTTTATTATACTAGTGTACAGTTTATTGAATACCACGTCTACTTCCCACTGGTTCGCAGATCCGATCTCTAACATTTTTTGGTCCTTCGAGCCGGATTGATCGGCGGCTCTCAGCATCTCACTCTGAGATCACAATCAGTGGGTTAACCAGTGGTGAAAAACGCATACGTAACCGCATGTGCGATTTACAGGCAAATCGCACTATAAATTCAAATTAGTTCGTTAGCCGTTGGCGACCGCTCGCGTGTTCGGTGTTTTGTATCTCACTCGCTTCTCCTGACCTCGCGGTCGTTACAACAGTGTTCAAAATGACAACCGCCAAAACGCTGTTGACATTACAATTTGAGCTGTAACAAAGTATCAGCCGAATAATCGTCAACACAAAGAAGAAGGGGATGGCCAACATTACCGAAGCGTATCTACAGGCACGGTTGGATGCACTCCTGCGTAGCTGGGACGACTTTCGAGCCAACCACGTGCAGCTGCAAGAGCGATGCACTGAAGACATTAAAAGACACGAGTATTTCACCCGGGATCTGCGTGACGAATGTGAGGAGCTGGTAATCGACACTCAGGCCACGCTCTGCAATATGATCAAAGATCTATCGCCCCAGGGTTCCGCCTCTAAGGGGAATCACTCCCACGATTCCGCGGGCACCTCATCGGCGAAACTTCGACGCATTGACGTTCCCGATTTTTCCGGGGAGTTCAAGGACTGGCCGTCTTTCCAAGCAGTGTTTACGTCACTAGTGATCAAGAACGCGAGCCTCGACGCAACCGAGAAGTTCCACTACCTTCTTCGGAGCCTTAGCGGTGACGCGCTTGACCTCGTGCGGAATATACCGGTCGACGGCGCTCAGTTCGAACACGCGTGGAGCATCATCGTCGGACAATACGAGAACAAACGCGTCCTGGTCGACGATCTGCTCGAAACTCTTTTCTCGTTAACCCCGGCGAAATCGGAATCCTCGACGGAGCTTAAGAGAATTCGCGGGACGGTAAATCAAGTACTCGGGGCCCTCGAAGTCTTAAAGTGTCAAGTGCAGCATTGGGGCCCGTTCCTAATTTTCTGGGTCACGCGACGTCTGGATCCGGATACTTTGAAAGCGTGGGAGCTCTTAATCGCAGACCAAACCGAATATCCCGAGTTCGCGGTACTCGACACGTTCCTTCAACATCGCGTACGCGCGCTCGCCACGGTCGACAACGCGAAAGCGGCCGCAACCACACAGAAGCCGCGGTCGTCCAGCGCGTATTCGCACGCCGCCTCCGCGTCTCGAAGCCAGTGCATCCTCTGTTCCGCTGACCACTACCTCGGAAGCTGCCCAAACTTTTTAGCGAAAAGCCCGGAGCAGCGCAAGCAGTTCGTCACGCAGCAACGCAGGTGCTATAATTGCTTGGGGAACCACCCACGCAAGGCGTGCCGCAGTACCAAGCGCTGCTTAAACTGTACGTCGCGCCACCATACAACGCTACACGAAGCCGTCCCCGTCATCTCCGCGTCAACGTCCTTGGAGTCAGACTCGGCAGACGAGCCGTCATCCGCCGCTGCCTTTCACGTCGCTCCACTCTCCTCCAAGGTTCCGCTGCACCGTCCGATGCTCCTGGCCACCGCTCTCGTCGATATCATCGCCGCCAGCGGGGAACGCCTCCAGGCTCGCGTTCTGCTGGATCAAGGATCTGAGGTGTCCTTTATAACCGAGTCCATCTTCCAACGACTGCGTCTTGCGCGTCAGCACGCCAACTTGCCGGTCTACGGGATTGGAGCCGGTCACAATGTGCCGACCCGGGGCATATCGATGTTCGTCCTGTCCTCGCGGACCGAGATGTGCACCTGCAAGGTAAAGGCGTACATTTTACCACAGCTAACGCATTATGCCCCCACCGTAGCTACCCCGCACGCCAGTTGGACGCATCTACGGGGGTTAACGTTGGCCGATCCGACTTACCTGGAGGCGCAGCCCATCGACATCGTGGTCGGCGTCGATGTCTACAGTCGCATCATTCGACCCGACATCAGGCGTGGGGACGACGACGCTCCAGTCGCCCAGCTGACCAAGCTAAGCTGGATCATTTCTGGTCCGGCTGCTTCCAGATGTTCTCCCGCTGCATCCGTCGGAGTGTCCAGTTTGCAGTGTGGCATCGACCGGGATCTCTACGACCTGATCGAGCGATTCTGGGTCCAGGAGGAGCCGCACAGTCACACCGACGCGACGCTGACCGAGTCCGAGCGTAATTATGAGGAACACTTTTCTCGTACTCATTCCCGCGACCAAACCGGACGGTACATCGTACGTCTGCCGTTCGCGAAAAACCCCTGCGAGCTCGGGGACTCGCGATCGGCGGCGCGGCGCATGTTGTTGCGAAACGAAAAATCTCTGGCTTCGCGTCCTCAAGTACGGGAGAAATATGTAGAATTCCTCGAGGAATACGAACGCCTCGGCCACATGCGCGTTTCCACCGATAACGAGGGTAAAGCAAAAACCGCGTCCTATGTATTACCGCATCACATCTTTCAACGAATGCCTGCACACCGGTCCAAAGTTACAGGTGGACCTCTCGGACGTCATTCTCAGCTGGCGTAAATATCGATTCGCGTTCTCTGCAGACGCTGAGAAGATGTACCGACAAATTCGCGTAGATGAAGATGATCAAGTCTTCCAACGAATACTTTGGCGTCGCGAGCCCTCATTACCGGTTCAGGAATACGCGCTCACCACTGTCACATACGGCCTCGCGTGCGCACCGTTTCTCGCGTTGCGATGCATGCGTCAATTGGTCAGCGACGAGGGCGACAATTATTCGCGCGCGAGGGATATTTTACTCCGCGAGACATACGTCGACGACGTACTGTCAGGGGCCAACGACCTACGAACCGCCCAGGAAAAAATCGTTCAGCTACGAAATCTCCTCGGAGCTGGAGGATTTACATTGAAAAAGTGGGTCGCGAACTGCCACGAATTAATCTCCGCGGAAGAACAGCGTCCAGAATTGCCCACCGAGCGCACGCTGGCCATTGACGCCCCGCATCGCGCTCTCGGTCTCGCATGGAAAACCGAACCCGACGCTTTCGTGTTCTCCTTCCAAGCACCAGCGAACGCGCACAAATCAAAACGAGGAGTGCTGTCGACAATTTCTCAGATCTTCGACTCTTTAGGATGGCTCGCGCCCGTCACCGTACAAGGAAAACTCCTTATGCAGGAGTTATGGACGCGCAAATCGGGCTGGGACTCTCGCGTCAATGGGAGCGATTTTGTACTGACCTGGTGGATATTCGGGAGTTAGAAATAGATCGATGGGTCGGACAGTTCGACCCCGATCGTGGCGTCGAGATTCATGGATTCTCCGATGCGTCTACGCGCGCGATGGGCGTAGTAATCTATATCCGCGTCAGAGACGATGACGAGTCGTTCCGCGTAACTCTACTCTCCGCGAAGTCCAGAGTCGCTCCCATCAAACCGATGACCATCCCGCGTCTGGAATTGTCGGCCGTACTCCTCGCGAAACAAGTCGCACACATCCGGAGAGTTTTAGGACTCGAGCGAATACCGACACACTTATGGACAGATTCGGCCGTAGCGCTCGCGTGGATCCGCAGCCCTCCCTCCAAATGGAAGGATTTTGTAAGGAACCGCGTTGCTGATATTCATCAACTGACACCGCATGCCTACTGGCACCACGTTCCAGGGAATTGTAACCCTGCGGGTCTAGCGTCCCGCGGTGTTTCTCCGCGAGCATTACGCGATTCCATTTGGTGGCGAGGGCCGGCGTGGCTGCGAGAATTCTCTCCAGCATGGCCCACGGAAGCACTCTCCCCGGACGCGCGCATAGACGCCGAGAAACGGCCGGAAAAAGCGTTCACGTTACACGCCGCGCCGACACCATCGTGGGACATTCTCAACCGGTTCTCGTCTCTCACCCGCCTATTACGTATAACCGCGCTGTGTTTCAGGGCTGTGCGCCGCATGAAAATGAAGAAAGGGGACCGCGGACCTGTAAACCCTTTGGCCGTGACGGAAATCGACGAGCTCGTCGGTTCTGCATTCGCCAGACACAAGCTGATCACTTTTCGCCCGAGATTCAAGCACTCACTAACGGCGTTGCGTTACCAGAATCCAGCACGCTCGTAAAAGTTATGCCCTTTGCGGACGCGAACGGTATCTTGCGCGTGGGTGGACGTCTCCAGCACTCGCTTCTGGACGCGGATCAAAAACACCCGATAATCTTGCCACGGTCCTCGGCCTTCACTTCGCTCGTTATAGCCCAAGCGCATGTAAGAAACCTGCACGCCGGAGCACAACTCACACTCGCGACGTTACGACAATCATATTGGGTCGTCGGGGGACGACAACCGGTACGATCCTTCATAAGCAAGTGTGTAACGTGCGCTCGTCACAGAGCTCGGCAGTGTACACAAATTATGGGACAACTCCCGTCGCGCCGCGCCACGCCCGCACGTGCATTCTTGCACTCCGGTGTTGACTACGCGGGCCCTTTCCTCTGGCGAACAAAGCGCGGCCGCGGAGGCAAGGTCCTCAAGGGATATCTCGCGTTGTTCGTATGCATGGCTACCGGCGCGGTCCACCTCGAATTCGTATCGGACTATACGGCAGACGCATTTATAGCGGCTTACAAGCGCTTCACGGGACGTCGAGGAAATTGTTGTACACTGTCGAGCGATTGCGGCACGAATTTCGTCAAAGCAGACAGCGAGCTGCGCCGCATGTTTACACGCGCTTCGCAAGAATCGCAGGCGACCGCACATAGTCTCGCAAACCTCGGAACGCAGTGGAGATTCAATCCCCCTTCCGCTCCTCACTTCGGCGGCAAGTGGGAAGCCGCAGTCAAATCGACAAAATTCCACATGCGCCGCGTAATCGGAGACTCCACACTTACATTTGAGGAATATGCGACGCTGTTTGCGCAAATCGAGGCTTCGTTGAACTCGCGGCCGATCTGTCCACTCTCCGACGACGCGTCCGATCTCGCGACACTCTCTCCGGGGCACTTCCTTATCGGCGAGGCGCTGAACGTAATTCCTGAAACGGAACTCGCGGACACTCCTCGCTCGCGGTTGTCACGGTGGCAACTTCTTCGGCAAATAGTCGATCACTTCTGGTCGCGCTAGTCGCGGGAATACTTGCAGCGAATTCACACTGCGTCAAAATGGCTCACCACGTCTCACCCCTTTCGCGTAGGAGACCTTGTTCTTGTGCGAGACGAACGGACGCCACCGGCCAAATGGCCTCTCGCGCGGGTGACCGAACTCCACCCTGGAAGGGACAACGTTGTACGTGTCGTCACCGTCCGGACCGCGACTACCACACTAAAACGGCCAATCGTCAAATTGTGTCGATTGCCGGTCGATGTAAATACTCCGGCGTCGTCAGCAGACAACTGACGGTCAACGACCGCGCACTTATTGCCGAAACGGCGTCTCGGCAAGGGGGGGAATAATGTTCCGGCAATCTATAATCGATGGATCCGCATTACCATAGTCGCGTAGCCTCGCGGATGACGTCACGTCATCCGCGCGGCCCCCCCTCACCGCGTGAGCCACCGAACGCGTGATTTTCAGTTGCTCATCAGCTGAGCACTCGTCTGTCTACAGTACACGCGTATACATACTGTATCTCGAACACCGCTACCGTCGTTTTCTCGCATTCATTTCATTCGTTATCCCGCAGTATTTCATCGCGTTTTTATGGTTCATTCTCATCGTTATCGTTAGTGTATTGTTATTTAGTGAATAAACGTTTGTTATACTAGTGTACAGTTTATTGAATACCACGTCTACTTCCCACTGGTTCGCAGATCCGATCTCTAACATAGATACAGTAGATAATCTTGCCGTAAAAGATTACTTGGGAAACGAGAAATACAACACGGTTGAAGTCGAAGATAACGTACAGATTGAGGAAGGAGATGACGACGTATTTGAAAAAGATGCTATCGAGCCGTCAAACCTTCCAGAGTCCGCGAGCATTGCTGAGATACCCTTGCGAGATGCGCTCTCAGGACCGAACGAAACGGAATGGCGTACGGCGATTCGAAAAGAAATGTTAGCGATGTTAAAAAATGACGTTTGGGAAATAGTTGATCGCTCCCGCGATCGCGATGTCATTGGCTGCCGTATGGTTCTCTGCGATAAAATTAGTGCTAACGGGCAAGTAAATCGTAGAAAAGCGCGCTTGGTCGCTCGTGGCTTTTCACAGCGACCGGGTTTAGATTTCGAAGAAACTCACGCTCCGGTAACAAGGCTAAGTTCGATTCGAATGATAATGGCATTGGCCGTCGAGTTCGATATGACAATTCACCAATTGGACATATCTACGGCGTATTTAAATGGCGAAGTTGACAAAGATATTTTTATGGAATTGTCAAGTGTCCTTCTCGAGTCACTCCGAGAAATTATATCATTCGAGCCTAATGAGTCTAAAAGGAGAGCACAACAGATGTTAAGAAAGATCTCGAGTGGTGATAAAGTATGTAGAATTAAGAAGGCCTTATATGGCCTATAACAAGCAGGTAGGCAGTGGAATATACGCCTAGACACAGAACTGCGAAATATTGGCTTTACCCCGCTACATGCCGATCCGTGCGTATACATTCTTCGAAAGGGGGAGCAATTTATGATTCTAGCCGTTTATGTAGACGACATAGTAATTGCCGCTAGAAATAGTGCGTGGTTAGAACGCGTAAAGAAAATTCTCATGCAGAAATTCGAAATGACAGATTCCGGGAAAATTAATCATTGTTTAGGAATCGAATTCCAGCATCGAAATGGTGTAATAAAAATGCGACAAGGCGGTTACATTAAGAGAGTGCTACAAAGATTTGGTATGCAGAATTCGAATCCTGTTTCCTCTCCAATGGATCCTTCACAAAAACTCATGAAGCCAGAAAAGGTGAGCGATGAGGCTAAGGATTTTCCTTATAGGGAACTCGTAGGATCACTCATGTATTTGGCAACAGCCACACGTCCCGACATAGCTTACGCAGCGAGCGCACTTAGTCAATTCCACTCGTGTTATGATCGTGAACATTTGTATTGCGGCGAAGCGAGTACTCCGCTATCTTAAAGGTACTACCGAATTAGGAATTTGTTTCCGAAAGGACGATGGCGTCTTGCGAGGCTACACAGATTCCGATTGGGCGGCGAGCGTGCAAGATCGAAGATCTTATACCGGATTCATTTTTGTAATGAATGGCGGACCCGTAAGTTGGGAGTCGCGTAAGCAGCGTACGGTCGCACTCTCCACGATGGAGGCCGAGTATATGGCTCTGGCGGAAGCGACAAAAGAGGCCACTCATCTTCGGAATTTTATGAGCAACGTCGGGACCTTGCGACAAAAATATGTTCCATTGTTTAACGACAACCTAAGTGCGATAGGGTTAGCTAAAAATCCGGTTTTCCACAGTAGATCTAAGCATATCGACGTAAGGCATAACTTCGTACGAGAAAAGTTAAAGGACGGTAGCGTGCGAATTTTCCATAAAGCGTCTAAAGACTTGATAGCGGATGTGCTGTCAAAAGGTCTTTCAGGGCCGAGTCATAACAGGTGTATTTCATTTTTAAAGATTTGTGATTATTAAATAGGAGCATACCATATTGTAACTGAATGACCATATTGTATGACAGCGATGAAAAATGTATTTACATTCGCATTTTGAGGGGGAGTGTTGGAATGAGTGTATGTACACCAAAACGAGCGAACGCGAGACAACGCGAGACAACGCGAGACAACGCGAGCGAACCCGAGTAGACGCGCATTGTATTACCGGTGTGTTTACGGTTGACACGCGGTCGGTTAGTCCGGAAAGTATCTCGATAAGAACAAGCCGCGTAAATACATAATAACGTTTCATATAAAGTCGTTACATACTTAGCACACAATATCGTTATTTAATCATATTCACCTGTCCACTGAGTATAGCCCAATTGAGGTTTCAACACTGTTATTATATGTTCACTTATGTTTGGAATATAGAATGTAAATGCCCAATTGTCGTGTAATAGATGTTTACTATCATTTACTCATTATTAGTGCAAAATTGAATATATTATTTAGATGAAAATGTTCTATTTTCGTGCATGTGAAAGACTTCGGAATAAAAAAATATATATAAATGAAATAAGTAATAAATAAATAAATAAACCAATCCTAACTTTACACACGGTATCTGCAGGCATTCGTTTTGCCGTTAACTTTCGTTTGTTTCAGATACTTCTGTTCGTAACTTCATACATGTTCGTTTGCTATTCATAGTGGCTTGTATAATTCTCTTATAGTGGTTTGTATAATTTATATATTGGTTTACTCTGATTGTTACGTGCTGGTTTAAAAATGGAAAAAATTCCCGGGAAAAAGGTC
Organism: Lasioglossum lativentre; assembly: GCA_916610255.1. Lineage (NCBI taxonomy): Eukaryota > Metazoa > Arthropoda > Insecta > Hymenoptera > Halictidae > Lasioglossum > Lasioglossum lativentre. The sequence continues at coordinate 359,154 of OU744365.1, read as the reverse complement.
AGTAGCTTCATTTACGTATATAATGATTATACGTATAATAAAGACAATCGTTCTACGGGGTGTCGCGGGGCAATAATGGACGTCGGTAATGGTTGTTTTAAATTGTTACACGATCACAATCATTTGGAAAGAATATATACAATCGAACAAGAGAAAATGAAGCACGAAATGCTTCAGTTTTGTCGAGAAACGGCGTTACCATTGAAGAAAATATTCGACGATGTTTGTAGAAAGTATGTTATAAAACATTTTTTTACACAAAATTTTATTGAAATAGAGTTTTTAATCGAGCTTTGGCTATTCGATAGCCTACATAAAAAAACCCCGATCTGCCAATTTACAGGCCGATATCTCATCTGTAAGGGTATAGTTATTCCGGAAAATCGAAAAACCAGTTTTTGGTCCATTTTCCCTATTTATTGACAGTTAAAAATTCTGACACATTTTGGATACTAAGCCACATAGTAAGTTTCATTTACAGATTCTTCCGTTGCAAACTCTGGTTGTAAAACGCGAAAAACACGAAAAAAATCTAGAAAATGCAGATTTCATATACAAAACGAAAGAGCACTACTCCAGATTTAATTCAGAAATGAGATATTATCATAAGTATTACGCTCAATATTTTTCGGCGTTTTTCCTAAGTTATACCTATCTTCTCTGAATTAAAAAAATATATTATGTTATATTAAACATTACCACGTTCAGAGAAATATTTTCCAGACTTTAAAAGTTGTAGTACAAAAAACGAAAATAATACTAAGTCGTTATTATTTCGCTATATTATTTCGCTGATGACTTTTTGGTCCAGGTTCGAATCACGCCCGGGTCAATCTTTTTTTCAGTTTATCAAATGTTTTTTCGCTTCCTAACTATATGATTGTTGCGAAACCATTGTAAAAACATTTTTTAACTATTTTTAAATAATTTTTCGAAAAAATATTTTTGATGTACTTTCGGGCTCTAATTATTTACGGATTGTATTACTTAACATTTTGTGTTCTACTTAACATTTTTTTTACATGGAATTGTGCATCGACTTGACTATCAAGTCTTGTATCTTTACTGGGTTCATTATTCAGTAATAAATCCAGTGTATTATCAGGATCTAGCGATATTGCATGTTGTGTCTGTTTCTGTCAAGTGAAAAGGAAAGTGCTATACATATTATTAAGGATATAATAAGAACGAGGTTTATGCTTCGGACAACTGTACCCATTGTTGTTTGGAAAAAGTCCTGATGATGGGTGTTTTCTCGTGTAGCGAGGTTGATTGTGACAGCGGAACTATCCTGTCAAGGATATACAGCGGTATACGGGATTTAAAGAATTTCACTTGTTCGGTCACGAAAAGAACCCTTTTGTTTTATTTGTAATTAACAGACGTTCACTCCGGAGACGATAATCCCGCGATAGGCACGGTAGCGATAAGCGTCGAATCCGGAAGGTTTTGCGCGAGACGGTTACAAGACTGCGATAGGCGCGAATACAATGTACGTGTTGATCGTTCGCTGTCTGGATCAAGAAGACGAAGGACAACGGCAGGAACGTTTGTAATCGTAGCGCGGCGCTATCGATCGAGGCGCGTGATCGATATATAAACTCGCGCCCAATTACCGGCAATTTTGAACGTGTAGTCCTGAACAATGGGCATTTTCGATTCCGGATACTTACCTGAGACTGTCGAGCTGTGGACATTGCTTTATTTAGGTGGTCCAATATTTTTTTGTGTGCACCAGATTCATAACACTGATAGTAACTTCGATGATTTAAAGATCCTCTTCACAAGATCAGATGAATTATCGCAAGCTGTTTCGTATTTGAAATAATCCGAAATAATGGATGAACATGATAATAATATTCTCTTATTCCTCGACTGGATTCCCACCAGTCAAGTTCCAGCTCCCGCTATTTCCTGACTTGTAAGTATCTTCTCCGCTAAATACCTAGTCCACCTTGATGACGAGTCTTACTGTCGCACAGAATACTCCGAATCACTTCCTCGCTTTATCAGTGAGCACAGCGTGCCACTGAAGCCCGGTGTTTCACACTGGCAAACGGCAAGACACACTGTCCGCCGAACTCCGACCGCGTTGGAGTCGTTTAACGTGCGAGGTTCGTCCTCCATCACGTTAAACGTAGAACCGCCACGGGAGGCCTCAACGTCGGCACGCTGTCGACGCTGAGGATCCGACAAACCAGACCCGTGGCAGGGGAGATCGTGGCACCCACTACGATCGGAAATCATCTCCCGCACTCTTGCGATCCTCCGTATCACCCTTCGCGACGCGAAACTAGCACCGCGAGCCGCGACCTCCGCGAAAGACCGAGCGACGAACACGGAACTCTTACCGTAAACACGTGTCATTATTTCACACCCACACCTAGATTCCCGACGCACGCGATTTATCCGCCCTCTCGCCGACTGTCACCCTGGCACGGGGAGCTCTCCAGGCACGAGAGGATTACGCCGCGAACACGGGAAAACCAGACTCGTTACAATATAGAGAATAAATAACGACTTAGTATTATTTTCGTTTTTTGTTCTACAACTTTTAAAGTCCGGAAAATATTTCTTTGAACGTGGTAATGTTTAATATAACATAATATATTTTTCTAATTCAGAGAAGATAGGTATAACTTAGGAATAACGCCGAAAAAAATTGAGCATAATACTTATGATAATATCTCATTTCTGAATTAAATCTGGAGTAGTGCTCTTTCGTTTTGTATATGAAATCTGCATTTTCTAGATTTTTTTCGTGTTTTTCGCGTTTTACAACCAGAGTTTGCAACGGAAGAATCTGTAAATGATACTTAATATGTGGCTTAGTATCCAAAATGTGTCAGAATTTTTAACTGTCAATAAATAGGGAAAATGGGCCAAAAACTGGTTTTTCGATTTTCCTGAATAACTATCCTTACTGATGAGATATCGGCCTGTAACTTGGCAGATCGGAGTAGGCTATCGAATAACCAAAGCTCGATTAAAAACTCGTCGGGGGCGAATTTCACCACCAAACCCGGCTATAGCCTTTGTTTATAATTGCAGGTACCCAGATGCTGGAGCACATTGCTCTTTTCGAAAATTAAGACCAACACTACAAAGGGAAAGAGCATATTGTAGGCCACGGATACCAGAGACGTTTATAGTGTTAAATTAAATGATTCGAAATTATCAACCTCTGGAATACTTAAATGTATATTATGCAGTGTCAGAAAAAGGGGAAAACGCAATAATTTTGTCATCTGACATTTTAATTGAAGCATTGTCCAAATCTACAGAATTGTACGTAGATGGAACTTTTGCAGTAAGTATAGTAATACCATTATAAATCCGATATAACATTTATTATAATAGTTATATTTTATGTTTGACTGTAACATTTTTACATTTGTTATCTTTAAGTTTAAAAATTCCACATTATATTCTTACATCTATAATGTTGACATTCATTCTGTGCATTGTTCCTAATTGGTCAGTTTTTCATTTTGGTAAACATTTTGGTAAATGAATGGTAAAGTTGTTCAGAATCATATCTTAGTTAGTAACCAATTTTGAAATTATGTCCAATAGCATCTGAAAACTATGTATGTTGTAAGTTCAAAATGTGTATATGTCATAATACGTTATGTGATATTTGTTTTTTTAGGTCTTACCGAAGAAACCCCACATAGGACAGCTGTACACCATAAAGCTGTACAGCTGTAAAACATAATTTGCATTAGTTTTATATATTAAAATGAGTGCAATATTATAGGATGATTTTTTTTAGGGTATTGCGACTCTACTTATTCTATGCGAAAAACGAACAGCTACTTTATATACTGCCATATGGGAAAAAATAATTAATATAATATCCAATTTGCCAAACACTATAAAGTTTATAATGAGCGATTATGAAACAGCAGCTGTTAAAACCTTAAGTAATTTATTTCCCAGTGCAGATATACATGGCTGCTGGTTCCATTATTGTCAGGTTTGTAATGCTATTTATAATACATTTATTTGTATTAACACAATCGTAGTTTTCTGTTTATATATTGTAGGCTGTTCTTCGAAAGTGGCGTAAGCTTGGGTTAAATAGTGCTCCTCGTACTGTTGTACATATGGCAATGTCTTTGCCTTTAATACCTGCTATAAAATTTGAACAAGGTTTGTCAATTATTCAAAAGGAAGCAGATATTGCATCGAGCAAGTTTCCGGGTATTCTTTTGTTTATGACCTATATGAGACGTACCTGGTTAAAAATAGCATCGCGAGTCTGCGTACACAATTGTCCAGTACGTACGAATAATATTGCAGAATCATTTCACAACATTGCATGTCAAAAACTGGGGAAACAAAATATTAATATTTGGGCATTTTTAGGTACAGTATTTTTTACTTTTATTGTTTATTATACACATAAAATTAATTTTTGACAAGTGGCATGAATTTATTTATAATTTAGTGATTATACTAAATTTATTCTTTATGTTATTCTACATATACAGAGGTTTATATATAATTAAATGTTATTACATTTTTAGAAAAAGTAAAATATCTACTTATTGACCAATAGCTTGACTTGAGTCGATTAAAAAATGGCATAGTATCTCGAAGACGTCGTGCAAATGCTAATATTAATCATAAAAAAGAAATAACAAGTGCTCAAGAAGAATATGATGCTGGAAGGTATATGTCTTTTTCTCTAGTTCCAACTGGCGTGTTTACTATTTGTCCATATACATATATGTATGTGTATTTTACATTTGGATTTGTATGATTTTTAGATTATCTCTAGAAGAATTTTTAAATATGTTTACTCATAAAGAAAAATTTTTTCAAATTAATAAAGTTAGCACATTGGCAAGTATGTACCTTATATATCTTATGTCTTCGCATAGAAAATATTCCATACAATTAACATGTTTTTCTTGTACAGATGAAGATAGTACTGATGAGATTGAAGATACCAATTATTTTGATATAAGTTATGGACTGGTGGAGAACGGTAAATAAATTTGCTTTATTATATAGTACGTATGACCTGCAATATAAATACGACATATTATTCAAAATAATATATATTATTAGTAGAACGAGTGCATAAAAAAGATAAAAGAACGTTACGTATATATTCAATTTTATATATACATGTAAAGAAAGTAGGCTTCCTTTATTTGAATCTGTCGCGCTCTACACACGACGCACGCCTTCTTCAATTAACTCACTAGATGGAGCAATAGGGAGAATGATGAGCAGATTTTGAGAGAGTGAGCCGATTAGAAAAATACGTTAGAGATAATTGTTAAGAGTGTTAAACGTGAATTAAAGAAGTGATAAGGATAAACTTGAATTGTCGTTTCTTTATTTTACAGGTAACTTTGTAATTATTGTAAATAGCCCTTGTACATAATAATAAACGAAACTTTATTTTACAGAGAAACAAATTTACGTATTATTCTTATTGATAAGAAGTTAACACCCTTATATACATATATTATATTATATTATGTATAGTATCATATACACACATACGCATGTTATACATTCATTTTTCAAAATTATGGCATAACAAATTTTGCGAAATTTGAAATTTTGCGAAGGTACCCCATTTTAGCCAAACGTCTTACGTCATTGACGCTAAAATTCTCGCGCATGCGCATGAAAAACGCACAATATCTCCACGCTGCTTCGGACGCGTACCATATGAATATGAACATGAATTGCGCGAGGCGCATTAGGGTCGGTTTATACACTTTCAGGCAAGCGGACAGCACGGACGATCTGTGTAGAGATGCTAGGTACAAAAATCCCGTTTCATTACGCTGGTTTTGTATCTAGTATCTATACACAGACCGTTCGTGCTGTCCGTTTCCCTGAACGTGTATAAACCGACCCTTAGTGCGACACTCCTATTGATAGATTTCCACATCATCCACGAGATACTATCGCCAATGCGTGTTTTTTGTCAGTGGTAGCGCTTGTAGGCCTATTTCACTGTGTTTCACAATAATTTTTTTAAATAAATTGGAAATTTTGGCAGTACGTAATTTGAAACTATCTATTTTTATTTTCCTAAATTATCATATGACACAGGGGAATATACCTACAGGGGATACCATTGACAAAAAATATGCATTGGCAGTAGTGCCATTACCTCATGGATGATGTGGAAATCTATTGATATGAGTGTCACCCTAATGCGCCTTGTGTAGTTCATACGGTGCGCGTTTGTGGTGCCTCAAACACTGTTACTCTATTCTATATGTATCCTAGTACATATAGTACCTAATTTATACATACGAGATGACCCACGCAATTGGAACGAATTATATCACGAGAATGATAAGTGCTATAAAGCTGTTTCAGACAATGTTGAATGGTGTGGGAGGGGGTCTATTATTTCAGAATGACTTATTTATATAGTTTTATATATTATATTATTTTTTGATATAGTACATGCAAATGCAGTTTTTTAAAATGTCACGAATAAATAGAAGACACCATTTGAAAAAAGTGCATCCACAATTGCTAAATGCATCATTGGATCAATGGATAATTATATATGAAAAAGAATGTACAAGACTGCAGATAGATAATGAAGAACATAAGATCGAAATACTAAGATTTTTTTTGGATGACACAAGCCAAAACTGGTATCATTCAATGATGTTGAGAGAGAGAGAAAGTCAATGGGACACATGGAAAGAAAAATTCATAGAGACTTTTGGAAATAAAGGATGGAATAAGAGAGCATATGCTCACTATTATAAATACAAGGAATGCTCACTATTAGATTATGCAATAAAAAAAGAAAAATTACTATTAGAAATTAACAAAGATATGGACATAGACACAGTTATAGATAGAATTGGATTTGGTCTACCAGAAAATATTAGGGAAAAAATAGATAGAGAAGACTTAGAAAATATAACAGACTTATTTAATGAATTAAAAAAACATGAAGGAAAAATGGGTAAAAGGAGTAATTTTAAAACAAAAGAAACTAAACAAGATTGGAAGTACAAGACTGAAGAAAAGAAACCATGTAAGACATGTGAAGGCTTAAATAAAGGTGCAAGATACCACCCAGAGGATAAATGTTGGTTTAAAACAAAACCAAATGGAACTAAAGAACAACCAAAAATAATAGGAAATAATGCAGTCATAGAAGTAAATTTACAAGATGAATCAAAAAACGAATTATCACACCATTGATAAAAGTAAAAATGTTATTAGAAGACAGACTGAATATAGATGGAATTTACGATCCAGGATCACAGATATCAATAATAAATTCAAGATTTATTAAAATAAAGGAAAACAAAGAAGATATGAATAAAATAGCATTAAGAACAGTCAATGGTGTGACACAAACAAATGGACTAGTAACAATAAAAATTAGAATACTTGAAATACAGAAAGAAGTAGACGTATTTATAGTGAAAAATGATGATTTTGAAGATTTCTTAATTGGGCTGGATATGATAAAACTATTTAGATTAACTCAAGATGAGAACTTAAACATCTCTCAAAAGTTAATAGAGAACAAAATAAGAACAGAAACAGAAAAAATAAGCCCAATAGAAATTAAAGTGAACTTTAATGAACATGTTCAAGAAAAAGAATTTGAAGTGAAATTGAACCACTTACATGAAAAAGAAAAATTAAAAATAGAAAAACTAATAGATAGGTACAAAATGATTTTCGCGAAAGATAAATATGATATAGGAACAGTGAAAGACTATGAAGCAAGGATAGATTTATCAGTGGAAAAATATTGCAGTAAGCGACCATACAGATGTACAATTGAAGACAAAAAGGAAATAGAACAGCAAGTAGCAAAATTACTAGAGGAAAACCTAATCGAAGAATCTTATAGCCCTTTTGCGGCACCAGTTACTCTGGCCTTTAAAAAAGATGAAGGGAAAAAATCTCGATTATGCATCGACTTTAGAGAACTAAACAAGATAGTTATACCACAAGCGCAACCTTTTCCACTCATTGACGATATAATAATAAAAGCCAGAAACTGTAAATACTTTACAACGTTAGATATAAATTCTGCATTTTGGTCAATTCCACTAAGGATAGAAGATAGAAAAAAAACCGGCTTCATAACACAAGAAGGACACTACCAATGGACCTGTTTACCATTTGGTCTGAAAACAGCACCAGCAATATTTCAGAGAATCCTATCTAGTATACTACGAAAACATAATCTCAAACATTGTACAGAAAATTACATAGACGACATATTAATATTTTCAAAAACTTTCGAAGATCATATATTACATATAGAACAAGTTTTAAACGCGATCATAAAAGAAGGATTTAGACTGAAACTGAAGAAATGCACACTTGCAGCGAGATCAGTAAAATACCTTGGACACATCATTGAGAATAACACAGTAAGACCTATTAAAGATAACTTAATTTCAATTCAAAATTTTCCAACCCCCAAAACTCAAAAAAATATTAGACAGTTCTTAGGAAAGATTAATTTCTATCATGAATATATACCAGAGATTTCAATAATACTAGATCCACTACATAGATTGTTAAGAAAAGATGTGAAATTTGATTGGTCTGAAGAATGTGAGAAATCTTTTATAAAAATAAAAAAGTTATTATGCTCCCAACCAGTGCTAGAAATATTCGATAAAGATTTGCCCATCAAAATATATACAGATGCCTCACTAGAAGGCATGGGTGCAATATTGAAACAAGTTCAACAAAATGGAAAAGAGAAACCAGTGGCTTATTTTTCGAAAAAACTGAGAGAGACACAAAAAAGAAAAAAAGCTATATATTTAGAATGTCTAGCAATTAAAGAGGCAATAAATTATTGGGAACACTGGTTGATTGGAAGATATTTTGAAGTATATTCAGATCACAAACCTTTGGAACATCTTAACATTAAAGTAAGAACGGACGCAGAACTGGGTGAGCTGACATACTACCTATCACAATTCGATTTCAAAATAAAGTATTTACCAGGAAAATGTAACCTTGAAGCGGACTGTCTTAGTCGAAATCCGGTATTAGAACCAGTTAAGACACAAGATATGCTACAAACTGTAAACTTAATAAAGATAAATGAAATAAAAAAGGATCAACAAGAAAACAATATGTTACAAAAACTAAAAAGAAAGATAGTTGATAAGGACGGTACTTTTTATAAACAAGGAAAAAATAATAAAAACAAAATAATCTTATCAGAAAAACTAAGCGTTAAATTAATAAAAGAAACACACATGGAATGGTGCCACATTGGAATTAGACAGACATTAAACAGAATATGCCCGCATTATACAGCGAAGAATTTAATAGAAAATATAAAAAGAATATGTAAAAATTGTAATATATGCATTAAAAATAAATCGAGAGGCCAATTAAAATACGGATTGATGTCACACTTAGGACCAGCAACTAGACCATTTGAAATAATGTCGATTGATACCATTGGTGGATTTGGCGGTCAAAGATCAACGAAAAGATATCTGCATCTATTAGTCGATCATTTTACAAGATATGCGTTTATTCTAACATCCAAAACACAAACCGCAAAGGACTTTATAAAATTAGTCAAAAATATACTAGAAACGGATAAGATAGATATGATAATTACAGATCAATATCCAGGCATCAATTCAACAGAATTTAAAAACTTTTTGAAAGAACAAGAGGTAAAACTTATATTCACAGCTGTAAATGCACCTTTTTCAAACGGCCTAAATGAAAGACTCAACCAAACAATAGTCAATAAAATAAGATGCAAAATTAACGAAACTAAAGAAAAGAAAGCTTGGACGACAATAGCAAGAGAATGTATAAACAAATATAACGTAACAGAACACTCAGGTACAGGCTTTACACCAAAATATTTACTAGACGGTACAGATACAAGTCTGTTACCCGAAGAATTAAAAGAAAATAAAAATGTAGAAGATTGGAAGAAAGATAGAAAACTAGCAGTACAAAAAACCATAAAATCACACGAATACAATAAAAAACTCTTTGATAAAAACAGAAAAGAACACGAATTCAACACAGGGGACCTAGTATATGTGGAAAATGGCAATAAATTAAACAGAAAAAAACTAGACGAACTTAGGATTGGCCCATTCGAAATAATAGAGAAGATATCAGACTCAATATACAAAATTAAAACTGGAAGAAGAAATGAAGAAAAAGGATTATTCCATAAAACAAAATTAATACCAGTAGGAGATACAACAGATGATGAAAATTCCTGATGTAATTTTCACGGTGGAAAGGGGGGATGTAAAGAAAGTAGGCTTCCTTTATTTGAATCTGTCGCGCTCTACACACGACGCACGCCTTCTTCAATTAACTCACTAGATGGAGCAATAGGGAGAATGATGAGCAGATTTTGAGAGAGTGAGCCGATTAGAAAAATACGTTAGAGATAATTGTTAAGAGTGTTAAACGTGAATTAAAGAAGTGATAAGGATAAACTTGAATTGTCGTTTCTTTATTTTACAGGTAACTTTGTAATTATTGTAAATAGCCCTTGTACATAATAATAAACGAAACTTTATTTTACAGAGAAACAAATTTACGTATTATTCTTATTGATAAGAAGTTAACACCCTTATATACATATATTATATTATATTATGTATAGTATCATATACACACATACGCATGTTATACATTCATTTTTCAAAATTATGGCATAACAAATTTTGCGAAATTTGAAATTTTGCGAAGGTACCCCATTTTAGCCAAACGTCTTACGTCATTGACGCTAAAATTCTCGCGCATGCGCATGAAAAACGCACAATATCTCCACGCTGCTTCGGACGCGTACCATATGAATATGAACATGAATTGCGCGAGGCGCATTAGGGTCGGTTTATACACTTTCAGGCAAGCGGACAGCACGGACGATCTGTGTAGAGATGCTAGGTACAAAAATCCCGTTTCATTACGCTGGTTTTGTATCTAGTATCTATACACAGACCGTTCGTGCTGTCCGTTTCCCTGAACGTGTATAAACCGACCCTTAGTGCGACACTCCTATTGATAGATTTCCACATCATCCACGAGATACTATCGCCAATGCGTGTTTTTTGTCAGTGGTAGCGCTTGTAGGCCTATTTCACTGTGTTTCACAATAATTTTTTTAAATAAATTGGAAATTTTGGCAGTACGTAATTTGAAACTATCTATTTTTATTTTCCTAAATTATCATATGACACAGGGGAATATACCTACAGGGGATACCATTGACAAAAAATATGCATTGGCAGTAGTGCCATTACCTCATGGATGATGTGGAAATCTATTGATATGAGTGTCACCCTAATGCGCCTTGTGTAGTTCATACGGTGCGCGTTTGTGGTGCCTCAAACACTGTTACTCTATTCTATATGTATCCTAGTACATATAGTACCTAATTTATACATACGAGATGACCCACGCAATTGGAACGAATTATATCACGAGAATGATAAGTGCTATAAAGCTGTTTCAGACAATGTTGAATGGTGTGGGAGGGGGTCTATTATTTCAGAATGACTTATTTATATAGTTTTATATATTATATTATTTTTTGATATAGTACATGCAAATGCAGTTTTTTAAAATGTCACGAATAAATAGAAGACACCATTTGAAAAAAGTGCATCCACAATTGCTAAATGCATCATTGGATTTATGGAAAAAGTCTATGAGAATTTAGACTTTCCCACACTATTTAATTTTCTTCTCTATAAAATGTTTATAGCACTAACGATTCTCAATATATAATTCATCCCAATTGAGTGGGACATCCTGTATACTGGATATTAAGGTCGAAACATACAAGACCGACGTCCAAACCGGTCTTGTATGTTTCGACCTTTAACAATCCAATTTATATTTTTCTAGATGATGAGTACATTTATGAAATTCTTGATGATACGTTTTGGTATGATAAAACGGAAAATAAAGTCAGTAATGATAATAATAATGGAAAAGAAGATATTAGAGAACATAAGGAAGGGTATTGCACAATCTGCTTTGTTAAGAAAGCAACACAAGTTTGCGTTCCATGTGGTCATCTTGCATGCTGCATGATATGCATCATGCAACTAGAGTGTAATAGATGTCCCACATGTAATGATAATTTTAATACGCATGTGACGCTCCGCCATCCATGAAATTTTGATATATATACAGGGTGTTCGACTGCAGGTGGGAGAAGATTTAAGAGGTGGTTCTCCATGACAATATAAATCAAAAATGAACAATAAAAACCACGTGTTGCAGAAGTGAAACTTCTTGCAGTCTAGTAATGTTTAGCAGTAAATTAACATTGGAAATGCTAAATAATCCTAATGAAACGACAACAAGATCAGGAACAACTAATACAAAAAAAAATAATGCAGTGTTACGAACCAGGGCCGCGAGTAGCGCGTGTGGCTGGCGAAAGGTTATTACCCTTGGAATAAGGTTACAATTTGTTAGTTTGAGGAATAGAATCAAGCGTAGACGAACCTGAACAGTAGTTACTACGTGAACAGGGAGCTACTAGAATGGTGTAGGAAAGACGTGCAGACGAACCTGATGCGTAATTGCGTAATCAGGGAGCTGCTAGGAGGTTGTAGAAGGGCGCGGATAAACCCAATACAAGATTAGGTAGCCGCTAGGAGGTTGGATAAAGCGCAGACGAACCTGATGCGAAATCGCGTAAACAGGGAGCTGCTAGGATGCGGACGAACCTGATGCATAACCAGGGAGCCGCAAGGATAGTATAGTTTTCATGGACGAACCCAGTGCGAAAGTGGGGAGCCACTAGGTTGGATAAATCTTTGTATGGACTATTGGTTTGGCGCGAACGAACCTGATGCGTAATCAGGGAGTCGCTAGGATTGTTAGTAGGCCTCGTAACTAGTATAATTTAATTGATACAATCTGAGCGGTAAGATTGTATCGTGTGGGAACGTTCAATTACTAGATTAGGATTGTGGTCAATAATTAAGGGTTTAAGAAAGTTGCACGATGTACCAAAATAACACAAATATATTCTTATAAGGAATGTGTATGTACAATGGTGGTGTCGCGACTGAATTGAATAATGTGTATGTATAATATTATTACCTAAGATGCTCGGTGTTGACGCACTGGCAATGCGGGGCCTGATAGTACTAATAATGCCAAATATACTTTAAACCGAACTCGCGGAGTCTTTAAGGTTAACTTTGATCGAAGGGGAACTTTAGCCCGATCTCACTAGACGTGGATTCTAACGACTGCAACACGACGTGACACTACTCGTGTCTAGAATAGTACTAACCAACGAGAGTAAAAATGCAAGGGTTTATATACCCCAAAAATAGGATTGGTAGTCTGATTTTAATCTGCAGTTACAAGGGACTGCACTCTCGTTTTTTGTGGGTTTCCATTAAATCGGGCCAGAGCTCGATCTTCGTCAAGAGGGTAGATTCTAGAAGGGCCTGTTATCTAGGACGTTTCCTGCCAGAGACGATCTTGAAGAGATTCCCGTGAGAAAATCAACGGAATTTCTTCTCATACCGTAACAGCAGCGACAACAAGATCAGGAATAACTAATACAAAAAAAAATAATGAACGATCAAAATTTGCGACGCAATTAAGGAGAGCGTATGGGAAAGAAAGAGACATAGTTCATAGCGTTTCCCATACGCTCTCCTTTTTTAGCAGCTTTCCTGAGGGAAATGCCTGTGTCTAATGCTTTAATAGCATTCTTTAGACTTTCAGGAGTATAATTTAATCTCGTATTCTTCTTCTTGATATTTGCCTTACTGACCAATACCGTAGACTTCTTATTTATCTTACAATTGGTATTGGCACTTTTCTTCCTGAGATTTTTTGTGCCTGCCAAACTCCAAATTAGTGTCTCATAAATTGGCACTAGGCTGGAATCAACAGGTCCATGAAACATGAGACAAGCAAATTATTGTACCATAAATACGGACTTCTAAAAAGCTAGTGTACATAATATGAGACAGCTTTATAATTAATAACATTGCGCCAGAATCCTAATCGTATTTATTTAATTACAATCTACGACTTTTCAGCTTTCGATTAAGTTATTTAACATCTTTTAAAATCATTGAAATTTATAAATATGCTTAAAACAAAACGCTAAGTGTATTCGTACTTCAGCTCAGAGTAAGCTAAGTAATTTTATACAAACTTGGAGAGGACACTTCAACTTCATTTTTACATATTAAATACATTAAATCAACATTAATATTTATACACATAGAAATTTGAAGGGTTATATTTTTATATAAATATAATTTTATTTAAATTGTGATATGCATATATTTATAATATGTATAATCTCCTTTCATTTTTATTTTTAATATTTCATAAATGGGGACATTGTCTCATAATATGGCCTTTTTACCTTACTGATGCAAGTTCTTACGGTTACGGTGCCATTCTGTTTCAACAACAGAAAGATTTGCAGAGCACCCTGTTATGTATTTTAGCCGACGAACGACAGAGGTAGAAAGCCGATACCATAGTTATGAAAAATGTTCTATTTTCGTGCATGTGAAAGATTTCGGAATAAAAAAATATATATAAATGAAATAAGTAATAAATAAATAAATAAACCAATCCTAACTTTACACACGGTCTCTGCAGGCATTCGTTTTGCCGTTAACTTTCGTTTGTTTCAGATACTTCTGTTCGTAACTTCATACATGTTCGTTTGCTATTCAATTCTCTTATAGTGGTTTGTATAATTCTCCCAATCAGCACACGTCGTCTCAAAGATGTCTCTTACACGGCGTTTTCCCGTCTGAACGTCTTATGTCCCAAAGATACGTCTTTTAGTTGGCTTAAAGATATCTTTATGGAGACGTCGTTTTCACGGAAGAGGTTGAACGTCTTTTAGCTGTCTCATTTCAGTCGTAAAAACAACGTCTCCATAAAAGATATCTTTTTGGCGACTGAGAGACGTTTTTCCGGAGACGTTGTTTTTGCGGCTGAAGGTAGCTGTCTTTTAGCCGTCTCATTTCAGTAATAAAAACAACGTCTCTATAAAGGATATCTTTTTGGCGACTGAGAGACGTTTTTCCGGAGACGTTGTTTTTGCGGCTGAAGGTAGCTGTCTTTTAGCCATCTCATTTCAGTAATAAAAACAACGTCTCTATAAAGGATATCTTTTTAGCGACTGAGAGACGTTTTTCCGGAGACGTTGTTTTTGCGGCTGAAGGTAGCTGTCTTTTAGTACAATGGCTAAAATATACTGGTTTTTAATTTTGCTATTTCTTGGAATGATAAAAAAATTAATTTTCAAAACATTATATATTTATATGATAATATTTATATTTAAAATGAATCTTTATTTAATATTAGAAGTGGAATATTTATTTCCTGATATACAGATAATATTTATTTCATATTATGAAAAAAATATTTTTTTCTAATTATAAAATGAATCTTTATTTAATATTAGAAATGGAATATTTTTTTCCTTATATACAGATAATATTTATTTATTGTTATTTCGTATTATGAAAAAAACATTTTTTTCTCGTTATAAAATGAATCTTTATTTAAAATTAGAAATAGAATATTTTTTTTTAAGTATGCAGGAAATACTTTATGTTTATCATGGAAAAATATGTGTTCCAGAATATGGAAGACATACAACTTTCATATTACGAATGAAATATTGGTTTCAAATATAAAATAAATCTTTATTCAATACTGGAAGTAAAATGTTTACTTTTAATTTACTTTCAATTCGTGCGTGTCATTTAATTTTTTAATAGAAGTTTATCTCTTCTAATTATATGATTTCATATGATTTGAACTTTTATAGGAATAAAAAGTAATAAACGTAACAATAGGTTCGCATGGCTCAGCGAGGAATCACATCATCAAGTAAACGGTCATCCCGAGTTCGAATCCCGTCAACTGCATAGAAATTTCTGAATTGTAATAAGGTCCTTTCGAAGACAAATTGGAATATTTCCTCAAGCATTGCATAGAGAAAAGTATATGTATATGGATAGTTTCTAATGTTTGTTATGTGACGTTCGTCACCACAGTCCGTCCTGCTCTTGCAAGCCCAGGCCGTTCCTGTGGTATATTTTCAAGGGGCCTGCCCCTCATTCATACGCCACTATTTCAAATCTCACAAGAATAAAGTTTCAAGGGACCGTTTCCCTATTGATACGGTCCGTTCCAGTCTAGTGAACCTACTACGTCGCAACCCCCACCAGAAGTCGAAATCATCGAGACAGCGAATCAAATCGATCATTAGTAGTCGACAGTTCGAACCGACAACACCACTCCTGCAGCTGAATTATCTCACGAAATACGATAAGGACATAGTCTGAGAACAGAATTATTTCACGAAATACGATAAGGACATAGTCTCAGAACAGAATTATTTCACAAAATACGATAAAGGACTTAGACGCAGGAATTTTCCTCGAACTAGGCGGCCTGGTCCAGCCGTTCGATCTACCGTACCCACCACAATCTTGGCGGACTTGGTCCAGCCGTTTGCGTGTGCGTACTCCAATTCACGGCCCAGGCGGACTAGGTCCAGCTGACCGGGGATCCCATCCCGACATTCTCTCTCTGACGACGGAACGACGTAACTCGCCCTACGTCGCAACGAACCGTGGACATCAAAAGAAATTCGCACGCGTAAAAACGTAACGTCTTCGCGGACCCCGCGTGAGACGTAACAGTTATAACTTTTTTTTAAAAGATGTCTTTACAAGGTAACTTTCAGATGTCTTTGAAAGATGTTTAAAAGCTGTCTTTGGACGCCCGACAAAGTCGTGAAAGATGTCTGAAACATGCCTTTGGAGGCCTGTGAGATGTAAAAAATACGTCTCTACAATCACTGAAAAACGACCAACAGTCATTCTAAAGACGACTTTAAGACAGACAGATTTGTAACAAACGACCTTCCGGAGCCCTTCCAGAAACGCTCCGGAGACATTCGCCGACGGCTTTCGGACGTCTGAATGTCTTGCGGCAGACATCTTTCAGCTCTCTTTGAGCGGTCTCTGTGCTGATTGGGCTCTTATATTTAGTGGTTTGTATAATTTATATTGGTTTAATCTGATTGTTACGTGCTGGTTTAAAAATGGAAAAAATTCCCGGGAAAAAGGTCGGTAGCTTCATTTACGTATATAATGATTATACGTATAATAAAGACAATCGCACCAAAAATATTTTGCGTTGTAGTACACGCCGTACTACGGGGTGTCATGGGGCAATAATGGACATCGGTGATGGATGTATTAAATTGTTACACGATCACAATCATTCGAAACTATTGCATAGGATCGATCAACAGAAAATGAAGCACGAAATGCTTCAGATTTGTCGAGAAACGGCGTTTCCATTAAAGCAAATATTCGACGATGTTTGTAGAAAGTAAGTATTAGTTTCTATTATCTATAAAAAAGTGTGCACTGTGAAATATAGTTTTTAAATTATATATGTGTATATAAATTGTGGATTAAGTAATTTATTTTTTTTATTAAAGATATCCTGACGCTGCATCTGTGCTTTCATATAATAGTGTGAAAGCCACACTTCTTCGTGAGAGACAGAAAAGCTGCCCTCCCATTCCATCATGTTTAGCTGCTTTATATGAATATTTAAGAACTTCTTCTTTTATGGAAAATATATATAAAGTAATGATAAGACATGGAAATGGTAAAGTAGCAATCTTATTTTCCACTGAAATGCTGTTGCAGACCCTTAATACCTCTCAATGTATTTATGCTGATGGTACTTTCTCTGTAAGTAACATAAAGATTGGTATATACAGGGTGGTCCGTTCAAATAAGAACACCTAAATATCTCTTGAGGTTATTGTGATGCAAAAATTATTTGTTACGTAATGTGCATGGTGTCAAGGGACCAAATATTTGGCATGAATATTTTTTTCGGAGTTGTTCAGGTCATCGATGTTTTTTGGTACATAACGACATTTTTTTTTATTGCATCGTGTAACTGATGGAAAAATACATTCAGATATGTATAATAACATGACCTTGAAATGACTTTGATCCTCGAAAATTAAAGTTATACCTAGAACTGATGATTTTCGTATTGCTGCAAACCCCACCGAGAAAAATTCATACGATTTACAAAATCTGTTCCGTGAAGGTCCTGATGTAGCGATAGATGATAGGGATGAAATTTTTCTTCTTTCAATATCCGTATTATGTTTGTTTTAGAAATGCCAGTTTCACGCTCGAGTTGTCTTAAACTCACTTGTGGAGTTTCGTTAACTTTATCGACAATAATTATTTTGTTTCTTTCGTTCGTAACAGTTCTGATTCTTACACGCTTTTTGACAACATTACCAGTTTCACGAAAATGACTGATCAACTTTTTATAAGTAGAAAGTGATGGACAATTACGGTCTGGAAATTTATCTTTATACATTCTAACTGCTTGCCTTAAACAATGATCAGCTTTACCGTAAATGAAGACCATATCAACTTTCTCTTGCATTGAGTAATTCATTTCAAACAGCACGTCGATACACGGATAGATAAATTGAAACTGATCGAAATTTCAAATCGTTAGGTATCATCAGTATTGTGACAGTAAACATGTTTATTTACATTCACGCTCTTGATGTAGAGTCTTGGTCAAAGCCTACGATCGCAATAGACATCAGTTCTAGGTAAAACTTTAATTTTTGAGGATCACGGTCATTTCAAGGTCATGTTCCCCGATAGCCAAGCTTGGAAATCGCAGGCGCTTGGGTTGCATCTGCGAGCGTAGCAGGGTAGGGATCATAGAGTTTTACTAGGTGTTTGCCTGGGCCGCAGAACCCACACGTGTATGGCGACACAGCAGCCATCCAGACCTTGGAGCCCAAGTTTTTCAGGCGCAGATGGGTCGCAAGCTCCTGGGGAGTCAGTATACAGCTGGCAGCACCGTCGGTGAAGAGAGTAACATTGACTCTTATAGGCTCTAAGAGCCTCGTGGAACCTAGGCGGTTCGTGTTCAATATTACCGATGTTCGCGTGTTAGTAAAAACTGAATATTCGGTATACTTCATTTTTACTACGGAGTTTAATATGGTTTGGCAGTAACATAGATTAATAGATTCACGAGCATAAATATCCTTACGTATGTTTATTTTATTTTGATGCGTGTAAGTAGTTTTATTAATTATAAAATTATAAAAAATTTATTTAGAAAAACTTTGTTTCAGTACCTATTCATTTTGTGTTAATCTTTCTAATTTTGATCTGATAACATCAGTATGATATTTCTATGCATAATACTTGGTTGAACTGTTAGATGTATCCACGTATTCATTAAAAAATCTACAAATAAAAAAATTTCAAAACATTTAGCAATTTTATATTTGTATAAACAATTCAAAAAATTAAAAATGATTGTTGAACAATTCAACGAATATTCAGATGATCGTTTAAGAAAATTATTTACGATGAAAAATTCTATAACTTAAATTAAGAAGTTCCTTTTTACCAACAATATTCAGTCCAGTGGCGCACCCAGGGGGAGCCAGGGGGCGAAATCTAAAAGCATACTGTGTAAAATTTTAACCCTCTATCTCGATCGAGAGGGTAGTTATGGGATAAAATCGAAAAATCAGTTTTTGGCCTAATTTCCCTAATTAACGATGTGTAGAAATTCTGAAAGAAATCTGAGACATGTCAAATACTCGAATACATACTCTGCAATTCGTTTCAGAGTTTTAAATTGAAAATCCTGCTTGTAAAAAATCAAAAACCTCAAAAAATCGAAAAAATGCACATTTCACATGGAAGTTATAAATTGACAATCACCATTTTTTTACAGTACCGACATATTATTATAAGTATCGTTCATGAATTTTTTCAGATTTTTAAGAGAGGTGCGCCGTTGTTAAAAAAAATAAAAACCGATTTTTTCGACGTTTTTTCCGTGACAAGCTAAGCTAACCTTCAAATTGAAACATTTTATTTATTCTGTAAGCCTATTAGACACTGATAAACCTTGAACATTTCACCGAAATAATTATAAAATGGAATTAACTTGATTAGTATTGTACTGCGTCAGACGCATAACATCTGAAAATATTAATCTAGTTTCCAACAGCCCGGTTGGGTCAGCGCGGTAGGCGCTCGTCTCTCAACCTGCGTATACTAGGTTCGCGCTCCGTCATATACGTACTTTTTTATTTTTTTTTTTAATTCTTTTTTTTTATTTCTAACTATGTAATAATCAATGCTACGTTTGTAGAATACTTTTAGAACCAATATTTCAATATTTAAAAAATATTTTAAGGTAAAATCTAAAGAACGGAAAACATACTTTGTCTATAATACTAATTGTATACGTTGGAACGGTTTACTCAAAAATAGAAAATCTGCGCGGCAATCGTCCATTGTTCGATGTTCCATATCGTTTTATGACTAAACTGACCTCCGTCACCTACACCCGCGACCGTAGAAGATACTTTTATGAATGTAAAATAAAAGTTATGAAAACACGGGAAGTTTGTATTTCTAAGTTAGTTTTCATGGATTTATAACTTTACTTCAAAAGGTATCGGAACATCTGCTTACCTCAGGTGCGGTAACGTCTGTACTAACGTCTGTTAGAGACGGGTGAAATATTTCATTAACAAACCTAGTTGGTTCATACACAATTGCTCTTCCACATAAAAGACGAGGTACAAAAAGCAGAAGTATCAAAGGAATTGAATACCAATGGAGCAATTTCTACAACTTGCATTTATTTGTTTTCTCTATAACAGATTATTTAAAACTCGAAGCACGCATAGATTTACCGCAGAAAATGTTGAAACCAACCAGAATTAAGAGGATGCATAACTAAAAATTGCTCCGAAATTATTTTTTGACGTATTTTACCTTAAAATATTTTTTAAATATTTAAATATTGGTTCTAAAAGTATTCTACAAACGTAGCATTGATTATTACATAGTTAGAAATAAAAAAAAAAGAATTTAAAAAAAAAAAAAAAAAGTACGTATACGACGGGGCGCGAACCTAGAATACGCAGGTTGAGAGACAAGAGCCTACCTTTTTTTTTTTTAAGTGTTTATTGCAGAAAAAAATAAAAATAGTACAATCTTATAATTAGTATCAACAAACATATAAAAAATACCACGCAATATTCCTTGTTCTTCTAATTGGTCGCTCGCATACGATACTCTTAAAAGTACAGTCTTTGGATGGTGGATATAAAAATAGGAACTGTAGTCAACGAATACTATATAATATATTAAACTAGAGGAGGTATGGTGGATGGAGGTGGGGGAAAAATTTTTTATTAATTAAAACCTCCATATCAGTCTTAATGTTGCATTTAAAACTAACTTAGAACTATCTTAACAACTATCTTAAAATATAAGTTTATTTACATATATACAAAACAAAAACAAAAAGAGAAAAATAAAAAGAAAAAAAAAAAACAATTAACAAAGGGCATCTCAGCCAACAATATTGCAATACAGTAACTAAGCTAGGATCTGGGCTGTCGCAGATGCCTCGCTTCTCTATCTTTAAGTTCTCTCATATGAACATCACTTGCGGTTAGCCACCAGCATTTCTTAGGTTCAAGACAGTGAAAATCAAGATAGTCCGTTAATGGGATTGACAAAGAAAATTTAAATTTATCTCTGTTTAGCTCAAAATCTAGGTGGCGGTACGATATACGTTTATCAGCTTTATTCCTTTTCCAATGATAGATTAAGTTTATGTTATCAGAGTTTTGAATTAATCCTACCTTATCACAGAATAAGAGACAAGAGCCTACCGCGCTGACCCAACCGGGCTGTTGAAAGCAGGATTAATATTTTCAGGTGTTATGCGCTGAAGCAGTACAATACTAATCAAGTAAATTACATTTTATAATTATTTCGGTGAAATATTCAAGGTTTATCAGTGTCTAATAGGCTTACGGAATAAATAAAATGTATCAATTTGAAGGTTAGCTTAGCTTGTCACGGAAAAAACGTCGAAAAAATCGGATTTTATTTTTTTTAACAACGGCGCACCTCTCTTAAAAATCTGAAAAAATTCATGAACGATACTTATAATATGTCGGTACTGTAAAAAAAATGGTTATTGTCAATTTATAACTTTCTTGTGAAATCTGCATTTTTTCGATTTTTTTGAGATTTTTGATTTTTTACAAGCAGGATTTTCAATTTAAAACTCTGAAACGAATTGCAGAGTATGTATTCGGGTATTTGACATGTCTCAGATTTTTTTCAGAATTTCTACACAACGTTAACTATGGAAAATAGCCGAAAAACTGATTTTTCGATTTTACCCCATAACTACCCTCCCGATCGAGATACAGGATTAAAATTTTACACAGTATTAAGTTAATTATTTTTTAAGATTAATTGAGGGTTAAATTTAAAGGAGAGAGTTGGTGAGGATACGCAGGGACAATGTGGCAAGGAATAATGAATATTATAATTTCTTATTTATTATTATTATCCTTTATTTTTCGAGAAGGAAAAAAAGTTATAATCTTCACATGAACCTAAATGTATCTTATGACTAAATATATGTTATATTTACCCTTTACACTCGGAGCTATTTTAACTCAAAAACGAAAGATTTTTCCATTCCAGAATATTTTCATTCTATACAATTTCTTTTCATTTTTTGCATATGAAACTGATATAATATCTCATGTAATATGTAAATGTCTAGTAATTTATTAAATACGAACAAAAATAATGATCTAAACAATATTTTTAAACATGGCATAGCAACTTTCAATGGCGCCTCAGAGTCGCCATTCGAGTGCTAAGGGTTAATATGTAATTACGACTAAATCTATGTTAATAACCTAAATCTATATTGTTCAAGTTGTTGCCTCTGCTTCCCCAAACTTGTGGCCTGTAGCACGTTCTGGTATAGGCGGGATACTTAAAAAAACAAGGAAAATCATTAATGTACAATATATGTATGGTATACATGTGTTGAATGGCATAATTAATACATATTGTGACGTGGCAGGTTTGCCAACGTCTTCCGAGACCGGATATCGGAAGACCGGGTCACCCTCTGGCAGAATAAATGCGAGATGGGCCGTAGCGAGCGCTCGCCCTGGGCACGAGCGAGACCCATGGGCGAGTACTCATGTTTTGAGCGTCGCGCCAATTTGCGCGACGCGATTTCGCAGGACCGTAGTCAGGTCCCGGCGAGGACCTGAAACAAAGATTCCCCGAAGGAGAGGAACGCGGTCAGCCCCGACGGAAACTCCGGCACCGGAATTCGAGGGATCAACGCGGCCCAGGAGGAACACCCTGGAGAGGCAGAGGAGGACATGCGGTGCCGTATACGGAATCGCTGATGCCTCGCTGTCACCTCGTCCGGAGGAAAACCTGGCCAGTTTCCGGATAGGCCCGCGTCGATCGCCGCACGATGAAACAACCAATCATCGAACGCCGCTGCCGGGGAACCGAGGAATCGCCGATCGCCAGGGACCGTCGCGCCGAGGCTAGGCCCCGGCCGAAAATCTATTCGCGATAGGTCGGATCGCCTGCGGGGAAAGAGCGCGGAAAGGGGGGGACGCTCCGCTTCCGCGTTCCCGAGTCATCGCGCCGGGAAAATCACTTCGTCGTTGGCTCTACTAGAACATAGTCGCGCATAATAAGAGTAGTAATTAGTGCGATCTGCTGCCGGAGCCAGAGGGACGAGCTTAGCGAGCGTTGCCGTTGCCGGGTAAGCTTTCGTCAGATTGCCTCTTGCTTTAGTGATTTTCTTCGCGTTGGCTCGGTACGCGTGTTCGTGATCGCGTCGCCGAAACCCATAAGCAGCCACGAGGCTGCCGGTATTTGCGCTAACCGTAGGGCAACGAACGCGCGGGGACCATATTATTTGGTGAGGGCCGTGCCCTATTTATTTCTTTAGTGAGGATCCGCGCGTCGTTGTAGTTTTCACGCCAACCTCGGCTCGTTCCACGGTGCGACGCCGCCACGTGCTCTCGCCGTATTTTCGCGACTTGTTACGCCGACGAGAAACTAACTGTAACGCGTTTTCCATCTGAATTCGGGCGTAGAACGCGAGTATCGCGTACGCCGACGCTACCACCGCGTTGCTGCCGGATTCGACGCGTCTCGAAGGGGTCCGAAGGGGGCAAATCGCGCGTGTACCGATCTTCCGTCACGCGCCGGCTAACCTAGAAACGCTGCCGGTCGTTGCCGGCACGGCCATTGTGAACCGGCAAATAATAAAGACTTGTTAGCCGAAATTCCGAGTGTCTTATTGCGTGAGAAACCTTCCCGCCGCGGGGAACGCCTCGTGTTCGCCCCGCGTAGTACCCTGCGACCGTTCGCGGAAAATCGTGATTGAATATCGGTTGTCGCAGGCGCGTCCGAACGCTTCTCGAACACATTGGTTGCGGTAATCGCTTAGCGAGGCACCTTCCGTGCCTGGCGCCCGAACATCTAGGCAAGGGTTCGATAAGTGACGTGCCTGCGAACAACTTTTGTCCCGGGTGGACCGCGTCTCGTGCGGCCGAACGCGGCCCGGCCTTCGGGCTTGTAAATACCCGGTGTCGTCAGGAATTTCGCCCTCCTAGCGACGGTCAAATTCTGGACGACGTGACAAATTTGGCGCCCGAACAGGGACCTCTCATTGAAAGAGCAGGCCTTTTTCTAAAAAGAGATACGCGGAACGACGCGAGGCTCTCATGTAATTTCGGAATTTTCTCGTCGAACGTGCAAGATCCGAACGCGAGCGTGGCCGTCGCGGCGTCGAAAACACAAACACCCGAAACGACCGTGACATTCCTACGTCGTACAGAGAGCCAACGAAGCGAGCCAGTTTCTTATACGACCGTCCTTTGATGGAATTTGTTTGAATTGTTGTGGCCGTGACTGGAAGGAATTTCGGATACGAATTTCCGAAATTACTTTCACAACCACGCTGCCGGTAAATTTGATATTTTTGCTGTTTCATTCTGATATTTTATTATGATGTTTTTATGAATTGGTTTATCTGCATTTTTTTTTTGTATTGCATTATTTATTTATTGCGTGATCTGATATTGCCATCCCCTCGAGCGGAGAGTGGGGAGAAACGTGATTCGAAGTCTCATGTACGATTCTGGTAACAGAGAATCTTACGCTATTCTCTGGGAGGCAGAATCGGGCATGTAGCGTCGTTGAGATGTATCTCGCCTGCTCCATGATGCTCGGTGCGGAAATACATGTGAAAAATTTCGATGTCATTTTATTATGCACCATTCTGATTGAGACGGTCTTCCCGGTGCTGTTTGTCTATTTGTCGTTTGATTTTATATTCGAGTTTGATATTTATTTTTCGGTATTTATTCTACTTATTTATTTATTCTGGTCGTTGTCCGTATTTATTACTGTAAATTTTTTTCGTGTGTTCGCGTATCAATTGTACATAATATAAATGTAAATAATTTTTTTTTGGGATTTTGGGGAGAGAATAGCGCCTCATCTCTCTTCTTTTCTTTCTGCTGCTTCTTTCTCTTATCTGTTCTTTCTCTCTTTTCTTCTCTATTCTCGTTCTTCTCTTTCACGTTTTCCTCGCCTCTCGCTATTCTCCCTATTAGAATCTAGGTTTTTTTTTGTATCGCAGTAATATAAAATTTTTTTTCTTCGTGGTATTTATTTATTTTTTTTTAATCTTTCTTATATAATTCGTTCGTCTCGCGGTTGTTATTAATTTATCGAAATTCTTTTATTATCTGCGGTTCCGACGCGTTCGAGCCCCAGCACTGGCACCGGGGAAACCCAACATTTATTATGTAATTCCATTTTTATGCAACTGTTTTTTTGTATTTTTTTTATTGTGTGTGGTTTCTCTGTTACGGAGGAACCCGATATAAATGTGGTGATGGACGGGGCGTGTTAAGAGCTGTGCCGTAGTAGAGAGTGACGTCACGTGTCGTCGTACTTGTTTATTGCGAGAATATTACGCTCACTTCGGAAAAATTTGGCTACCTTTTGCGATCACCGGTTAGGTGAATTTATTAATTGCGGAACGACCTTGCTGCCGGTTTAGAGAAAGTTGCCGGGCAGAGCCGTTCAATTGCAATATCGGTTATTAATTTGGATTTTATTGGGGAATTAGTTATTGGGAAAATAGAAATTTGTACGGTCTTGTGAGGATTGCTGGGAGGTAGGCAAGCCGAACTACGGGAAGATTCGCGCCGCCGGGATAGAAAATTTTTTTTTTTGGTCATTGGATAGCTGGCTCAGGAATTCGGAAAATTTTTTTTTTGGTTTTTTTTTGTTTTGCCTTCCGCAGACGATTGGGGGCTATAGGAACGCGATCGAGATCGGGTTCCCTTTATTCGCGCGTAGTGAAGCGAGGCCCGGGTACGACTGGCAAAACAAACAGGCGGTGTTTATTGCCGGGTCGGGTTGAGGCGATAGTAGAGTGTCGCGCGGGTAGGAAATAGCACGCTGCCGGTAAACATGTTACGGCCAGATATTGATGGGGAGGATGAGTGGGATTATCATTCGGCATACGACGATGGCGCGGACGGAAGTGATAATCCGGACGCGATGACCTCGGATGAGGAGCAGTACGGGGGGAGGAGATCGCCTCCGCGCGACCTGTTCCTACCAGTACCGGGACTGGAACGGAAAGTATACCTCCCACCGTCTTCCCCTCAATGGAGATCCAAGAAAGAGCTGCCGGAAGATGGCCCCGGTATCTTGGGACAACCCTCGCCGAGTACCAGTACCGAAATGTACCAGAGGGGAACGTCAATAGCAGACATAATGAGACGATGGCGGACGAAATTTTCCGGGGAGCCCGAGGAAGATTCAGAAGCCTTCCTCGAACGTCTCGCAAAACATCGAAGACACTCGAACATCTCCGACCGATGCTTGCTCCGCTGCATGTCGGTCTGCTTAGAGGGTACGGCAGCGAGATTTCGTGCGCGAGTTTCGGAAATACTTCGGCGACCCAGACTATAACGACACTCTACTCCGTAACATAAAGGATCGGTATCAGGGGGAAAGCGAATCGGTTCGCCGCTACCTGAGTTGTATGAGGGGGATGTTCGACCGATTAGATCCACCATGGCCGGAGAGTAAAAAGATTAAACGAACTTATTGGGGGGCGAAACCGCTAACTAGGAGCGCGACGGTGTTGTCGTCGCTCACAGAATTTAGCCAGTTGGAGGAGGCGTTAATAGACGCCGAACGTGAAGCTACGGTAGACCGGGTAACACGAAATCCGAAGCCGTCGGAGATGGCCCATCCGCGATTTGCCTATGACCCCAATCACAAATCCTCTAACAAACAACTGGGGAAGGGGAGGACCGCGCGCGTAGAGTATGCGAACGCGATAGCTGCCGGGGGTAGCAGAGAGGGGGATCGAACCCCCAATTCCGTAGGCAAAGAATCCCGGTTCGGGCTCAGACCACGAGACGTCTTAGCACCGTGCGCGAAAGGTTTTTCAGCTGCCGGGCGAGGGGAATCGGGTTGCCGGGCCGAACCGAGAGAACGGTCAGATGCACGCCCACCGCGTAAACCGGAGGAAACCGCGAACAGCGATCGGCGAACGGAGCCGTCGCGCGCCGGACAACGCGCGTCAGTAAGTTCGTCATTCGAATGTTGGAACTGCCGGAAAAACGGGCATAGGGCGCGGGATTGCCGGGAAGCACCACGATTACATTGCTACGGGTGCGGGGCGCAGGGCGTAACGGTCAACAACTGCCGGAGATGCCAAAGACCGTCGGGAAATGGGGGGAGGAGTCACTCGACGGGGCCGGAGGGACTTCGCCGGAATTAATATCGGCCCAAGTAGTTACACTGGGCAAGAAAAAGCGACCACCTCTATTAACGGTCGAAGCCTGGGTGGGAACGCTGCCGGTACGCGCCCTAGTAGATTCGGGTTCGTCCATCACATTCGTTAGTCGCGACGTGTTAGAGCGGGTTGGCGACGGGGTCGCATTAGTCGAAAATACAGAAAAACCCTGCTATTTTCTCCTGGCCACGGGGACGATCGATCGAGCGGTAGAGCGGGCCCAATTGCCGGTAAGAATAGGAAAAAGGGAACACCGAGTCTCGGCACGCGTATTAGATCAGCTCGTGACCCCTCTCCTATTGGGGACCGATTCGATTGCACTCTTCGGGATTGTGGCGGAATACCACAAGGCTATCTGGTATTTTGCGTCTCACCCGAGTGAGAGATTCCCTTTCGATGACGCTCTGCCAGCTACCGTATGCTGCGGATTACAACTACTGAGTGATACCGAGAAAGACCGTTTGGCGAAATTCCTCGAGACCGAGCTGCCGGAATTCAAAACAATGAAGGGATTAACTGACTTGATCAGCCACCGGATAGACGTGGGCGATCACCCACCCATTAAGCAACGCTATTATGCCGTCTCTCCCAAAATACAGGAGGCCATTTATGCGGAGGTTGACACTTTGTTGGCCGACGGCATAATAGAGCCGTCGCAAAGTGGCTGGTCAAGTCCGATAGTGATGGTCAAAAAGGCCAACGGTAAATATCGATTTTGTTTGGATTTTAGGAAAGTTAACGAGGTCTCGAGAAAAGACGCGTACCCGTTACCGCTCATGACCCAGATCCTAGACAAATTACGAGCCGCAAAATACATTTCAACCCTCGATCTCAGTCAGGCCTACTTTCAGATTCCGCTGGAATCAAAAAGCCGGGAAATAACAGCATTCACGGTGCCGGGGAAGGGACTTTTTCACTTTTGTCGGATGCCATATGGGCTAACGGGAGCCCCGGCTACATTCCAGCGATTGTTAGACCGTCTGATTGGGCCAGAGATGGAGCCCCACGCGTTTGCTTATCTAGACGATATAATTATCGTCACAAAAACATTCGAAGAACACCTGGAATGGTTGAAACGCGTGTTAGATAAAGTAAAAGCTGCCGGTCTAATAATTAACCCGGACAAATGTGAATTTTGTCGCGCGGAGGTCCGTTATTTGGGGTTTGTGGTCAGTAGAGAAGGGTTAACAGTAGATCCGGAGAAGATCCGGCCGATAGTGTCCTATCCAACACCGAAGAACGTGAAGCAAGTGCGGCGTTTCTTAGGGATGGCCTCCTGGTATCGGAGGTTCATCCCAGGATTCTCTACACTCGCGGAACCGTTAAACGAACTTCTTCGGAAGGACCGCGAGTGGGTTTGGAAGGATGGACAGCAATCCGCCTTCGAAGCCCTCCGCGATATGATCACCACCGCGCCTACGCTATCGTGTCCTGACTTCAAGATACCATTTACGGTACAAACCGACGCGAGTACCGTCGGATTAGGGGCTGTGTTGACACAAGAGATCGAGGGTAGTGAAAAAGTAATTGCATTCGCGAGTCGCGCGCTCACGCTGCCGGAACGGAAGTATTCGGCGACGGAGCTGGAATGTCTAGCTATAGTCTGGGCGGTACAGAAATTTAGACCGTATTTGGAGGGGTACAAATTCACGGTAGTCACGGATCATAACAGCTTACGGTGGCTGCGCAAATTACAAAATCCATCGGGACGTTTAGCGCGTTGGGCTTTGCAGCTCCTCGAGTACGACTTCGAGGTCGTATATCGACAGGGGGCCCTAAACCGAGTGCCGGATGCGCTCTCGCGCGCGTATGAGGGAGGAGAGGTCATCGAAGGGGAAATCGAGATAGCAGCTGCCGTGCGTGCGAGGTGGTACGAGAGTAAATTCGCGGAGGTAGAGGGAAACCCCCAAAAATTTAAGGACTGGTCGATTCGGAATGGGGAACTGTTTGCCGGAGAACCGATCCGTTGATCGCGGAGACCTTAGGTCAGGATGGGGACGAATGGAAGTTAGTGGTCCCCGAGGAACGCAGGACCGAGATCCTGCAGGAGGCATATGATGGTCCGCAGGCAGGGCATTTGGGTATCGAGAAGACATACCACCGCGTCGCGACTCGATACTACTGGCCGGGCATGTACAGAACAACAGTAGAATACGTAAGACGCTGTACCACTTGCCAGCTGACGAAGGTGGAGCAGACGCTCCCTCCAGGGCTGATGGGTCGGCGCCGTATCGACATGCCCTGGTCAGTAGTCGCCGCCGACATTATGGGTCCATTTCCTCCTAGCAGGTCCGGTCATGCGTACCTCCTCGTAATGCAGGACCTTTTTACGAAATGGATCGAGTGCGCCCCACTCCGACGAGCGACCGGTCCGAAGATTGCGGAGGCCCTCGAAAACCTCATTTTTTCGCGGTGGGGAACACCGGATGTGCTCCTCACGGACAATGGTACGGAGTTTTCCAATAAATGCCTACATGAACTGGCAAACGAGTATGGCATCCGTATCAGTACAACTCCTCCGTACCACCCGCAAGCAAACCCGGTAGAAAGGGTCAATCGGATCCTGAAGACCATGATGGTCGCGTACATAGGGAGGGATCACCGAGATTGGGACGCGAACCTAGCGAAGTTTAGATTCGCGTATAATACGGCGCATCATTCGGTCTTGCAAACTTCCCCAGCATTCTTGAATTTCGGGCGAGAACCGCGACCAGCTAAATGCGTGCGGGCGAGCAGCGAGCCGCCGTTAGAATTGGAACTAGCGCCGACAAAAACGTGGAAAGGTAGGGTTGCCCAGCTGCAGACGTTGCGCAGCTGGGTGTTAGAAAATTTAGAGGACGCGTATAACCGCCAGGCGCGATATTATAACGAACACCATAGAGATATCGAGTTCGAGGTCGGGGATCGCGTAATGAAGCGACACAGAGTTCTCTCCTCTGCGGCACAGCACATAGCGGCGAAATTGGCCCCCAAATACACCGGTCCTGTCGTGATAACGCGGAAGTTGTCACCGGTAGTATATGGGCTAACGACCGAAGACGGCAAAGATCTAGGGAAATCGCACATAAGCGATCTTAAGGCGTACCGTCCATCATACGCACCTGAGGATGATAGCTAAATTTCCGAGCATGCTCTACAGAATCGAGAAAGTTGAGCTGCCGGAGAAAGAGGATCAGCTGCCGGAAGAGGAAGGACCGAAGACGCTACCGGAGAGAAGGCGAATGTCGGGCCAACGGGAAGACACCCGAGTGGAGGAGCTGTGGGGGGCAATAAAAATGGTCCACGCAGCAGTAGGAACGAGGGGCCTACGTCAACTGGTCCGGCTGTTCCTAGCAACGGAGCGCGACGAAGACCAGCAGGAGGCGGCCACCCAGACGTTCGAGGGGGGCAACGACCCCAACACGGAGGCGTCCAACTACTGCTCGGCAATGGAACTGCCGGAAGCGGGAACGGAGTCCCCGAAACAAGAGGACGAGGACCCCGACGATACCCTCCGCGACATCGAGGAGGTGCCGGAGGACGAACCCGCCGGGGGGCAGGGAGAGGGGCTCGCCACAGCTGCCGGAGGGGAGAAGGAACGGCCGGAGACCGAGGAGGTGCCCCCAAGAAGAGCCAGCGGTGGCCGAATATGGACCACGGGAGAGTCCGGAAAGGACGTAAGGGGAAGGCCGGTCTGGGTGTTTTCACCGGCCGCCAAAGAGCCCACCCTAGAGTGGGAAGAAGAAGCGACCAGAGGGACCAGGCCGAGACCACGGGCACCACCACCACCACCACCGGCCCGAGAAGTCAGGCCTGCGAAGCTGCCGGACAGAGAGAAGGAAGAGACCCTGAAGGCCCGGCAGGACGGCTGCTGGAGCTGCGGCTCCACCAGCCACAGACAACGACACTGCCTGACTCCCCGAGGGGACTATTGCTTCCGGTGCGGAAGAGTGGGCTTTTCGGTGAAAACCTGCCCGTTGTGTGGCCCCCGCTGGAAGCTGGGGGGACCACACAACAAGTGGTGATGCCGGAGGACAGTGCCGGATGGGGGAGCCAGAGACGAAGAAGGTGGCCAAAGAGGCCGACACCAAAGACAGTTTTGTTTTCACTTTTGGATAAATTATAAGAAAGAAGAAAATTTTGTTTGCTCAGGGCATAGCCCTTTTAGTAGGACTAAGTAAAGTGCTGCCGGTCAAAAGAAAGAGAGAGACCTCTGATGTTTTATTGTTTCCCCCCCGACTCCCCTGCGAAACGAGCCATGCGAGGCTAGCGAGTAAGATTCTAGTTGGCTGTCGGTAGGATAGGAGGTCTCGCCCGAGACTGTACAAGTGAGCGTAAGTATTCGTTTGTTTTTGTCATTTCGTATTATTGGGAAAACGGTAACGGAGGGTTGTTTGTGAAAGTCCCGAGGAGCGACCGAGGTCGAGCGTTCGCTACCGAGCCTGCAAGGAGTCTGACAAAGGTTTGCTGCGGGTATGACCCGGTCTCCCCTGGGGGGGGGGGAGGAGTTGTGACGTGGCAGTTTTGCCAACGTCTTCCAAGACCGGATATCGGAAGACCGGGTCACCCTCTGGCAGAATAAATGCGAGATGGGCCGTAGCGAGCGCTCGCCCTGGGCACGAGCGAGACCCATGGGCGAGTACTCATGTTTTGAGCGTCGCGCCAATTTGCGCGACGCGATTTCGCAGGACCGTAGTCAGGTCCCGGCGAGGACCTGAAACAAAGATTCCCCGAAGGAGAGGAACGCGGTCAGCCCCGACGGAAACTCCGGCACCGGAATTCGAGGGATCAACGCGGCCCAGGAGGAACACCCTGGAGAGGCAGAGGAGGACATGCGGTGCCGTATACGGAATCGCTGATGCCTCGCTGTCACCTCGTCCGGAGGAAAACCTGGCCAGTTTCCGGATAGGCCCGCGTCGATCGCCGCACGATGAAACAACCAATCATCGAACGCCGCTGCCGGGGAACCGAGGAATCGCCGATCGCCAGGGACCGTCGCGCCGAGGCTAGGCCCCGGCCGAAAATCTATTCGCGATAGGTCGGATCGCCTGCGGGGAAAGAGCGCGGAAAGGGGGGGACGCTCCGCTTCCGCGTTCCCGAGTCATCGCGCCGGGAAAATCACTTCGTCGTTGGCTCTACTAGAACATAGTCGCGCATAATAAGAGTAGTAATTAGTGCGATCTGCTGCCGGAGCCAGAGGGACGAGCTTAGCGAGCGTTGCCGTTGCCGGGTAAGCTTTCGTCAGATTGCCTCTTGCTTTAGTGATTTTCTTCGCGTTGGCTCGGTACGCGTGTTCGTGATCGCGTCGCCGAAACCCATAAGCAGCCACGAGGCTGCCGGTATTTGCGCTAACCGTAGGGCAACGAACGCGCGGGGACCATATTATTTGGTGAGGGCCGTGCCCTATTTATTTCTTTAGTGAGGATCCGCGCGTCGTTGTAGTTTTCACGCCAACCTCGGCTCGTTCCACGGTGCGACGCCGCCACGTGCTCTCGCCGTATTTTCGCGACTTGTTACGCCGACGAGAAACTAACTGTAACGCGTTTTCCATCTGAATTCGGGCGTAGAACGCGAGTATCGCGTACGCCGACGCTACCACCGCGTTGCTGCCGGATTCGACGCGTCTCGAAGGGGTCCGAAGAGGGCAAATCGCGCGTGTACCGATCTTCCGTCACGCGCCGGCTAACCTAGAAACGCTGCCGGTCGTTGCCGGCACGGCCATTGTGAACCGGCAAATAATAAAGACTTGTTAGCCGAAATTCCGAGTGTCTTATTGCGTGAGAAACCTTCCCGCCGCGGGGAACGCCTCGTGTTCGCCCCGCGTAGTACCCTGCGACCGTTCGCGGAAAATCGTGATTGAATATCGGTTGTCGCAGGCGCGTCCGAACGCTTCTCGAACACATTGGTTGCGGTAATCGCTTAGCGAGGCACCTTCCGTGCCTGGCGCCCGAACATCTAGGCAAGGGTTCGATAAGTGACGTGCCTGCGAACAACTTTTGTCCCGGGTGGACCGCGTCTCGTGCGGCCGAACGCGGCCCGGCCTTCGGGCTTGTAAATACCCGGTGTCGTCAGGAATTTCGCCCTCCTAGCGACGGTCAAATTCTGGACGACGTGACAATATTTACCACACCAGAAATCAGAGGTCTTCCTCTTCCCCGGTTGCCGCAGCTTCCTTCTCCTCCTTCCTTGGATTCCAATAGGTTTCCACATTACCACAGAGGTACTATTGTCAATGCGTTTTTTGTTAAGTGGTATCCCCAATAGGCCTATTCCACATTCTGCATCCATTCCTCTACCAAGTGGGAACCTAAAAAAAGAAATAAACATTAGTTTGCATATTAATAGATTACATATATGTACTTACTTTTATTATGATATACTGTCACGTCGTTTCCTTTCTCGCGAACGAGGAAGGAACCGCGCACGGGAAATTACGGCTTGAAGACCGGGCCACGCTCGGTCGCGCGACACGTGGTCCTCCCGGGACAAACAATCGTTCGCGGAATCGAATCGGAATAACTACCACGATGGATAATACGAAATTCGGCCGCCAGACACGACAGAGTGTCACTCGAAATATTCACGAGACGCGAATTCGGCACGACGATCTCGATTCCGCGAGGACTGCGCGATAACCTGGGATAGCCGCGAACAAGGTCAGGGTTCCACGTGAAGAGAAGGAACGGGGCATTCCCCGCGACAGGAACGTTTCTCGTAGTGAGAATAATTGACGCGGTATTCGGCAATAATGGTCGTTTATTAACGAGATGACAGTAGTGGCCGCCGGTGAACGCCGGCGGCAACGGGAATTTGCCGGCGCGAAGACAATTTCTTTCGGCAGGTGTTCGACCGATCGCGCGTACTCTATTCTTTCGCGTTGAGCTCGGCAGTCACAGGACTTCGCGTGAAAATACAAGCCTTTACGGCACGGATTCTGTCGAGCTCCGATGACAGACGCGTAATTTCGACGTGGACTGGGCGCGGATCACGGCAAAGTCGCGAGAAGGTCGAAATCGGCACGTCGCGTCGTCCCACCGTGGAACGTTCTAGATGAGCTTTTTCTTTTACTTCGTCGAAAATCGTACGCCCCGAATATTCCTCGTTCCGGACAATCGGCGACGATACGACCCACGGCCTCGCGTTCCTCTCAGGAGAGCGACTCCTGGTCCTCGGAAACGACGGCGGCAACGTGGTACGCGACACGACACAGAGGTTTCGCGAAAACGTTCCGAGCCAACACGAAACGGCAAAGGGGGGTCGTGTCCTTAATCGGCACTATTATACTTTTTCGCAGATTTCAACGCGGCAACTTTATAAGTCGAGATCCAGTGACCCAGTGACCCAATTCGAGCCGGCTCGGTAACGCGGAAGCGAGGCGTCCCCCTCTCCCTTGACTATTTCCTCCTAGGCGGCGCTCGGGCCTATCGCGTGGCTTCTCGCAGCAGGGACAACTATCGTGCCCCTCGGACCCGTGCCTCCGGCAATTTGTCGATTTTCCGGGGCTCCATGGTACGGGGCTCCATGGTACGGGGCTGCGAGGGCGGCCAGAGTGGGTGCGAGCCATTCCAGGGTGTTCTTCGTTCATCTCCTGGACGAGAGTCGCCGAGGTTGGGCTGTTGTACGTCCCGCATTCTCGATATCCTCGTCGGCCTCTGCGGGTTGGTAAATCCGGACTCGATTCCCACTCGATCGTCTGATTCGTCCATGATGCGCTGCGATAGGTGCTCCGAGCGTCTCTTCCGAAGACTCTGCGCCAATCACGGCAGGAAATAGGTACCGGGTTCCTTCTGACTCCGGCCACCCCTGAAACTTCGTGTCGCGCCCAGCGGCGCGACATTCAAACGCGATAATTCCGTTCCGCTAGAACTCGAACGTCCAGGGAGACCGATCGCACGGCCGATTTCGCTTTTGATACCGGCCCGGTCCTTCGCTGAGGGTTCGGCAGGACCGTGGCAAAATCTGCCACGTCACAACTCCTCCCCCCCCCCCCGGAAGAGACCGGGACCTACCGGTGGCAGTTACCGATCCGACCATTTCGCGGGCTCGGTGGCGATCGCTCTACCCCGGACGTTCCCCGGTGAATCCATTTTCAATGCCAGAGACAAACACGAACCCAACACCAGTAATCCCAGACGAGTACCTACTTCTTTTTACCCTCCTTCATTTCTGCATTTTCTTCGTTTTGGCGAGACCTGTCGACGCGATCGGTACCTAATCGAAACACGAAATAGATGCCACGGAGGGTCTCGCCTGACCCCGGCTCAACAGAGGGGATAAGGCTTAAATGAAATCCGTTAACTTAATTCATGTAAACGATATTCATTTATTATCCTTAAGGGTTATTCTAAGCGGTATAAACTGGGAATTCCCTACTGGGACCTCTTCCCCTTTCTCCCTTAAACCTAAATAAACACTTTCTTTTTCTATCGAATCCGTATTACGGCAATAAACAATACAACTCTCTGCCTTTGTCGGCAACTCCCTTTCCCGCTTTTCAACCAAAAGAAGATCCCAAAACAAAACCAAAAAAAAAATTTTTTTTTTCGTAGCCCTCATACGGCATCTACCGGTTAGTCTCCGGGTCGGCGGCATTCTTTTTATTTTTCCCCCTTGGCGTGGTGCGGCCCCCCGGACCTCCACGTGCGCCAGCACTCCGGGCACGTCTGCACCGTGTAATACGGCCGCCCGCACCGATAACAATACTTCCATTTTTGCGGAGCGGTGCACTCCGTGTGGGTGTGCCCTGTTTTGCGGCACCTCCAACACCCCTCCTCCAGTTCGCCGCCCCGGCATCTCGGCTTTTCCTCCTTGGTCTGATGTGCCTGGGTCGGCATCTCCTTCCTCGGCTTCTGTGCCCGGGTCGGCATCTCTTCCTTCGGCTTCTGTTCCCGGATCGGCATCTTTTGCTTCGGCTCCTGTGCCGTTGGGCTCGGCATTCGTCCGGGTCGTGCGCTTCCGGGAGCGACCCCCGCTCCTTGCTGGCCCAGGTTGAATCCTCGACCCACCGTCTCCCGACGCTTCTCCTGTTTCCGGGCCGGTACCTCTTTTGGCCCGAACTGAATCGACGCCGTCGTGATATAAGTCCCTTCGTCTCGTTGCCCCTGGGGGCCAGGTGGTCGGCACACGGCTACAGCCGATCCCACCTGGCACCCCTTCCATAAGGAGAGAAAGTTAATCGTCTTCCCCTCTCCCTGGTCCATCTCTCGTCCTGCGTCCATTTTCTGTGGATTAATGGAACGATAATCACGTTTGCCCTACTTTTCTTTCCTCATTGGGTGACCGGGAAGTATGGCTTTAGGTCCGAGAAGTGTGCCTTGCCGATATCGGCTCCGTCCTCTGTGGTGAGGCGGTATACCCCTGGGGAGAGTTTGCGCGAGATTATCACTGGACCCATAAATTTTGGGGCCAGTTTCGCCGCTACGTGGTCTGCCGCCGACGATAAAATACGCTGCCGTTTCATTACCCTATCCCCTACGTTATATTCCCTATTTTTCCGCCGTAAGTTATAGTGATGCGCCTGTCTTTTATAAGTGTCCTCGAGGTTCTCTAGTATCCAATGCCTCAACGTCGGCAATTGGGTTACTCTT
This sequence comes from Lasioglossum lativentre, assembly GCA_916610255.1. Taxonomy (NCBI): domain Eukaryota; kingdom Metazoa; phylum Arthropoda; class Insecta; order Hymenoptera; family Halictidae; genus Lasioglossum; species Lasioglossum lativentre. The sequence continues at coordinate 321,808 of OU744365.1, read as the reverse complement.
TTCTTCCAAGAGTCGTTGGGCGTTACCTCGAGGTCGATATCGGGCTCTACGGTGGCCCTCACGCATTTCGCCGGTCGCGGTTCTCGCCCGAAATTGAGAAAAGCGGGAGAAGTCTGTAATACCGAATGATATGCGGTATTGTAGGCGAAACGAAATTGCGGCAAATTCAGGTCCCAATCGCGATGATCCCTTTTGATGTATCCTACTATCATGGTCTTAAGAATTCGATTCACACGCTCGACCGGGTTCGCCTGCGGATGGTACGGGGGGGTTGTGCTTAGCCGAATGCCGTATTCGTCGGCTAGCTCCCTAATGCATTTATTCGCGAACTCGGTACCGTTGTCCGTCAGCAGCACGTCGGGTGTCCACCATCGTGAGAAAATGACCTCCTCGAGGACTTCGGCAATTTTCGGACCGGTCGCCTTCCGGAGCGGGGCGCACTCTATCCACTTCGTGAATAAATCCTGTATTACCAGGAGGTACGCGTGGCCGGACCTGCTCCGCGGAAACGGACCCATTATATCGGCAGCTATTACTGTCCACAGCATGTCAACACGGCGCCTGCCCATCAACCCCGGCGGGAGTGTCTGCTCCACCTTAGTGAGTTGACAGGTCTTACAGCGTCTTACGTTTCCGCGTCCACAGGATCCGTACGTCGGCAAAATAATTCCCCGTCCCGGATCGACCAGTCCGTAAATTTCTCCGGGGCCCGCTCGACTTCTGCCATTTTCCCCTCGTACCATTTCGCTCGCACCGCGGCTACTACCGGTATTTTCCCTTCTCGGACCTCCTCCCCCTCGTAAATTCGCGATAGTGCATCCGCCACTACCTCGAAATCGTACTCTAGTAGCTGCAGGGCCCATCGCGCTAGTCTCCCGGATGGATTCTGTAATTGTCTTAACCACCGTAAACTGTTGTGGTCCGTTATTACCGTGAACTTGTACCCTTCCAGATAAGCGCGGAATTTTTGTACCGCCCAGACGATCGCGAGACATTCTAGCTCGGTAGCGGAATACTTTCTCTCCGGCAATGTGAGAGATCTACTCGCGAACGCGATAACCCTTTCGACCTCCTCGACCTCTTGCGTCAAAACTGCGCCTAGACCGACTGCGCTTGCATCCGTCTGCAATGTAAAAGGCGTCTCGAAATCTGGGCATGAGAGGGTGGGTGCCGATGCAATCGCGTCTCGAAGGGCCTCGAAGGCGGCTTGTTGGCCGTCCTTCCATTCCCATTCGCGATCCTTACGCAACAGTCCATTTAATGGCTCGGCAAGTGTGGCGAATCCCGGAATGAACCTTCTGTACCAGGAAGCCATTCCTAGGAAACGCCGCATCTGCTTAACTGTTTTCGGCGGAGGATATGCTAGTATCGGTCTAATTTTCTCCGCGTCCACCTTTAATCCCTCTCTGCTCACTACGAAACCCAAATACCGTACTTCCTGACAGCAAAACTCGCACTTCTCAGAGTTGATTATTAGACCGGCAGCCTTGATCTTATTTATCACGCGCTCTAGCCATACGAGATGTTCCGTAAAAGTTTTCGTAACGATTATTATGTCGTCCAAATAGGCGACCGCGTGCGGCTCCATTTCTGGTCCTATCAGTCGGTCTAATAATCTTTGAAAAGTCGCGGGCGCGCCTGTCAGTCCGTACGGCATGCGGCGGAAATGAAACAGGCCTTTTCCCGGTACCGTAAACGCTGTTATTTCGCGGCTTTTCTTTTCTAACGGGATTTGAAAATAGGCCTGACTGAGGTCGAGAGTCGAGATGTATTTTGCCGAGCGTAGCTTGTCGAGAATCTGCGTCATGAGCGGTAGCGGGTACGCGTCCTTCCTCGAGACCTCGTTTACTTTCCGAAAATCGAGACAGAAACGATATTTCCCGTTGGCCTTCTTGACCATGACGATTGGGCTTGACCAGCCACTCTGAGAGGGTTCAATTATGCCGTCGGCCAGTAGTCTTTCTACTTCCGCATATATGGCCTCCTGTACTTTCGGGGAGACGGCATAATATCGCTGTTTTATCGGCGGATGGCCGTCCACATTTTTAGTGTGGCTGATCAAGTTCGTCAGGCCCGGCATTTCGTTAAATTCCGGTAACGTAGCCTCGAGGAATTCCTTTAATTGCCGTTTTTCGGCATCCTCTAAGGTTTGTAGACCACCACATACGGCATCAGGGGGAGTGTCCGTGAACGTAAATTTTTCGTGTGGCCTTGTCGCAAAATACCATACGGCATTATGGTATTCGGCCACAATTCCAAATTGCGCGATCGAATCTATTCCCAAGAGTAGGGGGGTCACGAGATTATCTAGGACCTGCGCGAAAATTTCACGTTCCTCCCTACCTATCCGCAACACGAAATATGCCTGGTCTTCGGCCCTATCTACCACCCCCGTGGCGAGAAGAAAGTAGCATGGTTTATTTGACTTTCTTAGCTCGATGTTATTGCCGCCTACTTTTTCGAGAACTTCCCGACTGATAAATGTCAAAGATGACCCCGAATCTATTAGAGCGCGAGTCGCGAAATTGCCGATAAACGCGTCCACCGTTAGCAGAGGAGGGCGTTCTTTGTCCCCAGTCTTCATTACGCGGGCCGATATTAATTCGGGCGAAGTCTCTCCGGCCCCTGTGATCGACTTCTCTCCCCGTTTCCCGTCGCTCGGTTGCATTTGCGGCATCGTACTATTGTGACCCCCTCCGCCCCGCATCCGTAGCAATGCAGCCGCGGTTCTTCTCGGCAATCGCGCGATAGGTGACCTGTCTTACGGCAATTCCAACATTGCGGCAGGTTCCCTCCGCCTGCGCGTTGTCTGTCGCGAGGCGGCCATTGGCGCGTTGCTACGGTTGCGGTTACTTCCGCTTTACGCGTCGGGGGGTCCCGAGAGTGCTCCCTTGGTTTTACTCCGGACCGGTATTTTTCGTTTCCCCTTGGCGCGGCAGCCGTTATTCGCTTGGCGCTCGTCGCTTGAGGTTCACGAATTCCCTGTCCGGGCCTAGGATCTCTTCTCGTGGGTCTGGGGAGACGGTCGCCCGAATCGTCGCTATCTCCGCCTTCGGCGGCAGCTATCGCGTTCATGTAACTAAACCCGACCGACTTTCCTTTCGATTTCGAAACTGGGGTGGGCCATTTCCAATGGTTTCGGGTTCCCCCTCCTCCTTTGCTGTTCTTCGCGGTCGGCTCTCAATAATTGATCGGTAACCGTTTCAATGGTGGAGTGCGATTCTAGTCTGATGGAGTGCCTCAACCATGATTTCGCGCCCCAATATAATCTTTCTACCATTCTTTCTTCCGACCACGGTGGCTGTAATTTACGGAACATTGTCGTCATTATCATAATATATTCTCGGATGGGCTCGTTATCGTCCTGAAACCGATCCTTAATGTTTCGCTCTAACGTGTACTGATATTCGGGGTCTCCGAAGAACCGACGAAATCCCCTCGCGAAATCCCCCCAGGTCTTCCAACTCGACGCCTGCGCGTTGTACCAGTGCTTTGCGACACCCCCGAGACATACCGGTAAACAACGGATTAGTTCTCTGTCCGCGATGTTATGATATTCTATTTGTTGTCGGAGGTCCTCCATAAAATCTTCTGGGTCCTCCCCTTCTTCTCCGGAAAATTTTAGACGCCATCGCCGCATTATTTCGGCGATGGGCGTTCCGCGATAATACAGCTCGCGGGGTCTCGCTTCGCCCGGCAACTCGTCAGCATGTCTGTCGGAAGACCGGGAGCGCGAGAGTTCTTTTTCCGCCTCACGGTGACGCTCAGGGGACCACGGTCTCCACCTTGGTTGGTTAGGTACCGGAACCGATACATCCCGCGGGGGTGATCTTTTCCTGGGCGCGCTCTCCTCTCCCGAGGAGAGCGCGCTCGGGAATAACCCCTCTTCGACCGCGTCCCCATAGACCGACCGGTCATCCGCGTCTGTCCGCTCCGGTTTCGGCACATTTAAAGCGCTCTTCATTTCTTCGGAGCCCTCGATATTACCTTTGAACTCTACACGTCGCGGACGTCTAACGTGCCCCCCGGTATCCGCTATTCCAAAACTCAAACTGCAGGATAGGAGGAACGTTCAACCCTACGACTATCACGTATTCTTTTCGCGACGCGAATTTCCGACGTTCTCCCGATTCTTTTCTCCCCCTACGCTAATTACGCGGAATGAAGGAGGTACTATCGCTAATTTTTCCGCGCGGCTTGTCTGTCGGCAAGATCGATGCGCGTTTACCACTTTCAAATCAGTCGAGAAAAACAAAATTGTTCCTCTCCTTTAGGCTAATTCTAGCCGTCGCGAAATGTTTAGGCGAGATACCTTCGCCAAAGACGATATAAATCCCGACAATAATATCGCAAGTCAACAATACTCGTCTAGGTTACGGCACAATCGGACAAAACCCATACTTCCCTTCACCACATACAAAAAAAAATTACGATAATAAAAAAAAATTGTGGTAGGGTACACGGGGCAATATTTCCAAAATCAATTTTACACAATAAAATACCAATCATAATAAATGCACGTAAAATCACAAAATCATTTATCTCAACAACATTCAAAAATAAATTCACATATTAATTTTTCAACGATTATTTTTGACGCGTGTGCCATTCCGGAAATCAATGCAATCTCATTACACATAAATAATGCACATAAAACAAACATCAATCATAAAATCATGTAAAAAAAAAATTTTTAATAACTTCCCGAGGTTGGTGTACCACTACCGGCAATTAGCACCTCCAGTGTTCTCTTTTCCCGCAGTGGTATCCCAACTCTGGACCGTATGAAATTTTCATAAATATGATTAAAAAAAAACCCTCCCGAATTCAAAAGAACCGGGCGGAATAATAACAGCAACAAGAAAATAAGTAAACCAATAAATAACTAAATAAATTAAGAAATAACGAAAATCAATAAATAAATCAATAATAAAAATAAATAAATAAATCAATAACAAGAATTGTTCGAGGTTGGCGCGCTCAAGCGCCATATTCTCTCACGGCCACCATGCAGCTCCCTCACGATACCGCCAAACGCGACTGCTGCATGCGTATGCCGTCGAGGCTCGCGCGGGCTCGAACCCGCGCGCCTGATTGGTCATTTCCAGTCTCGATCCTTCTGGAAGGCTCTCGAACGCCAATCCGGAACACCCGGTGCGTGACGAACTTCCAGGAAGATCGAGACAATAAAAGACGGAGACAACCGGCATCGCGCTCTCTTGTCTCGTTTCTAGCACGTGCACAGCTGACTGTCAATCAAACGCCTTGTAGTTCATCGATCTTTAATTTTCACATTCTTTGTACAGATTATTATAAGTCAATTTTTGACTATCATTGTTTAGCGCAGTATTAAATATACATTTAATTTATTGCAAATCCATTCATTTAAGGATTCAACCTCCTTTTTCTCAAACAATTCAAATCCATTCGCTCCATTCGCGTCCACGTGCACTCCAACATTCATTCCAGTTCACGTTCACGCATCCTTCATTCATTCTGTTTAGTTTGCTCAGTCACGAACTAAACATTTTTGGTCCTTCGAGCCGGATTTGCAATAAAACCAGTGAAAACCAGTGGTGAATCAGCCTCCAAGTTCAGTGAGAAACGTTCAGCGACTCTGTCTCGCATTACGATGGATCTCACACCAGAAGGGCTGCTTCTCGTCCAGCAGGATCTCGCTGGAAAGATCGAAAGAACGATGGAGAATTTCAATAAGTCGGTGGCTCAGTCCAAGGCGACAGCAGGACATGTCCAGACTAGAATCAACCTCCTGGAAAAGTACTGGTCAGAATTCTCTGAAAATAACCGCGTGATCATGTACGTAAAGAGAGACGCGTTTAAAATGTCAGATTACGTCAGCAAGCGCGTTGGTGACATGGTCGAAGAGACGTACGCGCTGCAGAGGAGCATGCTCCACGATTTGTCGCTGAAATACTGTGACGGCGGCAAGAGTGCAGCAAATTCAGCGTCGAACAAGGAGGAACAAGGCCAGGGAACGGCACCACTTCCCAGGCTGCATTTGCCAGAGTTCGATGGGGCGTACGTGGAGTGGCCTGCCTTCAAGGACCTCTTCAAATCAGTAGTGGAACGCAATAGAAACCTGTCTGACGTGGATCGCCTGCAGTACCTAAAAACCAGCCTCAGCGGGGAAGCAGCGGACCTCGTAAAGAATCTGCCGACCACCACTGAGAATTATGAGCGAGCCTGGAGCATTCTCAGAGAGCAGTGCGAGAATAAACGGATTCTCGTGCGAGCCTGCCTCGACAAACTTGCTTCCATTCCCAAAATGAAAGAGAGTTCAGCTCGGGAAATCATAAACGTGCAAAAGGAGGTAGCTGCGGTCGTGAACACTCTGGACGGTATGGGAAGACCTATCGACAAAACAGAAGATTGGTTTGTCTACTCCGTAGTCCGTTTATTCGATCAAGAAACAAAGAATAAATGGGAGGAAGTTCTAGCGGGCACCAGCGAGCCGCCCACGTTTACCCAGTTGAAGGAATTCCTGACCAAGCGACGTCATCAGCTGGAGGCATCTTTCGTCTCCGATTCCACGACGCCGTCTCAAGGAACCAGTCGCACCCAGACCAGGACCTTCGAATCTCGCTCAAGCACGGTTCAACGGAAAGCTAAAGAGAGCGCACAATTATTCAGGGCGAACCATGCGCAGCAAGCGCTGAAATTAAATTGTGTTAAATGCAGTAAGGACCATTACTTGATGCAGTGTCCAGAATACAAGGCACTCTCACCGGCGGAGCGTCGAGGTTACGCAGAGAAGCACCGGCACTGCAGCAACTGCCTCGGGAAGCACTCCACCGCAGCCTGTCCTTCCACGAGAGGTTGCTCGTCCTGCGGAGAGAGGCATCACTCGCTGCTCCACGATGCCTATCGAGACGACCCCAAGCAGACGAAGAAGGTCCTCCACTCCGTGGACTGTCGGAACCTGGATGGTGAGGTTTTACTAGCCACAGCTATTATTAAGGTTACAGATCGCCACGGCAGACAGCAGGAGGTCAGAGCACTCATCGACCAGGGCTCTGAAGTCTCGATGGTGGGCGAAGGACTGGCACAACGGCTCCAATTACCTCGAGCAGCCTCGTCAGTTGAAATATTTGGAGTCGGCGAGCGGCAACTAGGCGGGGCGCGGGGAAAGGTCAGCTTGGAGATCTGCGGCAACCATGACGACACCACGATCAAGGTCACAGCCATCATCCTTCCAAAGCTGACGGCCTACACACGTGGATGTTCGACACCGCGTCGCACGTGGAATCATCTGCAGGGACTGCAGCTGGCTGATCCTTGCACTGCCGAGGCGAGACCCATCGAAGTTCTGCTGGGAGCAGATGTGTACCCTGCAATAATTCGTGAAGGGGTTAAGAAAGGCCAACCAAATGAACCTGTCGGTCAACTTACCGTGTTTGGTTGGATCGTCACAGGAATAGCAGGATCACCTGCTAACTTCTCGCACGCTCAAGTGCATCAAGCAACCGTTGGCGACTCCTTAAGCTCACTGGTGCGCCGGTTCTGGGAACAGGAAGAGCTCGGGGACACTCAATCAGCGATGACAGCCGAAGAAATAGCATGCGAAAACCACTTTGCAACGACGCATTCTCGCACTCGTGAAGGGCGGTAACAGGTGAAGCTCCCATTTCATACGCCGAATCCAATCTCTTCAGGGTCGAGAACAGCAGCCTGGCACTCCCTCAGACGGATGGAACAGCGCTTCAAGAGAGACGAGCAGTTCAAGTCTCTATATTGCACCTTCATAAAAGAATATGAGGATCTGGAGCACATGTCACTGGTCAGTGAACCCTATGCCAACAATTCGAGGCACTACCTACCACATCATGGAGTCCTCAAGCCCAGCAGCACCACAACAAAACTGAGGGTGGTGTTTAACGGGTCGTGGTCCGAACCAGGTCAACGGTCACTCAATGACTGTCTCCACCCCGGACCGAATCTCTTGCCTCTCCTTGCCGACGTGCTGTTGAGGTGGCGCAGGCACATGTTTGTGGTGACTGCCGATATTACAAAAATGTATCGGCAAATCCTGGTACACCCGGAGGATCGAGATCATCAACGGATTCTGTGGAGACATGACGCGTCACAACACGTGAGTGAGTTCCAATTGAATACTGTCACTTACGGGTTATCTTGTGCCCCTTTCCTAGCTGTCAGAACGTTGCACCAGTTAGCTGAGGATGAAGGCAGCCGATACCCCATTGGAGCACAGGCACTCCAACACGACACATACGTCGACGACATTTTGACGGGAGCCGACACCATTACCGCCCTGAGAGAAGCAGCAAATCAACTGCAACAGCTGTGTAAGGCGGGCGGCTTCCCTTTACAAAAATGGGCGTCCAACGTAGCTGACCTGCATGACGTCACACCACAATCACCGCAGGGCACAGTCACTCAGCCACCACCGAATCACGCAGTCAAAATCTGGACTGATTCACTGCACTCAACGCTGGGGCTCCAATGGTCTCCTCATGAAGACAACTTCCACTTCACAAATGTCAGTGAACTGTCACAGCCTTCAACCAAGCGGGGCGTGGTTTCCGGAGCAGCACAGTTGTTTGATCCGCTAGGTTGGCTCACTCCAGTCATAGTCCGGGCAAAATTAATCATTCAGTCCACATGGTTATTGGGGCTCGAGTGGGACGACCCGCTCCCTCCTACGCTGGCCACAGACTGGGCAGATTACTGTGCCGAATTAAAGGCAATAGAACAGGTGAGGGTGCCTCGACCACTGTTCACCAGCACCTGTCATGATTCCAGGGAGTTCCATGGGTTCGCCGATGCATCGGAGCGTGCGTATGGAGCTGTCGTCTACTTGCGGACACGAGACCTTGAGGGACGATGGAGCGTATCTTTAGTCATGGCGAAGAGCAAGGTGGCACCGCTTCACCAAGTGTCACTCCCTCGCCTGGAACTATGCGCAGCACACCTCCTCGCGCGCCTGACACAACACACAGTCACGGCACTCCAATTAGACGACACTCCAATACACTTATGGTCCGACTCCACGGTGGCCTTGGGATGGATCCACGCACATCCCTCACGGTGGAAGACTTACGTGGCCAACCGGGTTGCTGACATCCAGCGTAGAGTGCCAACAGCACACTGGCACCATGTGGCAGGCATCGACAATCCTGCGGACTGTGCCTCTGGAGGGCTGGCACCGTCACAGCTTCTGAATTGGAGCCTCTGGTGGCAAGGGCCGGAGTTTCTCCGCTGCAACGTTGGGTTTGCATCTCCAGAACCCACCGATCTTGAGCAGCTACCAGAAGCAAGAGGTCCCATTGTCACTGCAGCCGCCAGAAGGGAGAAGGACGTGGAGGACAACGAGATACTGCAGCAGTTCTCCTCCTACACCAGGCTGCTACGGGTCACCGCCTGGTGTCGCAGATGGCTCCAGAAACAACGCACTACGCCAACACTCTCGCAAACAGACACGCAGTCTCCGGTTCTCAGTGTTGAAGATGTTGCTGAGGCGGAGAGAAGCTGGATACGTCTGGTACAACAGTCCACCTACAAGAAGGAGAAGGCATTGTTAGCCAGAGGACAATGCGTACCTTCCAAAAGCAGTCTGGCACCTCTGTCCCCAATGATTGACGACAACGGGGTCATGAGAGTCGGAGGCAGACTGCGCAATGCACTCTTGAACCCAGACGAGGCGCACCCCATTATTCTGCCACCGAAATCCAGACTCACCCTCTTAATAATATCTCTCGCACACAGGACAAACTTGCATGGAGGTGTTCAGGCCACCCTGGGGGCTGTCCGACAACGGTTCTGGATACCAAAGGGACGCGCTGCCGTCAAGGCCACCATCAACAAGTGCGTCACTTGCGCTCGATGGCGGGCGGAACCAGCTAGCCAACTGATGGGACAGCTGCCAACGCATCGGGTCACTCCAGCCCGTCCCTTCCATTCCACCGGGGTCGACTATGCTGGACCAATCTGGCTGCGGACCACGTCGGGACGAGGACACAAGGCATATAAGGGCTACCTCGCAGTCTTCATTTGCATGGTGACCAAAGCAGTGCACCTTGAGGTCGTCTCCAATTACTCGTCCGAGGCGTTTCTGGCTGCCTTCCGCAGGTTCGTATCCCGCCGAGGTATCTGTGCTCACATTCACAGTGACTGCGGGACAACCTTCACGGGAGCTGACGGAGAGCTGCGTCGGCTCTTCACTGTGGACTGTGGGAAGCTGCAGTCAAGTCCACCAAATACCACCTGCGGCGGACCATCGGGGAAACACGCCTCACCTTTGAGGAAATGACGACGCTGCTCACCCAGGTGGAGGCCTGCCTGAATTCAAGGCCGCTCGCCGCTCTCTCCGACGATCTAGCAGACTTGACGGCGCTGACACCAGGACATTTCCTAATCGGTTCGGCGCTGAATTCCTTGCCTGAGCCATCCTTGACCGACACGATGACCGACCGACTCTCCCGTTGGCAGCTCCTATCGCAAATGAGAGATCGGTTTTGGGAAAGGTGGCAGAAGGAATATCTACAAGGGCTTACCACGCGTCCACGATGGCGTCAACCGAGGGAGGATCTAGCGCCGGGCCGTCTCTGCATCATCGTCGGAGAATCGACTCCTCCATCGCATTGGCCACTCGCGCGCGTCACTAAAGTGCACCCCGGTCCCGACGGTAAAGTTCGCGTCGCGAAATTAATCACCGCTTCCGGCGAGCTTCTACGACCAGTGCACAAACTTGTAGTACTTCCGATCGAAGAAGACGATCATTAAATACGTCGATACCGTCATTGCGCATACTCACTGCGCAGCTTACAACTGCGTAGTACGCGACGCGTTCATTCACTTCACGCGTGGCACGGTACATAACCCCTTCGCGTCTCGTGCACGTTCACATTCAAGCTTGCTGCACTGCCAATCATTGTAATTTTTCGTACACAGATCGCGATAATTGTTCACTATTGCACTAAATTCGAGCCAGCCGATCAATGTTGCGCGAAAAGGGGTATTTCGACCAGTCGAGGCGGGCGGAATGTTCGAGATTGGCGCGCTCAAGCGCCATATTCTCTCACGGCCACCATGCAGCTCCCTCACGATACCGCCAAACGCGACTGCTGCATGCGTATGCCGTCGAGGCTCGCGCGGGCTCGAACCCGCGCGCCTGATTGGTCATTTCCAGTCTCGATCCTTCTGGAAGGCTCTCGAACGCCAATCCGGAACACCCGGTGCGTGACGAACTTCCAGGAAGATCGAGACAATAAAAGACGGAGACAACCGGCATCGCGCTCTCTTGTCTCGTTTCTAGCACGTGCACAGCTGACTGTCAATCAAACGCCTTGTAGTTCCTCGATCTTTAATTTTCACATTCTTTGTACAGATTATTATAAGTCAATTTTTGACTATCATTGTTTAGCGCAGTGTTAAATATACATTTAATTTATTGCAAATCCATTCATTTAAGGATTCAACCTCCTTTTTCTCAAACAATTCAAATCCATTCGCTCCATTCGCGTCCACGTGCACTCCAACATTCATTCCAGTTCACGTTCACGCATCCTTCATTCATTCTGTTTAGTTTGCTCAGTCACGAACTAAACAAGAATAAATAAATAAATCAATAACAAAATCAATAAATAAATCAATCACAGCAATACATAAATAAATTAATAACAGAAATAAATAAATAAATTAATAGCAAAAATAAATATGAAATTCATTAATAAAAACACGATATTTAATATCGGCAATAATTCGCTCGTTCGATCGAAGGAATTTCGTTCGTTGAGGATCCTTCGATCGAGCGAGAAAGAAAACAATTAAACCTGAAAGATAATTCAATACATTTGTTCTATATCAGACACATGGAATGGCACACGGTATTTGTTTGGGATTGGCTGAGCGTGTCGACAGCGTCGGCTTATCGATCCGGATCACCGCCACGCGGTTGGCCGGACTAACGAGTGCAAGCGAGATCGAGGATCGATCGACTGCTCGGCGCGTCATGAGCTACCGTCCGAGATCGATTGCTATCGATTGTCGCGTCAGACAGACCGAGAATCCGATTGGCGGATCTCGCGATCGATCCACCAATCACGCGTTCGGCGGTGGCAATCGACAGCCAGCTGTTCGACCGCGCTCGCCTCGCTCGCACTCTCGCACGTAATCGCTATCGAACAAGTCTTCTCTATCTGTCTCGCTATATTGTGAAATCGCGCGTCTTCTTGACCGGTTTTTTGGTGTAGCGTCAGTTTAAATCTCCGGTCCAGGATACTCCTGGAATTACTTAGTCGCATAATAAAGTTGTTAAATCCGTTTATTGTTCAGTCGTATATTTCAAAATTAGTGTTAAAACCGTTAACTTTTCGACGTTCCTTTGTTAAGGAAAAATAAAGTGACTTTTCTTGTGAGATCCGCGTTACCCCTTTTCTTCTCCGAAACATTTGGTCCTTCGAGCCGGATTCAGCGCTGCAGTGAATCTAAAACATTAAAAGTTTTCTTGAGTTAACCGTTGGTACTTCAAACCTCGTGCATGAAACAATGGCTGACCTTTTAGAAAATCAGCGACTTCTCGCTCAACGTATCTCCCGCGTTGCGGTCAATCTGAAGAAGAAAGGAAAGGCGAATCTCTCTCTGGGAATGCTTCGGATGGCTCACGCTTCCGTCGAACAGCTCTGGGCAGAATACGGCAAGGGCGATGCTGTAATAAGGAACGCAGGAGGACGAATACAGCGAAGTGCAACAGATATATTTGGAGCAAGGTGGATCCTTACTCGATATGATCTCCGAAAGGGAAACCTCGGCGAACGACAAAGGGAGCTCGAATTCGAATTCAACGGTCGTCGAAACGTGCTCGCAAAGGTCACGCGCTGTGTTGCCAAAAATGGCTCTCCCACTGTTCGAGGGTCGTTACAAGGACTGGCCATCCTTTCGCGACTTGTTTACGTCGCTCATAATAAACGACGCGTCCTTGACTCCGGTGGAACGGCTTCATTATTTGAAAACGTGTATGAAGGGCAGCGCCGCGTCACTTCTCAAAAACGTCAGAACTACTTCGGAGAACTTCCAAGTCGCTTGGGAGAAACTGGAAAGCCGCTGTCACAATCGTCGACTGCTGGTTCAAGCTCAAATTCGAACGCTTGCCGCATTAGCTCCAGTGCGGAAGGAATCAGCTGACGAGATGAAGAGGCTGTTTGATGAAACCTTCGATGCCATTGATGCTCTAGATAACCTCGATCGACCTGTCACGAATGCTGTCGACTGGATTGTCGAATTGACCGTTGATCGGTTCGATCGCCAGTCGAGGCGGGAATGGGAGGATGAAGTACGGCATATGAAGGAATTACCAACTCTAGAACAGCTCAAGGAGTTCATGGAGGGACGCATACACACCTGCGAAGCGTTAGAGTCGCCTCAAGCTGAGGATTCCTCCGAAGTGAAGAAATCGTCCTCCAAGCCCTTCAAGGTGCACCAAGTCTCGAAGACTAGTACTTCTTCGAGCTTCGGTTGCGGCCTCTGTCAAGGGAAGCACTTTGTACTATACTGCCGTCGATACCAGGATAAGACTCCCGCCGAGAGGAAGGAAACAGCACGATCTCTGAACCCCTGCTATAACTGCCTGGGCAAACATCCAGCTAGCGACTGCCGGTCTACGAAGAGGTGTCAAAAGTGCGAAGGGAAGCATCACACTACGATGCACGATACCGGCTCTACCTCCAAGGATCCTTCCCCCTCGGGCGTAAGCGTGCAGCACGTATCCAATCACGTGAGTCTACCTTCATCGGTTCTCCTCAGTACTGCCCGTGTCACCGTTTCAGGCTCACGAGGACAATGTTGCCTTGCTCGAGCGCTCATAGATTCCGGCAGTGAGGTTTCGCTTCTCTCTGAAGCACTAGCTCAGCGGCTCGGAGTCAAGAGGAGCCAGGCTCGGGTTCCTCTCCTGGGGGTCGGAGGTGCCAAGGCGACGTTCACTAAGGGAAAAGCAACACTGATAATCACTCCGCAGGGCAGCGTAGACGCGAAATTAAAGGTTCCGGTCTACATTATACCAGAGCTCTCCCGATACAGGCCGAGAAACTTACCTGCTCTCGCCGAGTGGCCTCATGTCCGAGGGTTGAAACTCGCCGACCCAGTCTACTATCGGGGCGATCCGGTCGACATCCTACTAGGAGCGGATTCGTACAACCTCATCATCCGAGAGGGAGTCAAGCGAGGGCCCCCAAACACGCCTGTTGCTCAGGAGACAGCTCTCGGCTGGATCCTTACAGGAGGGGTCGAAGCTGGGAACGGTGACGAGACAGTTGGTTCACTCGAGGTTCCGGTCAACCACTGTAATGTAGACCGTGAACTAATAGAATTATTGTCTAGATTCTGGGAGCAGGAGGAGGTCGAGACTTCGATCCCTGACACTGCTGACGACCGCAAGGCAGAGGAACACTTCCTCAACACTCACCTGAGACAACCTGACGGTCGATTCATGGTGCGACTACCGTTCAGCAGCGCCCCAGATCTTGGAGACTCCCGTCGCGTCGCACTCCTAACATTGGAGTCCCTTAACCGCAGGTTTAGGCGATCTGCCGAATTTCAGGCCGCTTACAAGGAGTTTCTTGACACCTACGCATCTCTGGAGCACATGGCAATAGCGCAGCATCCGATCAGCAACGAGGGGTATTATCTACCACATCATGGGGTGTTGCGAGCAGCCAGCACGACGACCAAGTTGAGGGTCGTCTTCAACGGGTCGATGCCGTCCTCAAATGGAAAGTCTCTCAACGACTTCCTTCTCCGGGGGCCGAACCTGCTGCCTAATCTCGCGGATGTCCTTCTCAGATGGCGACGGCACGTGGTAGTCTTTTCAGCAGACATAGAAAAGATGTACCGGCAGATACTCGTCCACCCCGAGGACAGGAAGTGGCAGCGGATACTGTGGCGACCTAAAGGGGAAGAAGGAATTGTAGAATACGAGCTGAGCACGGTCACTTACGGGCTAGCTTGTGCGCCTTACCTCGCCATCCGATGCCTGCACCAGCTCGCCAAGGTGGAAGAGCAGCGCTACCCTCTTGGCTCTCGAATATTGCTTCAGGACGTCTACATGGACGACGTGCTAAGCGGCGCGGACACTCTACCTGAGGCAAGACGAAAGCAGAAGGACCTCCGGGATCTCCTCATGGCGGGCGGATTCCCTCTCCGCAAGTGGGCCTCGAACGCCAAGGGGGTTCTGGACGAACTCTCCTACGAAGAGCGGAAGGGGATCGTCGAATGGGACTCGCCTACTCTTCACAGCGTCCTCGGAATCAAGTGGCTCCCTTCATCGGATTGTTTTCAGGTTACCACAGTGGAGTCGCTGAAGAGCTCTGGGTTCACCAAGCGGTCCGTGCTCAGCGGGACAGCCCAGCTGTTCGACCCACTTGGCTGGCTGGCTCCCGTCACGATCGTCGCCAAGGTGCTTATTCAGTCGCTGTGGCTCCTGAAGATCGACTGGGATACTCCGCTACCAGAAAAGGAGGAGCTGATGTGGCAGCAGTTCCAGCAACAGCTTCCCGCCTTGCAGGCGCTCCGAGTCCCTCGATGGCTCGGCACGAGTTCTTCGACGCAGCCTCTGGAGATTCACGGGTTCGCCGATGCCTCCGAGCGCGCCTATGCTGCCGTCGTTTATTCACGGACCATCAATGCTGAAGGAGGGGCGACAGTCTCACTGATTGTCGCCAAATCTAAGGTAGCCCCTTTAAAAAGAGTTTCCTTGCCCAGGCTGGAACTTTGCGCAGCCTTTCTGCTGGCCAGGCTAGTCAAGCACGTCACTCAGGTGCTTGATTGGGAAGATGTCGAGCTGAACCTGTGGTCTGACTCATCGGTGGCGCTCAGCTGGATTCAGGGACATCCGTCACGCTGGCCGACCTACGTCGCCAACCGAGTCGCTGAAATTCAGAGGATGCTGCCTCTGGCTCAGTGGCGCCATGTCCGAAGTGCAGAAAATCCTGCCGATTGCGCTTCTCGAGGCTTGTCACCAGCTGAACTGCCCAAGTTCTCGCTGTGGTGGCAAGGACCGGAGTGGCTCTCTTCACCGGGTCAACTTCCACCGGGGACCATCGAAGAGGGCAATCACGAGGAGGAAGAACTGGAGGTCCATCACCTGACAAGGACACAAGAGAGTCAGCCATGCAGTTTAATCCAGCGGTTCTCGAATCTGGCACGCCTTGCTCGAGTCCTGTCATGGTGTCTCCGATGGATTCCTAACCGAAGAAGGACAGAGTCGTACATCGTGGCTTCAGAAATACGGGAAGTTCGACTTACCCTTCTGAGGCTGGAGCAAGCGGCGTCCTTCGCAGAGGATATCGACCAGCTCCGGAGAGGTCAACATGTGGCCGCCAAGAGCAGACTGGCCAAACTCTGCCCATTTCTGGACAAAGATGGAGTTCTGAGGGTTGGAGGTCGAATTCAGGCGGCCAATCTCCAATACGACAGGACGCACCCCGCAATACTGCCTGACGAATCCCCTCTGGCTAAGTTGTGGGTCGATGCTGCCCACAAACGATGCCTACACGGGGGGACACAACTCACACTGGCAACGCTGCGCCAGGAGTGCTGGATTCTGAAGGGTCGTCCGATGGTAAAAGCGTGTATCCGTCGCTGCCCAGTGTGTATACGCTGGAAGGGGCAAACTGCCCAACCTAAAATGGGAAATCTCCCATTAGCACGCTTAACACAATGTCGTCCCTTTTACAGATCCGGTATTGACTATGCTGGACCCATACAGCTTCGAGCCGGTCGGGGTCGTGGTCAGTCCACCTCGAAGGGATACATCGCGGTGTTCATCTGCCTTGCCACGAAGGCCGTCCACCTGGAGGTTGTGTCTGATGGGTCCACCGAAACTTTCATCGCAGCACTACGCAGATTTATATCACGGAGAGGTCGTTGCTCGGAACTGTATAGTGATTGCGGGCGAAACTTCGTAGGCGCCAATCACGAGCTGCGCTCACTGCTCCGAGCCTCAGTACAACAGGGAGGTGGTCCCTTCGCCGCAGCCTCCAGGGAAGGTATCGTGTGGAAGTTTAATCCTCCTTCCGCTCCACACTTTGGAGGTATATGGGAAGCAGCTGTAAAGTCGGTGAAGCATCACCTACGCAGGATCATCGGGGAACAGCGATTGTCCTTCGAGGGGCTGACCACGCTCCTGACTGGTATCGAGGCTTGTTTAAATTCCAGACCGTTGGAACCGTTGTCGGACGACCCTGAGGATCCAGCTGCCCTAACACCAGGGCATTTTCTGATCGGGGAACCCCTCACTGCGATACCAGAGCCCAGCCTCGAGGACCTGCCAGTATCCCGGTTATCACGGTGGTAGTTAATTCAACAACTGCAACAGCATTTCTGGCAACGCTGGTCTCGGGAATACTTGAACACGTTGCAAACAAGAGGCAAGTGGCGAAAGCCCAAAATTTTAATTAAGAAAGGGTACCTCTGCCTTATTAAAAGCGAGATTTCGCCTCCTACGCAATGGCCGCTTGCTCGCGTTGTCAATGTACACCCGGGACCAGACGGTTCTGTTCGAGTTGCAACGGTTCGAACCGCAACTTCTCAATTTCTGAGACCAGTACACAAGCTGATCCCTCTATTAGCACCGGACGACGAGGAGAAAGATACTGGCGGAGCCCACGACGCTGGACCAGCACACGGTTCTCCCGACCAATCGCTACATACATAAGCATGTATTATTATTTTTTTTGTAATCTAGGCTAAGCTATAGTTTATAGTTATCATTTCACTCACCTCGGTTTCACACTGCTCATCTAAACTGTAATCCTTCATTCCACTGTATCACCATCACATTCACCGTACACACCACGCTCATTACGACGCTTCAATTGTTTCAGATACTACGCCGTACGTTGCCGACCCATTCAGCTTTCCATGCATTTCGTCACCACAGCTCACTTCGGATTGGCACTTGTCGATTCAATTTCGTCATTGGCTGACGAGGCGGGCGGAATGTTTGGGATTGGCTGAGCGTGTCGACAGCGTCGGCTTATCGATCCGGATCACCGCCACGCGGTTGGCCGGACTAACGAGTGCAAGCGAGATCGAGGATCGATCGACTGCTCGGCGCGTCATGAGCTACCGTCCGAGATCGATTGCTATCGATTGTCGCGTCAGACAGACCGAGAATCCGATTGGCGGATCTCGCGATCGATCCACCAATCACGCGTTCGGCGGTGGCAATCGACAGCCAGCTGTTCGACCGCGCTCGCCTCGCTCGCACTCTCGCACGTAATCGCTATCGAACAAGTCTTCTCTATCTGTCTCGCTATATTGTGAAATCGCGCGTCTTCTTGACCGGTTTTTTGGTGTAGCGTCAGTTTAAATCTCCGGTCCAGGATACTCCTGGAATTACTTAGTCGCATAATAAAGTTGTTAAATCCGTTTATTGTTCAGTCGTATATTTCAAAATTAGTGTTAAAACCGTTAACTTTTCGACGTTCCTTTGTTAAGGAAAAATAAAGTGACTTTTCTTGTGAGATCCGCGTTACCCCTTTTCTTCTCCGAAACAGTATTATTAATAGAAATATTCTATCCGGTAAACATCACCGAGACCCATTCTCGGTCGACATTCCGATGATGTTTACTTTAGTATTGGCTCGTTCGAAACTTCGTGTAAAAGAAATCCCGTTCTCGCGAGGGTCGTGTGTCTCTACGACGCGTCGGCCTTCTCTATCTCTCTCTCGCTCGAACTTTCTCGCTTTCACGCCCAGCCACGGAATCTTTCTACGAGAGCCCCGAATTCTTTCACGCGTTACTATACAAAAATCCGATTATTTATCGATTTTTACACCTGTTCGGGCGCCAATTTGTCACGTCGTTTCCTTTCTCGCGAACGAGGAAGGAACCGCGCACGGGAAATTACGGCTTGAAGACCGGGCCACGCTCGGTCGCGCGACACGTGGTCCTCCCGGGACAAACAATCGTTCGCGGAATCGAATCGGAATAACTACCACGATGGATAATACGAAATTCGGGCGCCAGACATTACAGAGTGTCACTCGAAATATTCACGAGACGCGAATTCGGCACGACGCACAGTGGGGTATTTGGCCCGAAAAGCTGGACAAAATTATAGCGCCGTTATTTCTAGTCTCAAGGTCATAATATTATATATCGTTGAATTCGTCTTAAGATCAGCTACAACATTATGAAATAAAAAATACATTTTAATAATTAAAAAATCAAAGTGACCTTGATTATTTATTGCAAAAAAAATTTTTTCAACATTCCATATATCCAAGTTTGTAGATGTCTGAACACTGTTTAACTTTTGTTTGAAACATTTTTTTGTATAACATTATTTTATTTGTTTTTATTAGGCTAAAAGTACTTATGAATGATATAATGCCATTACTTTCTGCAATTTAAAAAAAATGCGTGGAATAAAAAATTTGCAAATAAATTTATAATTGTATATAAATGAACAACTCAGAATACAGAATTTCACGTAGAAATGATGATCGCCCTGCAGCCTACAATGTATCCAGCGTTGCATCAGAAAAACCGTTTGGAAATTCTTATAGGCACGAATCGGCAGCTTTTTGTTTGTATATTATAAACTAGAGCAGCTGTTGTCTCGTGTCCTTATTATGATTTTGGCAATCCCATAGCCTCTCTCTCCCCTTGCCCATTTTTACTCGCGTGCCGACGCGGATCTCGCGTGATCCGAAACAGCATTTTTATATATTTCGAAAAATACCACTTGCTACAAAAAAAAAATTATAAAAAATACAGCTGCGGTATTCCACGGCTACTTTTCTAAAGATTATCTTCTACGATAAATATACTTCAGTTTGAATTGTATTTGAGTACTTAGAAAACCTTAGAAGTATAACAAAATGCTTACTATAAGCATGTACAATACTCAAACTAGCAACATATATCTCTAGCACTTCTATGAGCTATAGCTACCTAAATTGAACATAATTATTGTAACTAAACGTGTAGGAGTTATCAACATACCTAGTTCTGAAGCATCCATAGCACAATCTTCGAAAATTTTCACTCAAACAAAAACCACGACAGTATTTCTAAGAGCAATTTACAATCGCAACGACAGAAAACACGACCACTGTAAGTAAGCGATACCTTTCGATTCACGCTGCACGGTGACGCGAAGGTCAGGGGCAGAAAAAAGGTTGTACTTTGATTGGCAAACCATTTAGGTACAGAAGGCAACTGCTATTATCGACTGATGATAATGTTACGTCTCACGCGGGGTCCGCGAAGACGTTACGTTTTTACGCGTGCGAATTTATTTTGATGGTTACGGTTCGTTGCGACGTAGGACGAGTTACGTCGTTCCGTCGCCAGAGAGAGAATGTCGGGATGGGATCCCCGGTCGGCTGGACCTAGTCCGCCTGGGCCGTGAATTGGAGTACGCACACGCAAACGGCTGGACCAAGTCCGCCAAGATTGTGGGTGGGTACGGTAGGTCGAACGGCTGGACCCAGTCCGCCTAGTTCGAGGAAAATTGGAGACTTCACAAACGGCTAGACCTAGTCCGCCAAGATTGTGGTAGGTGAGGGAACTCGAACGGCTAGACCCAGTCCGCCTAGTTCGAGGGAAATTGAAGGACGCACAAACGGCTGGACCCAGTCCGCCAGGAATGTGGTAGTGGGGGAGCTCGAGAGGCTAGATCCAGTCCGCCGTGCTCGAACGTGTAGGTATAGGACAGGGGTGAAAAAGTGGTTGGCGACTCCTCTCACGACTAAGGTTCTTGATACACGCACGTTCGCACACGCAAATGAATTTATTCTGTGCTGGTCCGCACGCAGCAATATCGACGTATAAGGGGATTAGGAAGGAGGTGGTGTATCCTCTCAGTTTGAGTTCCAGAACTACAAATAGTTCAAAGTGCTCTCGGTTTCATCATCGAGAATGATGGAAGTAGGTAAATGGTTAAAAGGTTGGATTGAGGAAAGTGAACGCGAACAGTCGTTGCACTGGATGGTGCACCGGAGAATTCTGACTTCAGACTTCAGCTGACTCGTGACTTCGACTGACTCCTGACTTCGACTGACTCCTGACTTCGACTGACTTCGACTGACTTCTGACTTCAACTGCTTTCGACTGATTCCTGAATTCAACTGGTTTCGACTGATCCCTGAGTTCAACTGCTTTCGACTGATTCCTGAGTTCAACTGACTTTGTAGGTGTCCAGCTGCTTCCCTTATAGTCCAACGTTGGTGGAAGGGGGTAGTCCCAATCACATGTCAAGTTGTTCCAGTGGAAGGGGTAGTGGATCACTGGAGGTGGATCGACGTTCCTGCGTCTAAGTCCTTTATCGTATTTTGTGAAATAATTCTGTTCTGAGACTATGTCCTTATCGTATTTCGTGAAATAATTCTGTTCTGAGACTATGTCCTTTATCGTATTTCGTGAAATAATTCAGTTCTCAGACTATGTTCTTATCGTATTTCGTGAAATAATTCTGTTCTCAGACTATGTCTTTATCGTATTTCGTGAGATAATTCAGGTGCAGGAATGGTGTTGTCGGTTCGGACTGTCGACTACTAATGATCGATTTGATCCGCTGTCTCGATGATTTCGACTTCTGGTGGGGGTTGCGACGTAGTGGGTTCACTAGACTGGAACGGACCGTATCAATAGGGAAACGGTCCCTTGAAACTTTATTCTTGTGAGATTTGAAATAGTGGCGTATGAATGAGGGGCAGGCCCCTTAAAAATATACCACAGGAACGGCCTGGGCTTGTAAGAGCAGGACGGACTGTGGTGACGAACGTCACACGTCACCCCTCGGGGAAAAAAAAAAAAGGAAAAATTTCCTTTTTCGTAGAAAAATAAATTTTACACTTTTTTTTTTTTGAAAGTGGAGGGAAGGTGGGAAATAAGAGTAAAACAAAATATATAGTTCGTGTTGAGTCGGATGCCAAAATAGAAAATAATAATTGTATGTGGCGTGTGTCCGAAAAATGGGGATTGCCAAGAAAATAAAAATAAAAATAAATTAAATGAACATTTGTTTGCACTTGTGGCTCGTAGTAGTAGTAGTAGTAGTAGTAGTAGTAGTAGTAGTAGTAGTAGTAGTAGTAGTAATAATGATGATAATAATAATAATAATAATAATAATGGTAGTAGTAGTAATAGTAGTCGTAGTAATAATAGTAGTAGTAATAATAATGATAATAATACTAATAGTAATAATAAAAGGGTGAAGTTAAATAACGCTACTGCAGTTATGCGGGGAGGATAAAAAGTGTAAAATAAAAGTAGAAATGAAAATAATGGCTTCTCTTTTAGCTGGGTGGAGGGCCTACTCCAGCGTGACTATTTCCACCTCTGGGTGGCCCTTTGCTGTTTGTGCGGCTGGTGGTGGTGGTGGCTGCGCCGTTTTCCGGAGCGTCTTTTTGACCCGTACGCGGAACGTTATTGGGTCCCACTCGTAGCCCTCCGGCATTTTTGTGATCGACGTGATCCGGGGTTGTTCCCATGGTCTGGGCAGCCACTCGTTGGGGTCGTCTGGCCGGACGTCCACCACCAGTTGTCTGTGTTGGCGGGTGGTTGGTGGTTCTGGCGGGATGACGATCTGGAACGGTATGTACTTCTTGATTGTCGGATCTATTTCGTCCGGGATCCCGAAATTCGTCAGGTGCCCGGTGGACGATGTGTCCTCGTACAGCGAGCGCAGAATCCTTCTGTACTGCGTCTTCCTTCCAGCGCGGTGGGTTTTTTTGTGTGTCTTGGTCTGTTCCATGATAATCACTGTGCGAATTTGGCGATTGCCATTGTTTATATAGGATGTTTAGTTTTGTGAGGGGGGGGGGTAATAGTGAGAAGAGGGGGAAGCGGTGGGTAAAAAAGGGTGAAGGGTGGGGGTAATTTGGTGGGTGAGGGGAAGGTTTTTTTTCTTTTTGAGGGGGGGGGGGGAAGGGTTTTTTGTGAGGGTCACTTTGGCGGGTGAGGGGAAGGTTTTTTTGGGGGGGGGAGGGGTAGAGATTCTGGGTGACCAGGGGGAATGGTGGGGAAGGGGGTTATCCTGTATTATTGTGATTTCTTTCGCTTTGTGGTGTTATTCGGAATATAAATGGTGTTCGTGCAAATATAAATGGCGTTGCCGCTTCCATTAGTTTGACGGAGCAATGAATACATTCGATCAGCTGTGTTGGTGTCAATACTTCTCCCGAGCATTTCGAGCATTTGTTTGCCATTCCGATATCGTGTATATGGTGCAGAACCCTGTGTGTTGTGATTCCTTGCTTCGGTTCTAATTTTACACAACTTTCACACATTTCCTCGTTTTTACTGTTTATGTATAGTGTGCCGGTGTAGCACTTGAATCTAGCGAATTGATCTAAGTATTCAAATCGCTTCTCTTCCGTGGATGTACGACGTTGACTGTGTAGACACATGGTTGCTGTACGAATGATCGATTTTCGTCGTTGATCTCGATTATATTGTGTAGATTAGGGGGGGGGGATTTTCCCTCTCTCCTTTTTCAAGTTAAACCGACTGTGTCTTGGAGGCGTGACGGTCTTGCTGTATTCGAATGGATGATTTTGGTACCCCTTCTCCACGTGATTTTCAGGTTTTTATTTGGGTATACTTCCAATATCGTGTGTGGTCCCGTATAATTATCGTCGAATTTTCCTTTTTTTGGTTGTTTTAGTACGAAGATGGATTCGCCCACTTGGAAGTCGTATGAGTGGATTCGTTTATCGTACTGTTCCTTCGATTTTTCTTTCGCTTTCTGTAGGTTGGAACGCGCTAACCTTTGTGTTTCGGTAATGATGCGGTTTAGATTACTGAGATAATCATTGTAAGTGATTATTCCCGTATTACTTGTTCTACTTTCCGTGGTTGGGGTTCTAGCAACTTTGCCGAAGACCAATTGATGTGGTGTGTATCGTGTTCCTTCGTGGATACTGGTATTATAGGAGAAGGAAGCGAGGTTGGTCCATTCGTCCCATTCTTTGTTGGCCGTTACGTACATTTTTAAATATTCTGCAAGTACGTGATGCGATCTTTCTATGGAACCGTTAGTTTGTGGGTGAAATGACGTGGATTTGAAGTGTTGGATTTTAAATCTTTTGGTTATTGTTTTAATGAAAGTGCCTACGAAATTGGTTCCTTGATCGGTAAGGATCGCTCGGGGAGTTCCGTAGCGACAAATGAACTCTTTTATGAAAGCGTCCGCAATTTGGGCGGATTTTACGTTAGGTAACGGAATTGCTAAGGAAAATTTCGTGAGTAGGTCTTGAATGGTAAGGATGTATGAATTTCCTTTTCTAGTGGACGGAAGGGGTCCAACGACGTCCATGCTTACTTTATCGAATGCCGACCCGGGCGTGTCTGTTATTATCATCGGTTGACGCGTTTTCACGCGTACGAGTTTTTTCCTTTGACATTCTAGGCAATTCTGGATGAAGGTTTGTATTTCCTTTTTCATATTTTTCCAGAAGTATTGTTGTCGTATCCGACCATATGTCTTAGTGACTCCCTTGTGGCCGGCTATAGCGGAGCAGTGGTTTTCTGCGATGATAGCCTGTTTTTCCGTTTCTTCAGGGATTCTGACAGATTGCGATGTTACTGTTATTGTAACGTTGAGTTCTGAGAGGTAGGTTTTTAGTAATTCCAATACTGTATTCCAGGGTTCTGTTCCGAGCATTGGTTGTTTCGCGATGCAGATCGTTTGGAGACCCATTTCGCATATAACATCTCGTAGGGACGATATGCATTCTTCTAGGATCGCTGGATCCGGTTGCATCACAACTCTTTCCTGTATCGCTAGGGCTATCAGTTGTCTGTTTCTGTTTTCGAATACCCTTGCTCTTCCCAGGGTCAGTTTCATGCCCTGTGGTAGAATATTGCCTCGTTGGAGTTCTTTTGATCCTTCGTCACAGGGTTCTCCTCTTGTAGTAACGAGGAACACGTGATTATCGTGGATCAAGGTAAGGGGATCGTTGGATTCGATGATTTGGAAGCCGAATTCGTTACCAGGCGTTATTACGGGTGTTGTTTCGTTTTCCTCCTCTGAGGAGCTATTTTCAGAGGCTGTGTCTGAGTGGTCGTCCGATATATCTATCGGTTGTACTTCGTTCAGATGCGTTAATGGCTCTGTGAACGAAGTCTGAGACGGCAAGTAATCGCTATCATCTGCTATCCGTTCGGGGGTGAGTGTTTCCGGTGTGGAACTATTTGATTCCGATGGATTTGTTGACTGGTTTGATGGCGTTGCCGGTTCTTGCGGAACCGTACGTGATGCGGCGCGTTTGTGTCTTTTCGCGACAGGCAAGTCTTCGTCTGGGTCACTGTCGCTAGTTGATCGGGCTCTTATAGGCAGTATTTTTGCGTGGTTTATTCGTGACAGTGCATCTGCAATGTAATTGGTCTTCCCTGGTTGGTAGCGAATTTCATAGTCGTACTCCGCTAGTTTTAATCTCCATCTAACTAAGCGGGATGTAGGATCTTTAACGCTGTGTAACCATACCAGTGGTTTGTGATCCGTATACAGACTAAAGGTTTTGCCATACAGGTAGGGCCTGAAGTGTCCCACGCAATATACAATGGCCAATAGTTCTTTCTCTATCGTCGAATAATTTTCCTCTGCATTATTCAATGTTCTTGATGCATAAGATATTGGTAACTCTTTGTTTTCAACGGTCTGGCTTAGAACTCCACCGATGGCGTTACAAGATGCGTCTGTTGTGACGTGGAATTGTTTTGTGAAGTCCGGGAATTGTAAAATTGGTTGAGTGGTCAATTGTTGTCGTAAATATTCAAACGATTCCTGTTCTTTATGACCCCAAGAAAATTTTATCTGTTTTTTCAACAGATTTGTTAAAGGTCTGGCGATTTTTGAAAAATTTGGTATAAATTTCCTATAATATCCGGCGAGACCGAGGAAACTCTTGATCTTTCTTGGGTTGTTTGGTGTAGGAAACTTTGCCACTGCCTCTATTTTCTTTGGGTCAGGTCGGACTCCATTCTCGGTAATGATGTGGCCCAAATATGCCACTTCTTTTCGTAAGAACTCGCATTTTTCTGGCTGTAGCTTGAGGTTGGCTTTTTGCAATTTTCCAGCTAATTTCCGGAATTTTATTTCGTGTTCCCTGACGGAACTTGCGTATATGACAATGTCGTCTAAATATACGAACATTTCTATTCCTTGAAGTCCAGAAAGAACGTGATCCATTAATCGCTGGAAAGTAGCTGGTGCGTTTCTTAGGCCGAATGGCATTCGTTTAAATTCGTAATGCCCGTAAGGAGTAGAGAATGCCGTCTTTTGTGTGTCAGATTTGTCCATTGGGATCTGGTGGAATCCTGACGCTAGGTCGAAGACGGAAAAATATTTGGCGCCGCCCAGCTGATCCAATATATCAGTAATGTTGGGCAACGGGTAGGCGTCTGGTATCGTTTTGGCATTTAATAATCGGTAATCGATTACCATTCGCCATTTCTTTTGCCCATCTGGTCCTGGTTTTTTGGGGACGATCCAGATAGGAGAATTGTAGGGAGATATCGATGGTTGTATGATATCGTTGTCGAGCAGTTCGTTTACTTGTTTGTTAATCTCCTCTTTGTGAATTGGTGGGAAACGATATTGTTTCACGTTTATAGGACGATCATCTGTTGTCGTAATTCGATGCGTTATTGCGTCGGTGTGGCCGAGTTGGCTTTCGGGTAAATGAAATATCGTGTTGTATTGATCAACAAGATTTCCGACACTGTTTCTTTCTTCGGGGTTCAAGTGCTCCGTATTTAAATGTTGCATGATTGCGGATATACGGTCGTTTCCACGGGGATTTGTATCGGGGGATATTAGAGGTTTCGCATGTTGACGAATATGATGGCAAGGGAATAATGAATTAGAATTCGAAGTGGCCTCAGAGGATTCCTTTTTGCAGGTTTTGGGGGTAGGTAGAATCGGCTTGGATTCTTTAGAAGGGGACTCCGACATGCGAGGTGGGAGTGTAGAATTGGATTCGCATGCTTTTGGAGGGGGTTGAGATTGGACGCACAGCGCACCTGGATTTAGTAAAGATTTAGTAGGTGGGTGCACTGTGGTGGGAGAAATAGAAGGGGTATGCGAAAGAGGAATTAGTGAGGGTTCTTCGAACTCCTCGAGTTCGATGTTGGGTTCTTGCAGTACAATACTTTGATTGGTTGTATTGACTGCGGGGAGATAAGCTTTTCCTTGCTTTGATTTAATTATGGCGTGTCCTAAATGGACTCCTTCGCCGAGGTTTTGACGCGGCACGTAGCCTTCGCCAAGATTTGGATTCAGGATGTGTATGGGGATGACCGTTTTCGATCTAGCAGGTAGCGTGATCGGTTCACGATTAAGGAATGGTATGGTGGTACCGTGGAAACGGAGGCAACTTTCCGAATAGACAATGTCGACGGATTGGTTTCGAAAAAATTCTGAGCCAATTATGCTATTTTGGGGAATTGGTAGATCGTCGGTGACGACATGAAATATCACCTTGTGATTGAAAATGTTCAATTCGAACGTGCCAAGGGTGGTGATGGTGTGGTTGGTAATACCTGTAATAATCACCCTTTCTTGGGTATTGATTAACTCGGGTTCGACCAATGATTTTTGTTTGATTATATTGATTTCCGATCCTGTGTCGACCATAGCTTCTGTCGCTTCGTTTAGGTCGACAGAATGTAGCATGACTGCAGGTACGAGTCGAGCCGGTTTTAATTGGACTGTACACATTCGTGCTTGTCCTGGTCTTCTCGTTCCGCGATTATCGGAAGTGCGGAGCGCGTCTGCTGTGGGGGTGCTCCACGAGGCGCGCTCGGGGGTTCTCGTGGGCGGTTCTCGTTTCCCTGGAACCGTTGATTATTGTAGGCTCGTTTCCTACACTCGGAGATTAGGTGGCCCGGGATTTTGCAGTATGTACAGATCTTTAGATCCATTAGACGACTTGTAGGTGTGCTGGTCGCGTCGTTGTTGGCGGCGCGACGTGGCGGATCTGGCCAACGAGTGATTTGACCTCGAGCATCCTGGGAGGGACCGCGGTATTGTCGATGGTTGCGGCAGGTACGGGCCTCATGCCCCGGCCTTAGACAAATTTGACATGTGAGCTGTGACGTTCGTGGAGTCGTCGAAAATCTTCGCTCATCTCTTTCCATTTCTTTAGTTATCTGGATTGCGGAATCGAAGGTTTCGGCTAAGCCGAAACAGCCTTCGTGTCGGATTCGGGTTCTCATGTCGGGAGGTAACCCGTCCAGGAAGGAGTCCAGAGTAAGGTCGTCTATATCGCTGACATGTTTGTCGGTCAAACTTCCATAACGCTCCCTTTCGCCGTCGACAATAGCGGAATTCAAGTCTTTGGCTCGCGTTATGTAGTCGAGGATGTGTTCTCTGGGCTCTTTTATGATGTTCGCTAGTTCGCCGCGGTAATGGTTAGGAGTTTTCGAGGGGGCGAAGACGTATCTTAGCCGGTTTATTAGCTCGTCTACGGAATTATGTGTTTGATCTTCGACAGCCAGGGCCGCATGTCCCTTGAGTCTGTTGCGCAGGAGTTTTGCTAGATTTGGTTCCGCTTTGGCGGGTAGCAGTTCGCGAGCCCGCTTGCATGCTCGTGCGAATTGAAAAACTGTAATGTTTCCTCCATCGAAGTGGGGAACGGTTTCTACTGCGTCTTTCAGTGTAATTCGTCCATACTCGCGGGATGAATAATAATCCGTCTTTTCCACGATTTTATGCAGTGGGTTCGGGGTTTCAGACGTCGAGGTGTGATCGGATACGTGGGAGTTTGCTGGGCCTCCCAGTTTTTCGATAATTGACTGCATCTTTCTTAATTGTTTAGCCATCCCCTCGATGACAGTGAGATTCGACGCAGGTTCAAGTTTGACCTCGGGAACTGGAACAGGTACATTGTGCTTGGCGAGTAGTTCTTGGTGCTTGAGTAGCATCTCTTTAAATTGTTCCAACAGGGTAATCTCCCTCGTTGGATCCTCGACAGGAGGAATCGGTTCCTCTAGTACGCTGTTGCTTCGCTCTGAATGCTGAGACATCGTGTGAGCGGAAAATTATATGAATTGCGGCAATTGTGGGTGCTTCGTTGAGCAATTCAAATCCCACCGAGCTGTCACCAATTTGTTACGTCTCACGCGGGGTCCGTGAAGACGTTACGTTTTTACGCGTGCGAATTTATTTTGATGGTTACGGTTCGTTGCGACGTAGGACGAGTTACGTCGTTCCGTCGCCAGAGAGAGAATGTCGGGATGGGATCCCCGGTCGGCTGGACCTAGTCCGCCTGGGCCGTGAATTGGAGTACGCACACGCAAACGGCTGGACCAAGTCCGCCAAGATTGTGGGTGGGTACGGTAGGTCGAACGGCTGGACCCAGTCCGCCTAGTTCGAGGAAAATTGGAGACTTCACAAACGGCTAGACCTAGTCCGCCAAGATTGTGGTAGGTGAGGGAACTCGAACGGCTAGACCCAGTCCGCCTAGTTCGAGGGAAATTGAAGGACGCACAAACGGCTGGACCCAGTCCGCCAGGAATGTGGTAGTGGGGGAGCTCGAGAGGCTAGATCCAGTCCGCCGTGCTCGAACGTGTAGGTATAGGACAGGGGTGAAAAAGTGGTTGGCGACTCCTCTCACGACTAAGGTTCTTGATACACGCACGTTCGCACACGCAAATGAATTTATTCTGTGCTGGTCCGCACGCAGCAATATCGACGTATAAGGGGATTAGGAAGGAGGTGGTGTATCCTCTCAGTTTGAGTTCCAGAACTACAAATAGTTCAAAGTGCTCTCGGTTTCATCATCGAGAATGATGGAAGTAGGTAAATGGTTAAAAGGTTGGATTGAGGAAAGTGAACGCGAACAGTCGTTGCACTGGATGGTGCACCGGAGAATTCTGACTTCAGACTTCAGCTGACTCGTGACTTCGACTGACTCCTGACTTCGACTGACTCCTGACTTCGACTGACTTCGACTGACTTCTGACTTCAACTGCTTTCGACTGATTCCTGAATTCAACTGGTTTCGACTGATCCCTGAGTTCAACTGCTTTCGACTGATTCCTGAGTTCAACTGACTTCGTAGGTGTCCAGCTGCTTCCCTTATAGTCCAACGTTGGTGGAAGGGGGTAGTCCCAATCACATGTCAAGTTGTTCCAGTGGAAGGGGTAGTGGATCACTGGAGGTGGATCGACGTTCCTGCGTCTAAGTCCTTTATCGTATTTTGTGAAATAATTCTGTTCTGAGACTATGTTCTTATCGTATTTCGTGAAATAATTCTGTTCTCAGACTATGTCCTTATCGTATTTCGTGAAATAATTCTGTTCTCAGACTATGTCCTTATCGTATTTCGTGAGATAATTCAGGTGCAGGAATGGTGTTGTCGGTTCGAACTGTCGACTACTAATAATCGATTTGATCCGCTGTCTCGATGATTTCGACTTCTGGTGGGGGTTGCGACGTAGTAGGTTCACTAGACTGGAACGGACCGTATCAATAGGGAAACGGTCCCTTGAAACTTTATTCTTGTGAGATTTGAAATAGTGGCGGCGGCTCTAGTCATGAATGAGGGGCAGGCCCCTTAAAAATATACCACAGGAACGGCCTGGGCTTGCAAGAGCAGGACGGACTGTGGTGACGAACGTCACAATAAATTGTACAAAATTGAATTTTGGCCAGCTTTTTGGTCAAAATGCCCCACTGTGCGACGATCTCGATTCCGCGAGGACTGCGCGATAACCTGGGATAGCCGCGAACAAGGTCAGGGTTCCACGTGAAGAGAAGGAACGGGGCATTCCCCGCGACAGGAACGTTTCTCGTAGTGAGAATAATTGACGCGGTATTCGGCAATAATGGTCGTTTATTAACGAGATGACAGTAGTGGCCGCCGGTGAACGCCGGCGGCAACGGGAATTTGCCGGCGCGAAGACAATTTCTTTCGGCAGGTGTTCGACCGATCGCGCGTACTCTATTCTTTCGCGTTGAGCTCGGCAGTCACAGGACTTCGCGTGAAAATACAAGCCTTTACGGCACGGATTCTGTCGAGCTCCGATGACAGACGCGTAATTTCGACGTGGACTGGGCGCGGATCACGGCAAAGTCGCGAGAAGGTCGAAATCGGCACGTCGCGTCGTCCCACCGTGGAACGTTCGAGATGAGCTTTTTCTTTTACTTCGTCGAAAATCGTACGCCCCGAATATTCCTCGTTCCGGACAATCGGCGACGATACGACCCACGGCCTCGCGTTCCTCTCAGGAGAGCGACTCCTGGTCCTCGGAAACGACGGCGGCAACGTGGTACACGACACGACACAGAGGTTTCGCGAAAACATCCTGAGCCAACACGAATTGTTCACACACTTTGATCTTAGCAAAGAAACGGATCGGCACTTACCAAACGGCAAAGGGGGGTCGTGTCCTTAATCGGCACTATTATACTTTTTCGCAGATTTCAACGCGGCAACTTTATAAGTCGAGATCCAGTGACCCAGTGACCCAATTCGAGCCGGCTCGGTAACGCGGAAGCGAGGCGTCCCCCTCTCCCTTGACTATTTCCTCCTAGGCGGCGCTCGGGCCTATCGCGTGGCTTCTCGCAGCAGGGACAACTATCGTGCCCCTCGGACCCGTGCCTCCGGCAATTTGTCGATTTTCCGGGGCTCCATGGTACGGGGCTGCGAGGGCGGCCAGAGTGGGTGCGAGCCATTCCAGGGTGTTCTTCGTGCATCTCCTGGACGAGAGTCGCCGAGGTTGAGCTGTTGTACGTCCCGCATTCTCGATATCCTCGTCGGCCTCTCCGGGTTGGTAAATCCGGACTCGATTCCCACTCGATCGTCTGATTCGTCCATGATGCGCTGCGATAGGTGCTCCGAGCGTCTCTTCCGGAGACTCTGCGCCAATCACGGCAGGAAATAGGTACCGGGTTCCTTCTGACTCCGGCCACCCCTGAAACTTCGTGTCGCGCCCAGCGGCGCGACATTCAAACGCGATAATTCCGTTCCGCTGGAACTCGAACGTCCAGGGAGACCGATCGCACGGCCGATTTCGCTTTTGATACCGGCCCGGTCCTTCGCTGAGGGTTCGGCAGGACGGTGGCAAAATCTGCCACGTCACAATACTTAAGACACTTGTCAAGAATGTCACTGCGCCGCGGCGTCGTTGTCGTTGTTGTTGCTGCTGCTACTGCTACTGCTAACGACGTCGCGGTTCCGCCAGTAATGCCGGAGGTGTGTGATGGGGGCGGCGGGGGTGCAGCGGCGGGGGTGCAGCGGCGGTGGCGGGTTCCGTCAGCGAGATGCCGTTGCCGGAATCTTTCTTTGGCGGACTTCTGCGCCGCCATCAATCGCACCTCAACGTCCTGGGGGAGCGGTCGCGCGAAAAATCGGCTTCGCTGCGTTGCATCTGTAACATTCATTTGAATCAATGATCAATCAATGAATTAATAATGAAATTAAACAAAGTCAATAATGTACAATGCTTACCGACGATGGCAATCATGATACGTGTCGGACAAAGGGGCGGTTTGCCCTGCCCGAACCACGTATAGCTGTCGGCACACGCGTCCGTTACCGCTTGTCGGAAGGATGCATTGACTGCCTCCTTCAAATTGTATCCTCCCAGGGAGGTGAAGTAGGAGACCTAAAAAAACATGTTTAGTTATTTTCTAATGTTTAGAAGTAAATTAAGATTGGAAATGATAAATAATCCTAATGAAGCGACAACAAGATCAGGAACAACTAATACAAAAAAAATACTGAAGCGACAACAAGATCAGGAACAACTAAATCAAAAAAAATCATAGAAAAAGAAGGAGAGCGTATGGGAAATGCTATGAACTATGTCTCTTTCTTTCCCATACGCTCTCCTTCTTTTTCTATGATTTTTTTTGTATTCGTTGTTCCTGATCTAGTTATGGCAATATACTTACCGCACTTTCATACTCCTCTACAGGACACTCTTCGAAACTGCGGACTTCCTCCACTGTTTTGAGAGGGAGGAAATGCGGTCGGCGTCCCGTGCTGTCCGTGGCTTCACGTTCGCCTCTGTTGATGGTGGGAGCAAAGAAAAATTAGTCAATGAAACACAACTTTTACAGAAATATAAAATTTGAATAAATTCTGAGGATGACTCACTCCAGCTGTTTCACTTTTTCTGCCAGTGCCCGCACCGTTTCTCACCGTTTGCAACGGCAACGGCAACGGCAACGGCAACGGCAACGGCAACGGCAACGGCAACGGCAACGGCAACGGCAACGGCAACGGCAACGGCAACGGCAACGGCAACGGCAACGGCAACGGCAACGGCAACGGCAACGGCAACGGCAACGGCAACGGCAACGGCAACGGCACCGGCAACGGCAACGGCAACGGCAACGGCAACGGCAACGGCAACGGCAACGGCAACGGCAACGGCAACGGCAACGGCAACGGCAACGGCAACGGCAACGGCAACGGCAACGGCAACGGCAACGGCAACGGCAACGGCAACGGCAACGGCAACGGCAACGGCAACGGCAACGGCAACGGCAACGGCAACGGCAACGGCAACGGCAACGGCAACGGCAACGGCAACGGCAACGGCAACGGCAACGGCAACGGCAACGGCAACGGCAACGGCAACGGCAACGGCAACGGCAACGGCAACGGCAACGGCAACGGCAACGGCAACGGCAACGGCAACGGCAACGGCAACGGCAACGGCAACGGCAACGGCAACGGCAACGGCAACGGCAACGGCAACGGCAACGGCAACGGCAACGGCAACGGCAACGGCAACGGCAACGGCAACGGCAACGGCAACGGCAACGGCAACGGCAACGGCAACGGCAACGGCAACGGCAACGGCAACGGCAACGGCAACGGCAACGGCAACGGCAACGGCAACGGCAACGGCAACGGCAACGGCAACGGCAACGGCAACGGCAACGGCAACGGCAACGGCAACGGCAACGGCAACGGCAACGGCAACGGCAACGGCAACGGCAACGGCAACGGCAACGGCAACGGCAACGGCAACGGCAACGGCAACGGCAACGGCAACGGCAACGGCAACGGCAACGGCAACGGCAACGGCAACGGCAACGGCAACGGCAACGGCAACGGCAACGGCAACGGCAACGGCAACGGCAACGGCAACGGCAACGGCAACGGCAACGGCAACGGCAACGGCAACGGCAACGGCAACGGCAACGGCAACGGCAACGGCAACGGCAACGGCAACGGCAACGGCAACGGCAACGGCAACGGCAACGGCAACGGCAACGGCAACGGCAACGGCAACGGCAACGGCAACGGCAACGGCAACGGCAACGGCAACGGCAACGGCAACGGCAACGGCAACGGCAACGGCAACGGCAACGGCAACGGCAACGGCAACGGCAACGGCAACGGCAACGGCAACGGCAACGGCAACGGCAACGGCAACGGCAACGGCAACGGCAACGGCAACGGCAACGGCAACGGCAACGGCAACGGCAACGGCAACGGCAACGGCAACGGCAACGGCAACGGCAACGGCAACGGCAACGGCAACGGCAACGGCAACGGCAACGGCAACGGCAACGGCAACGGCAACGGCAACGGCAACGGCAACGGCAACGGCAACGGCAACGGCAACGGCAACGGCAACGGCAACGGCAACGGCAACGGCAACGGCAACGGCAACGGCAACGGCAACGGCAACGGCAACGGCAACGGCAACGGCAACGGCAACGGCAACGGCAACGGCAACGGCAACGGCAACGGCAACGGCAACGGCAACGGCAACGGCAACGGCAACGGCAACGGCAACGGCAACGGCAACGGCAACGGCAACGGCAACGGCAACGGCAACGGCAACGGCAACGGCAACGGCAACGGCAACGGCAACGGCAACGGCAACGGCAACGGCAACGGCAACGGCAACGGCAACGGCAACGGCAACGGCAACGGCAACGGCAACGGCAACGGCAACGGCAACGGCAACGGCAACGGCAACGGCAACGGCAACGGCAACGGCAACGGCAACGGCAACGGCAACGGCAACGGCAACGGCAACGGCAACGGCAACGGCAACGGCAACGGCAACGGCAACGGCAACGGCAACGGCAACGGCAACGGCAACGGCAACGGCAACGGCAACGGCAACGGCAACGGCAACGGCAACGGCAACGGCAACGGCGAAATTTTATGCTTTTTTATTACCGGTTCGTCCTCCGATGACGTCGTCTGATACCTGCTCGGTTTGGAAACGTTCATACGTTTTGGACGATGCGCCTGAAATGTTAATAAGCATTGAAATTAGTTCTAAAATTTCTTTCAGATAATTCTTTCTTTACCTCTTCTATTGTATACATATATGTAACTACGTTTAAGATTGTTGCGGGGGTTTTTCCTATTAAAATTACTTCTCTTTTTTCCCCATGCGCTTCTCTTCCAGATAGTTTAAGATATACAGTATTTCATCGATAATTGTCTCAACCATGGGTCCGGCCAGGGACAATTAAAAATTAAAAACGGATAGCGAAGCCCGAGAGGCCTCGGCCGCCGAGAAGTTTAACATGATACGGGTCTTTCTTAATGTATCGGAACGGGTTGCAATCCGCGCGATACTTTGCGAGGAGGTGCCGGGATCACACAGCGCTGTGTGCGAAGTTGAAGGAGGAGATAAGTTTGACACGCAACACTTGAATTAGCATACCGAGACGTGGACTGTATTTAGAATTAGAAAATTAAAGTACAAGCGAAAAACAATTAACTTTAAATCGAAGTTCCGCGTTATTCTCATGCGATGAGAATAGAAAGAATACGTCGACGACGTGAATACTCGATCGAGTGAAAAGAGAGAGAAAATTACAATGTGATGTAACTTGATTGATTGCGATAAACGGAATGAACTGGAATTCTCGGAGACAGCGCGATTCCGAATTCCAGGAGACCGCGGATAGGCCGAGCGAGGATCACGCGAGGATCCAGGATCGCGGATTCGTGCGTCGCGGATCATACGACGATCCAGGATCGCGGATTGGGTGCACGATCGATAGATCGCGAGAAGGGCGAAGGGGGGAAGCGACGGCTCGCGGTAGGTTTTCGCGAGGGATCCGCGTTCGGTGAGTGACGTCACGACGGAGCGAGGGGAGCGCGAGACAAGAATACCTCGCCGTGGTGAGCGCATCGCGAACATACCGCCCGCCTTGAAACGTTGGTTTCAAAAGAGATGACGACGTACGGACGCAGCCGCACCGCAATTAATCGTAATGAGATTAAAACTAACGAACGCAATCTTAAAACTAACGCAATGCTTATATACTAACGCAATGCTTATATACTAACGCAATATATACAGAATATTTACATAAGTTACGGAGCGGCAGTGGATTCGGGGACAATTGGCAGCGGGCATAACTGCACAATCGGGCGTTTCAGCTCGGTAGAGGGGGTCGTCACGGTGACCACGCGGACCCGACCGTCGGCTCCAGGGTGCACGGCTTTCACGCGGCCGAGCTCCCATTTGCACGGAGGGAGATTGGGGTTTCGGAGTAAAACCAGCTGACCGAGTTTGATCGCCGTTTGTTCTCGTCGCCACTTGCTTCGCTGCTGAAGGGTGTTGAGGTAGTCATTTACCCACAACTTCCAGAATTGCTCAGTGACGGATCTGACGAGCTGCCAGCGCGTGAGGCGATTCTCGGACAGATTTAAGACGGAGGGTTGTGGGGGTACCGTGAGTGGAGAGCCTATTAGAAAATGTCCAGGCGTGAGAACATCGAAATCGTCTGTTGAGTCTCGCAATGGAGCTAGAGGCCGAGAATTCAGACAGCACTCGATGGAGCACAGCAGAGTATTAAATTCCTCGAAGGTGAAAGTTCGAGCTCCGACAACCCGCCTTAAATGATGTTTTAGGCTCTTCACTCCGGCTTCCCACAAACCTCCGAAATGAGGGGCGGAGGGCGGAATGAAGTGCCAAGCGATTCCATCACTGGCGGTTTTGTTGAGGAAATCCGAATTTCGTAACGTTGCGCGATGCGCTCGCGCGAGTTCTCGATCCGCACCGACGAACGTGGTTCCATTGTCGGAATACATGGCACAAGGTACCCCGCGTCGCGCGCAGAAACGATCGAGAGCGCGAATGAAGGCTGGAGTGGAGTAGTCGGAGACGAGCTCAAGGTGGATAGCCCTGGTGGCTAAGCAAATAAAGAGCGCGATATACGCCTTGCGAGACGTAATACCACGCCCTGAAGACGCGCGAGTTTGAAACGGTCCTGCGTAATCCACGCCGCAGTGAGAAAAGGCTTTTGCCGAAGGGGAGACGCGTGGGATTGGAAGTTGTCCCATCAACTGAGCCGGTACCGCGGCTCGTTCGCGAACACAAACAACGCAAGAGTGAATGATAGTCTTGACCAGGCTGCGAGCACGGAGGATCCAAAAGGTTTGTCGCAGTGTATGGAGAGTCAATTGAAGGCCTGCGTGCAGGGAGACCAGATGCGTCTGTTGGATTATGAGGCGAACAAGAGGATGTGACGCGAGAATCATCGGGTGTTTTCGGCTGAACGACAGCGGAGAGTGTTGAAGACGTCCGCCGACCCGAAGAATGCCATCGTTGTCGACGAAAGGATTGAGAGCTGATAGTGAACTTTTGGGAGAGAGCGGTCGGTTCCGACGGAACGCTGCGACTTCCGCAGGGAAACAATCACGTTGTATGACCCTGATCCAAAAGGTTCGCGCTGCGGAACAGTCCTCGACCGACAGAGCTCGACCGAGCGCCGATTGCGGGGGTGACCGAGCGTGGCTTCGGCGGCAAGCGCGTATGAATTTAAAAACATATCCCGGCCACGATGAATATCGAGTTGACAAGTCCCACGGTTCGGTAGAGATTGACACGGCGGATACCGTGATTTTTTCCTCGGCGCGAACCGAGTCGATGGAACACGTCGCGGATTCGGAAGGCCACTGTTCTTCGGGGAGGTTTAGCCAGGAAGGTCCTGACCACCAAAGGGAATGCAACCCGAGCTCGCCCCCGAGCAGACCACGCGACGCGCAGTCCGCTGGGTTTCCTTCCGAGGGGACGTAACGCCAGGCGACGTCGGGAGCGCGAGTTTGAATTTCGTGCACGCGGTGGGCTACGAATGTCTTCCAACGCGACGGGTGGTCCCGCAGCCAAGCAAGCACTATCGTGGAGTCACCCCAACAAAAACAAGAATGCGCGCGATTTCCGAGAGAATTGCGGATGAATTCGACTAAACTAATTAGAGGAACTAATTCCTCTAAACGAGGTATCGTGAGAGGGGAGATCGGAGCAACTTTCGATTTGCTTGCCAGGAGACTCACACGACTCGCACCGGAATTAGAGATGGTTTTTAAATAAACGACCGCAGCGTAAGCATGGGACGAGGCGTCGCAAAACCCGTGCAGTTCGGCCGTTTCAGAGCTGCAATCGAGGCCGGTCCAGCGATGTAAGGAGAAAGTGTTTAGGGCGGTCAACCCGTTGTAAACGGAAGCCCAGAGAGAAAAGAGATCCTTAGGGAGGGCTTCGTCCCAGGAGACGCGCAGACGCCATAAATCCTGCAAAAGGATCTTTGCTTTTATTGTGACGGGAGTCACCCATCCTAGCGGATCATAAATTTTAGAAATCGCAGACAATATTGCGCGCTTCGTGCTAGGGACCGACGCGGGGAGATTTGTCTCGATTCGGAACGCATCGTCCGACGGGTTCCATCCTATTCCGAGGACCTTGACGTGGTCGTCGGTAGCTAGCGACTTGGTACATGCCAATCCGTGGTCAGTTGGGTCAATGTCGCAAAGGAGTTCAGTGGTGTTACTCGACCATTTTCGAAGTTCGAATTTCCCGCAACGGAGTAACTCGACGACTTGATTTCGGCGCGCGCGAACAATTTCGATAGAATCGCCACCGAAAAGAACGTCGTCTACATAAATCTGGTCACGAAGGATCGGCACCGCAAGAGGGAATTTTGACCCGTCGAGTTCGCTGAGTCGCTGAATAACGCGAAGCGCGAGGAACGGAGCGCAAGTCATGCCGTAGGTGACCGTGAGCAAGGCGTGATCGACGGGAAGTTTAGTCACCGCGTCTTGCCACAGGACGCGTTGGAAATTGACGTCACGAGGATCGACAAGAATTTGTCGATACATCTTTGCTACGTCCGCAGAGTAGACGTAGCGGTGATGACGCCATTTGAGAATGACGGAGGGCAAATCCGTCTGCAATTTCGGCCCCGCGAGAAGGTGATCGTTCAACGATCGCCCGTTGGAAGTTACGCTTGACGCATTAAATACGACGCGTAAATGTGTCGTGGCACTCCCGGGCCGATACACAGGATGGTGAGGTATGTAAACAACCTGAGGGGCCGGGGAGAGGTCGGCCGTCACGCGTTGCATGTGGCCGATCGCCTCGTATTCCCGCATAAACTCGCAATACTCGCGTTCGAGTTCGGGATTCTTCGGAAATTTCCGGGTCAGTGAGGCCAGAATGCGTTCTGCGAAGATTCGAGAATGACCGATTTCGAGTGGGGGATCGTGAACGAACGGAAGACGGACGCGGAAGCGTCCATCCTGAGTGCGCGAGTGAGTTGTCATGAAGTGTTCTTCGCACTGCCGTTCCAGTGGAGTCAACGGAGAGTACCGAGTAAGTTCTTCCACCTCCCAGAACCGTCGCAGCTCGGACTCCAGGGAGGACGAGCATTGGTGCGAGAACGCGACCGAAGAAACTAGGTGTGCCGATGAGGAGCTATCCTCACTATCGACGGAAGATGAGGGGACGGGCCCCGAGATGACCCATCCAAATATAGAATTCTGGGCTATCGGTTGCCCCGGACGGCCTTTACGAATCCCGTCGAGAATGACGTCACCGTAAAGGTCGGCGCCGAGGATCAATTGAATAGGCTCGGGATTCGCGGGATCCGGATCTGCCCGCTGAAGATCGTCCAGGTGGCTCAACGAAGACAGATCCGCACTGTAGTGTGCATGATAAGCGGTGAGAGATGGCATGACCAACGCGGTTGTGACTATTGACGGAGTGGTCGAGTGTACCGGACTCACGTGAAGCTCGACTGTTGATCGAACAGTTTCTACATGAACTCCGCCGACGGCGGAAATCTGGACGTTTCTGCGTGTCTTTTTTGCGCGAAGAAGCTGAGCCAAACTTTCGGTGACCAGTGTGGCTTCGGAGCCTTGGTCAAGGAGAGCTCTCACAGTTGTGGCACGGCCTGACGAAGCACGTATTTTGAGCCAAACAGTGGCAAGGAGCACGTGCGAAGGGGGGCGACGCGACGGGGCGTCGTCGCGGATAGCGAGACAATAGCCGAGCAACCAGCTGGAGGAGAGGAAGAGCGGGGCGCCGATGTGTCTACAGAAGTCGAGCGACTGGTCGGCGCTACGTGCAGAGACGTATGGTGAGCTTGTTGACAAACAATACACTTATATTTGCTCAGGCAGTTAGAAGCGGAGTGGCGCGCGCTTAGACAATTAAAACATCGCGAGAATCGTTTAACAGTTTCGCGTCGCTTGTCCGGAGAATCTGCTAAATATCGCGGACACGAACTCAAAAAATGCCGCGATTGACACAGTGGGCAAGACGATTGCGAAACCGGCGTGTTTGGTTTGGCGAGATTTTCGGGTTTACGCCGCGAATCTGAAGGTACGCTCGAACGAGATGGAAATTGGGCGGTCGTGACGGTGTGTACGCGAGGGGACGGCATGGTCGTTGACGTCACAGTATTGCTGCGATCGGCTGACATTTCGTCGAACGCACGCGCACGAGCAGACAAGAATATTGTTAAGTCGGTAAAGGACTGTGGCGTTTCGGACTTGGACGAAGCAATCGACCATGCTTTCGACGCGACGGGATCTAGCTTTCGCGACACTAAATGCACTAGCATGGCCGCCCACAAGTCTTCTGGGGAGCGATCCCGTTTCGTAAGTGATGTGATCGCGACGGTCGCTCGATTTACTAACGCATGCAGTTCGGATGCGGATTCGCGTTTCACCGCCGGTAAATCGATAAGATTAGACAAATGCATTTTTATTAACCGACGTTTATTCTCGAAGCGCGCAGTCAGCGTGCGCCACGCTGTCGCAAAATTGTCGGCGGTAATCGGAATATTTCCGAGGGCTTCGAGCGCGGGCCCTGTGAGTGACGAGACTAAATAATGCATGCGCATAAAATCGGTTAATTCGCGATTCGACATGATGAGAGATTTAAAACGATCTCGAAATGACTCCCATTCATTACAGTCACCGCTGAACGGAGCCAATGGAACACGAGGAAGATGCGCGAGCGCGACGGAGGGCCTCAACATACTCGTGGAGGCGGTTTCCGGGGAAGGCAACGAGGGACTCACTTGTTTCGTCAGGGCATCGAGGACGTCCAGAAGAACATCCTTGGAGTTGAAGTACGCATCCTCTGTTGTCTGAAGGTGGTCGTCCGCAAAGTAGGGGATTTTACGCTGTTCATCGTAGTCAGGTACACTGGTGAGCAGCTGCACGTGGCCATCACTAAACGCACTCCAAGCGTTTTCGAGGGAGGAAAGTCGCGCTTGGACTTTGCTGATGGTGAGATTGGCCTTCCCAATCTTCCGGAAATTCTCGACCGTCCGCAGAATGGTCCGCTGCAGCATGGCTTGCCGTTGGAAGTCCGCCATTTTGAAGAGAGCACGTGTGAACTCCGATTCCGTTCAACTTCGAATCCGGCTCGAAGGACCAAAATTATGTATCGGAACGGGTTGCAATCCGCGCGATACTTTGCGAGGAGGTGCCGGGATCACACAGCGCTGTGTGCGAAGTTGAAGGAGGAGATAAGTTTGACACGCAACACTTGAATTAGCATACCGAGACGTGGACTGTATTTAGAATTAGAAAATTAAAGTACAAGCGAAAAACAATTAACTTTAAATCGAAGTTCCGCGTTATTCTCATGCGATGAGAATAGAAAGAATACGTCGACGACGTGAATACTCGATCGAGTGAAAAGAGAGAGAAAATTACAATGTGATGTAACTTGATTGATTGCGATAAACGGAATGAACTGGAATTCTCGGAGACAGCGCGATTCCGAATTCCAGGAGACCGCGGATAGGCCGAGCGAGGATCACGCGAGGATCCAGGATCGCGGATTCGTGCGTCGCGGATCATACGACGATCCAGGATCGCGGATTGGGTGCACGATCGATAGATCGCGAGAAGGGCGAAGGGGGGAAGCGACGGCTCGCGGTAGGTTTTCGCGAGGGATCCGCGTTCGGTGAGTGACGTCACGACGGAGCGAGGGGAGCGCGAGACAAGAATACCTCGCCGTGGTGAGCGCATCGCGAAAACTTAAGAAACGCGGAGAGTAACTCACAATGTAATCCCAATAAAAAACTTTTTTATTATTACTTATTTTTGTACGAGACTTTCACCGATATATTTATGGCATTTTTCTGATTAAAATGATACCAAACACGATATACATAATTCGGACCATACAAAGGTATATGAGCATTTACAAGTCAGGTCTCGTAAATTCATTAAATATCATCGGAATTATATCGTATTTGGTATCATTTTCATTAGAAAAATGCCAGGATTATTTTGGTGAAAGTTCCATAAAAAAATAATGAAAAATAAAGAAGTTTTGTCATTGGATTAGTAGTGGTCTCCTGGTCTCACAGCGATATACTCGACCCGTATCATGTTACATTTCTCGGTGGTCGAGGCCTCTCGAGCTTCGGAGTCCAGTTTCTACGTTCGGCAAAAGTAAAAGAATAGTATCCCTGTCGGATAATCGTCCCTGGCCGGACCCGTGTTTCGGACGATTATCGAT
This sequence comes from Lasioglossum lativentre, assembly GCA_916610255.1. Classification (NCBI taxonomy): domain Eukaryota; kingdom Metazoa; phylum Arthropoda; class Insecta; order Hymenoptera; family Halictidae; genus Lasioglossum; species Lasioglossum lativentre. Next base: position 279,064 of record OU744365.1, on the reverse strand, counting down.
AAAATACTGTATACAATTATAAATTTATTTGCAAATTGTTTATTCCACACATATTTCTAAATTGCAGAAAATAATGGCATTATATCATTCATAAGTACTTTTAGCCTAATAAAAACAAATAAAATAATGTTATACAACACTGTTTCGAACAAAAGTTAAACAGTGTTCAGACATCTACAAACTTCGATATATAGAATTTTGAAAATATTTTTTTTGCAACAAATAATCAAGGTCACTTTGATTTCTTAATTATTAAAATGTATTTTTTATTTCATAATGTTGTAGCTGATCTTAAGACGAATTCAACGATATGTAATATTATCACCTTGAGACTATAAATAACGACGCTACAGTTTTGTCCAGCTTTTCGGGCCAAATATGTACTCCACTGTGCGACACTGCTGTCCAATCAGCGCGCCTTTCTCAGTCCAGCCCCCCCCCCCCCCTATGCAGTTTTCGCAAATATCCGTAAGAAATATCACCTATGGTTAAAAATTACTATTTTTTAAAGACTTTCAGTGAAAATGCAATATCTCTGCAGGTTCATAAGTTATAACAAAATGGCAACTTTTTAAGATGATTTCGGCGCTACCGTTTCGATCATTACTAACAATAGAAAATAATCAATTATATCACAACTTGTTCTCTTATATATAAATAGAAATCACTTTCTATTTGTTGGTCTTTTTCATGAATGTAGATTTTTAACGATACCACCTGAGTGTGGTATAATAACATGTGTTGGGTACAATGGGTTGGTTTCAACTTTACCGCCAAATATTGATTTAGGAACGTTCGATCCTTGTTTCAGTTGCGTCTGTATATGTGTTCAGTGTTTCGGCTCTTTTCAAACTGTCACTTTGGCCGCAGTATGTTATACACCCGTTGTGGGTATATATCAAATTCTCTATGATTAATTTTACATTGTAGAGTGGAAGTGTTTTCTCAGGAGAGATCAAAAACGTAATTCTGAATATATGATTTATTGCTCTGTTACATGTGTGCTATATCGAGTGTGAACGTTAAAGTGTTCCAAAATTCTTTATTCGTAATCGTCCTTCGAGCGCGAGTCGTCGTCCGTCAGCTATTGTCTTGTGACGAAATATAGGGCGACGACCGCGCGTCATAATATTGTTTGAGGAACGATACTTTTTCCTCGCGTAACGGACATATGTATGTTCGGTATATGTCAGCGCATGGTGTTTCTTTTACAACATAACCAAAGTTATTATAGCAAATACTTATCAAACACCAATTTTGATCATTTTCAATTACCTATTCTTTTTACTGTAATATATATACATATTTTATTGTAGACGCAAATTTCTACCTTTGAAAAAGGTTCAAAACAGAACAGAAACGTTAGGAAAGAACAAATTGTTGTAAAATTGCTATTGTTAGTAATGATCGGACCGGTAGCGTCGAAATCATTTTAAAATTGATATTCAAAATTGTACGATCGATATTTGGGATCTAGGTGCACGGCAGTGCACCAGCCAAGTTCTCGCAACTACCTCCTTTTACACGACATTAATCTTCCAACATTAGTAGTGTGGTATCTAGAATATTCTGTCACCCGGTATATAGCTTTAAGACATAGACTTTAGGTACACTTTAGGACGCTTACGCGGCGAGGAACGGAAAAGGGCAATAAAAAGGGAAAGCGGTTTTGACCAGCGTGGGGGTGCGAGCGACGACGGGCCTTCGGCCCATCGACGATGTTTATGCCCATATTTGGGCATGGCGAAAAGTACGAATGGGACAAGGGTAGGGAAAACCGAGTGTTGGTTACGAGAGGGATGAGTCGGGAAGTCAGTCGTTGTCGGAAAGTCGTAGAGTGATGAGTAGATAGTTGTTGAGAGTTAGAAAGTAGTTTAATATAGTCGTTGTTAGTTTAAGAATTAGTATTTTAGTTTACAGTTAGTTTTTAACCGCGCAAATATTATAAGCTGAGTTTTATATACCATCTTCTTTTAAAATAAATAATTAATTATATGTGTTCCCACATATAATTTGGGGGCTCGTCCGGGATTGATTGAAAAGGACTCAGTGAAGAATAATTGTCACGCGGTTGTGTTGTGAAATTCACATTAGACTTCAAGATGAGTAGTGCGGAATCAAGTTTAAATAACACCATAGTCGAAACCGACAGTCTTGCTGGGAACATGAAGTTGATGCGCATTGGCACAATGAAGTTGGCGGAGCTGAAGGAGGAACTGAAGCAAAGGAAGTTGAAAAGCAGTGGGAATAAGGCGGAGTTGCAAGATCGGTTGAGCGCTGCTATTGCGTTCGAAATTCAACACGGGGAAGACGAGGAAAGCGAAGTAGAAAATTTTCACAATCGTGGTAGGGCTACAACCAGCCGTACGCATCTCTTAACGTTTAGAGATGTTGAGGAGGCGCTGAACACGTTCAGCGGTGACGACAAAGTGGACGTGCGCCAGTGGATCCAGGAGTTTGAGGACATGGCTAAATTGTGCGATTGGACTGATGTGCAACGGATAATTTATGCGAAGCGATTATTGCGTGGTTCGGCAAAGTTATTCATCAATTACGAGAAATGTAGCAGTAGTTGGGGTGCAATGAAGAAAGCCTTGATCGAAGAGTTTCAACAACTGGTGGACGCATATAAAATCCACAAGGAGTTATCTCGGCGAGGGAAAAAAGTAACCGAGACGTATCAGGAGTACGTTTACAAAATGTTTGAGATCGCTAAACAAGCTGCTATAGAGGACGCAGCCGTGATAAAGTACATCATCGACGGCGTTCATGACGAAGAGGTGAATAAGACGATTCTCTACGGCGCTAGGAATGTTCGTGAGCTGAAAGAGAAGTTTCAACTGTACGAAACCATGAAGGAAAACGCGAAATCGAAGAGCAGACGAAGCGATGAAAGGCAACAGAAAATCAACGGTCGGAGCAACACGATGCAAGAAACTGTGCGACGGTGTTTCCTGTGCGGTGATAAGAATCATTTGAGTGCAGGATGTCCTGGAAAAAGTAAAGGGTTCAAATGTTTTAAGTGCGGACAGTACGGACACATCGCTCTACGTTGCAGTGGTACAGCCGAATCGCCGAAGAATGCGTATAGTACGTCGCGAGATTCACATTCAAAGCGCTGCAAAGAGGTGGAAGTTTCGAATTGTAAGTTGGCTGCTTTAATAGATACCGGAAGCGATTTGACTTTAATGCGAGCGGACCAGTATGTTATTATCGGTGCACCTAAATTAGGAGACAGAGTTGTAAAATTTCGTGGTGTTGGATTAGATTTCAATTACACTCTTGGAGAATTCGTAGCAAACGTAAAGATAGATCATGAACTTTATACGATGACAATACATGTAGTTTCTGACACACTGACGCAACATCCACTGATTATTGGCACAGATTGTTTGAATAACGTTGAAATTTGCATGAAAGAGGGGAATATTTCTATCCATAAAGTCGAAAGTAGCTGTTCTGACGAAGCTTCAGAAGTTTTAAAGATTGATATAGAAATGGAATGCAATAGAGTGGATTTATCCTATATCACGGATGTTGATCACAGACAAAAAGTAGAAAATCTTATTAATAATTACGAGCCACATAAAACTCGCGAAGTTAATGTTAAAATGAATTTAATTCTCCAGGACAATATTCCGGTTTATCAAAGGCCGCGAAGATTATCACCTCAGGACAAAACAGAGGTAGATCGACAAATTTCAGAATGGATAAAGGATGGTATCGTAAGAGTATCTGAGTCGGACTACGCGAGTCCGATCGTGTTGGTTAAGAAAAAGAACGGCGCCACTAGAATTTGCGTAGATTATAGACAGTTGAATCGAAAAGTTGTAAAAGATCGGTACCCGCTACCGCTCATCGAGGATCAATTGGATTTGTTGCAAGGCGCAAAAATATTTAGTACGTTGGATCTTCGCAACGGATTTTTCCATGTCCCAATAGAAGAAAGTAGCAGAAAGTATACAGCGTTTATCGTTCCAACCGGTCATTACGAATTTTTAAAAGTTCCTTTTGGTTTATGTAATTCTCCAGCTGTATTTCAAAAGTTCATAAACGCAGTGTTTAAAGATCTGATAGCTAAGAAATTCGTGTTAACATATATGGATGATTTGATTGTGCCATCCTTTGATTTTTCACAAGGGGTCGAAAGGGTCGAATTAGTTTTACAGATTGCCGCCGCACACGGGCTGTTGATCAATTGGGAGAAATGTCGTTTTTTGCAAACTAGAATAGAATACTTAGGTCATGTTCGAGTAAAAACAGATCAGCTGTTCGGTATCGCTGTGCGAAGACACAAATACATTCGCACGGTGTACCGTGCTGAGCGAGTGTGTATTGACAACTGCCGAAAAGTACCGATAATGAGGACTCGATCGTTGTCGTTGCTTGTCTCTCTCTCTCCCCGCACACTTCGGGCGGACCGAGTAGTTCGGGGTGCGCGGCGAGGGGAACGAACCGCGACAATATACACAACGATCGGTCGGGTCCTCGTTCTCTCTGTTCTAAGAATCGTCGCGACGATAATCGGAATCATAAACCCAGCACGTGCTCGATCCTTTTGTTCTTACCGAAAGATTAAAAGTCTAGTCGTATTGCGAAATTGTATCGCGAGTGACGGTGGTCAAACCAACAAATTAAAACGCTCTCCCAAACACACGCTTATTTCTTAAAAGCCTTTATTCGTTGGCTATTTCGGTGGATCGTAAATTCAAGTTTCCGCGTAACGGAAACCAGTGAAGATCCAAAACAGGTCATATTGTCGAAAATGGGAGCATTCAGCCGTCGGAATACAAATCCAAAGCGGTCATGAAATTCTCGGAACCTCGGTGTGTTAAGGATGTTCAAAGTTTTCTAGGCCTAACGGGATATTTTAGGAAGTTTATATATAGTTATTCGATAATTGCGAGACCTTTGTCGAATTTATTACGAAAGGATGTTGTTTTTAAGTTTGAGTCGAGCGAACATGAAGCGTTCCAAAAGTTGAAAGTAGCATTAAGTAGTAAACCAGTGTTGCGGTTATATAATGTAGGTGCAGAGACACAATTGCATACGGACGCGTGTAGTATGGGGTATGGCGCAATTTTGTTGCAGCGCAATAGTGTGGATGGAGCGTTTCATCCAATATATTTTGCGAGCGGTAAAACTTCGATGGCGGAAGAAAAATATGCGAGCTATGAGTTAGAGGTGTTGGCGATAATCAAGGCGTTGAAAAAATTTCGGGTCTATTTATTAGGGGTAGCGTTTAAAATTATAACGGACTGCCAAGCGTTTGTGCTCACAATGAGAAAGAAGGATCTTTGTGTGCGGGTAGCGAGGTGGGCCCTTCTTTTAGAAGAGTTTGACTATCAAGTTGAACATAGGTCAGGTAGTAGCATAAGACGGCGGAACTCCGTCTGAGGGGCCTGGACGACAGTGTCACCCCCGACGAGGTGAAGGCGGCGGTTGTGGCTGCCACTGGGTGCTCACCCGAGGCCTTAAAGGTCGGGGACATTAAGTTCCCGGCCAACGGGTTGGGCACCGTATGGGTGCAGTGCCCCGCTGCAGCCGCCCGCCAGTTGGCTGACGCCGGCAAGGTCCGGGTCGGGTGGTCGTCCGCCCGAGTTGAGGTGCTGGCCGCGAGGTCGCTGCAGTGTTTCCGCTGCCTGGCTGTGGGACACGTCAGGCAGCGGTGCACTAGCGCCGTAGACCGTAGCGGCCAGTGCTACAGGTGTGGAGCGGACGACCACCGGGCGAACATGTGCTCGGCGGCCCCTCGGTGCCCCATATGCACCGCGTTGGGGAGGCTTGCCGGGCACAAGGCGGGGGGCGCTTCTTGCCCCCCGCCCCGAAGAAGAGCCGGAAACCTGGGGGGGAGGGGACCCCCAGTAAGCCGGCGGTGGAGGGGAGGAGTGCGGTAGCTGCTGCATCTCGCCCAATTGTGGCCTCGCAGTGTTCGAGGGGTTTTTGGACCGGTTAGGGGCGGCGATCGCCCCCTATATATCCGGTCTAGTTTTGGTCCTGGGGGACTTCAATGCGACATCCCCCTCTTGGGGTAACCCCCGGACCACCCCTCGTGGCGAGGCCCTTGAGGATTGGGCTGGGGGCATGGAGCTCCGGTTGATTAACCGGTGCTCCGTTCCCACGTGCGTGCGGTGGAACGGGTGGTCCATAGTCGATTTGACTTGGGCCACCCCTGCAGCCGTGCGCCGTGTGTCCGCTTGGAGGGTGGCCACAGAGTGGGAGACTCTGTCGGACCACCTCCACGTCACCATGATGGTGGCGGCCGAATCGGCAGCGGACAGGCCCCCTGGATGTGGCATCCGTTCGGCGCCCAAGAGATGGGCGCTGAAGCGACTGGACGTGGACGTCCTGAGAGCCGGAGCTCTCGCCTACACCTGGCCGGTGGCCAGGGAGCGCGGGGCTGACGAGGGGGTGTCGTGGTTCCGGGGCATCTTAGAGTCGCTTTGCGACGCGGCAATGCCCCGGACCGGTCGACTACCCCCGAAGCGGTCAGTTTACTGGTGGTCGGGCGAAATTGCGGACCTGAGGGATGGCTGTGTCCGCGCCCGACGCCAGTTTACCCGCGCTCGTCGCCGCCTCTCCAGGAGTGGCCGTCCTGTGCGGTGTGTACAGGGCGGCCAGAATGGCTCTCCAGCGTGCGATTGCCGCTGCCAAGGCCAAGGCCTGGGATGAGCTCTTACGGACCCTGGATAGGGACCGTTGGGGGCGCCCTTATAAGGCGGTGCTTGGGAAGCTCCGCCCATGGGCGCCCCCTGTCACGGAGCAGTTGGAGCCCGAGTTCCTGGGGCGGGTCATATCCACCCTCTTCCCCCCTACGGGGGGCGGGGGGGTTGACCCGCCCACTGCGGTCCAGTTTGACTGGACCGCGGAACTCGGGGTCTCCGAGTATGAGCTCTCCCAGGCTGTTCAGCGAGTCCGGGAAGGGGGCCGTAAGGCCCCCGGACGCGTGCTGGCCTTGGTGTTGGACGTCCTAACCCCGGCTTTCAGACGGGTATTGGCCCGCAGATTCTCCCTCTGCGTATCGGCCCTTGTGTCTCCTCGACGAGGCGGCTAAGATCTTTGACAAGATCATTGCCGATCGCCTCGTCGAGCACCTGTCCCGTGGTGGTCCCGATCTGAGCGACAGCCAGTTTGGGTTCCGGAGGGGGCGTTCGACGATCGATGCGATTGGTCGTCTTGCCACCCTCCGGAGTGAGGCTGTCGCTCGGGGCAGGGTGTTGTTGGCGGTGAGTTTTGACATCACCAATGCCTTCAACACCCTGCCCTGGTGTGAGGTAGTGGGGCGCTGGATTATTTCCAGGTGCCCCCCTACCTCCGGGCTGTGCTTCGGGACTACCTGAGGGACAGGTGGTTTGAGTATCCGGGCCGATACGGTGTAATGAGGAGGGAGGAGATGCACCGCGGTGTCCCGCAGGGGTCGGTCCTTGGGCCGCTCCTGTGGGACCTCACTTATGACGCGGTGCTGCGGGCCTCTCTCCCCCTTGGCGTCAACGTCGTCTGCTATGCGGATGACACATTAGTTGTCGTCGAGGGGGAGACGTGGAGGAGGACCAGTAGCCTGGCGACTGCAGCGGTGGGCTGCGTCGTCGGTGGGATCCGGAGGCAGGGTTTGGAGATTTCCGCCGGCAAGACCGAGGCGATGTGGTTGCATGCATTGCCTCGGGGCCGGCGGCCTCCCCAGCTCCGGATCCAGGTGGGTGATGCCTCTGTCGAGGTGAAGGGCGAGATGGTGCTTTGAACAGCACTTCGACCGTGCGGCCCCCCGAGCAGAGAAGGTGGCAGCTGCCCTTGGGCGGCTGCTGCCTAATATCGGGGGGCCCGATGGAAGGAGACGTCGCCTCTATGCGGGGGTGGTGCGGTCTAAAATCCTTTATGGAGCCCCAGTGTGGTCACAGCAATTAATGGCCAGTCGGCGCAGCCTAGCGAATACTAATCGCGTGCAGCGCCGGCTGGCCTTGCGGACCATACAGGGTTACCGCACCATTTCCGCTGAGGTGGCGTGCCTCCTCGCGGGGATGGCTCCCCTTGAGATGGTGGCGGAGGAGTGGGCGTCCCATTAAAGGACGGCCTGCTCCATCCGCCGCGGGGAGCTTGATCCGGAGGGGGAAGAGGTCGAAGTGCTTAGGCACCAGGCCCGGTTGGACACGCTGGCCCACTGGCGGCGGCAGGTTGTTGCCGCCAACTCGGGCCGGCCTATTGTCCGGGCCCTCCTGCCCATTCTGGGAGATTGGTGCAGGGGGCGGGTAAGGCTCACCTACCGTCTGACGCAGGTGCTCTCCGGCCATGGGTGCTTTGGAGAGTACCTGCGTCGGATTGGCAAGGAACCGACGACGCAGTGCCACCACTGTGAGGAGGAACGGGACTCGGCGCGGCACACGCTTGAAGAATGCCCGGCGTGGTCGGCGCCGGGCCGAGTCCTGAGAAGGGTGCTGGGAGCGGACCTCTCGCTGCGGGCCATAGTTGAAGGCATGGTCAGCAGCGAGAGGTCGTGGAGAGCAATCGCCTCCTTCTGCGAGGACGTTATCTGATCGGCGCGAAGCCGACCCCCTCTCTGCAAGGAGATTGGCCTCTAGGGGTCGTCCCCCTAGAGGCCGGCGGCCCCCGGTGAGGGGTCGTAGGCGTGATGGCGGTGGTGGGACTAATTAGTTGTTCAACTCCCACCACCGCCATTGGGGGACTGTGGAGTTCCCCCAGGGGTTGGCCGGCTGGCGGGTGGGCTGGGTGCCTGTTTGCAACCTGCCTGCCCGCTCCGTCGGCTTCACCCCACATTAGGGGTGTACTGGGGGGTGGGATTGGGTTGGGGTTCGTGGGGGGGAGCGCTTGCTCCTCTCCCCCTTCTTCTTCTTCTTTCTTCCGTCTTTTTAGCGCGTGCGGAGACCTCCTCCCTCGGCCGGGTGGGGCCCCTCCGGGCCCGCCCCTCCGAGCGAGGAAGGGGGTCTCCGGGGATCGCGGGCGGCCGGACCTGGGGCTCCTATTAGGGGTTTAGGTTTGTTGGGGGGAGCTTCTCTCCCCCCCGGTATGGGGCTCATTGCCAAGAGGTGGGGGTGGTCGGTGGCATTCGTTCACGAGATCCCGACCACCCCCAATTAGCTCAGGGAGGCCACCGTGGGGTTGTTAGTGGGTATTCCCCGATCCGGCGTCCGCCGGGTCGGGGAGAGTCCCATATAACCCCGCTTCCCCCCCAGGGGGGCGGGGTATGCGTAATGCATTTTCCCCACGTAAAAAAAAAAAAAAAGGTAGTAGCATGCGGCATGTCGATGCCCTGAGCCGACATCCTTTACCTGCGGTGTTGGCGATAGAAGAAGACGCAAGAGGTATTATTGAAAGGCTGAAGCGCGCACAGGTACAGGACGATGACGAAATGACCTGCTATACAAAGAAGTCGACGACACATTGTTAGTAGTTGTCCCAAAATCAATGCGTTTTCAAATTGTTCGACAAGCGCATGAATTCGGTCACTTTGGCATATCGAAAACAGAAGCTCTTGTAAGAAGGGATTATTGGTTTAAAGGGATGCGTCACTTAGTAGAGAAAATAGTACGTAATTGCGTCAAATGTATTCTTGCGGAGAGAAAACACGGGAAACCAGAAGGCACGTTGCATACCATCGACAAAGGAGAAGTTCCGTTTGACACCTATCATGTCGATCATCTCGGACCGCTAGCTTCAACAAAGAAAAGTTACAAACACATTTTTGCAGTTGTTGACGCGTTTTCTAAATTTGTTTGGTTGTATGCTGTGAAGTCCACAGGCTCTGCAGATGTAATCAATCGTCTCACTAAACAATCGGTTAACTTCGGAAACCCGAGGAGAATCATTTCCGATCGGGGAACAGCTTTCACGTCCTCCGTGTTTGAAGGCTACTGTAAAGATGAGAACATACAGCATGTATTGATAACGACAGGAATTCCCCGGGCTAATGGTCAAGTTGAGAGGGTGAACCGTTCACTAATATCTCTGTTAACTAAATTATCTGCACCAAACCCTGAGCAGTGGCATAGACACCTTGACGCGGCACAAAAGTATTTAAATGCTACACCGAGTAGAAGTACGAAAGCTACGCCGTTTCAATTATTGTTTGGGACACACATGAAAATGCGTGAAAATCCGCAGATCCGCCAGTTGATCGAAGAAGAATGGGTTATGATGTTTGAAGAGGAGCGAGATCAGTTGCGAGCAGAAGCAAGGGAGAATATCTCTCGAACGCAGGCGCAGAACAGGAAGGATTTCAACAAGAAGCGCAAGAAAGCAACAACGTACCGCGAGGAAGACCTCGTTGCAATTAGAAGATCTCAAGCTGGACCAGGATTAAAGTTCTGTCCAAAATTCCTAGGACCATACAGAGTCACTTCTGTTTTACGTGGTGATCGGTACATGGTCGAGAAAGTTGGGGAACATGAAGGACCGCAAGCGACATCTACAGCGGCCGATCACATGAAGTTTTGGACTAGTGGCGAAGAAACTGATAGTGTCAGTGAAAGTAGTGACAACAGTGATCGCGAGAACATCTGAGGTCAGATGTAATGTCAGGACGGCCGAGTGTGGTATCTAGAATATTCTGTCACCCGGTATATAGCTTTAAGACATAGACTTTAGGTACACTTTAGGACGCTTACGCGGCGAGGAACGGAAAAGGGCAATAAAAAGGGAAAGCGGTTTTGACCAGCGTGGGGGTGCGAGCGACGACGGGCCTTCGGCCCATCGACGATGTTTATGCCCATATTTGGGCATGGCGAAAAGTACGAATGAGACAAGGGTAGGGAAAACCGAGTGTTGGTTACGAGAGGGATGAGTCGGGAAGTCAGTCGTTGTCCGAAAGTCGTAGAGTGATGAGTAGATAGTTGTTGAGAGTTAGAAAGTAGTTTAATATAGTCGTTGTTAGTTTAAGAATTAGTATTTTACTTTACAGTTAGTTTTTAACCGCGCAAATATTATAAGCTGAGTTTTATATTTCATCTTCTTTTAAAATAAATAATTAATTATATGTGTTCCCACAGTAGGATCCGAGATACGGGACCACAAAATCGCTAATTTGGTCACTGACTGACTGACTGACTCGCGGATCATCAAAACCTTTTGGGTACTTCCCATTGACCTACAAGCTTGAAATTTGGTACATAGGTCCACCATAGCAAACCATCGAAGGAAGAATGATCAATGTTTGAAATTGTACACCTAAAAAAAAAGGGCAACAAAAATTGATGAAATCCCAACAAAAACATCCTGGAAAGAGGAGCCAAGTTCTCTATGGCCGTAAAAAGTTGTGAGATCAAACAAAATACGGCCAAGTTCGTAAGCTTAGAAATACCTGTTGCAATACTGAAAAAAGCTTTTGTAAAAATTAGTATAAAAGAACGCTATTTAATTTATAAAGAGTTACATGGAAGGCGAAATTATTCAAACTTTTTACGGCCATAGAGAACTTGGTTCCTGTTTACAGGATATTTTTGTTGGGATATAGTTTAAAATGACAACTTACATGATCCATGTTGCGATGCTAATCCGTTCAGGCACCAAACAACACTAAACAACACTAAACTTCCGTAAAGTGTACACGTTGGACGCGCGAGTAGAAGAACGGAGTATCGAGAGGATCGCGACTCAGGAGCTTCTGACTGTTCCCCGTACCCCAACCGCTGAGTTGCCCCTCTCTCTGGGGTACCGCCGCGTCGCACAGTGATCCGTCCGGATTGGAAAATGGTGACCAATTTGGCCAAAAATCAACCTTTAAATCCAATGCGACTCGGATTAATATTCGGACGCTCTAGAAAAGTACGATATCTTTTTTAATATTGTACTACACGATTTGAACTTTTTGGCGAAGCTGGAGCAATTGGTTTGCTACAGGATGTTAAAAATAATTTTTTTTCATATTGCAATTGATCGGAATTGTGGAAAAAACACTAACAGTTGTATTTTACAACTTTTATGTGTGTGTGTGTGTGTGTGTGTGTGTTTGTTGGCGTATATTGGAAATTTTAAAAAATACGCTTTGTAGATCTGTGTCAATTAAACATATTCTAAATCTCTTGAAAATCGGTTGACGTTGCGATGAGCTACAGACGTTTCAAGTTGGTAAAAATTGCAGATTTTCACGATTTTCGGGCTCCAACTGCAGTAATTCTAAGGATTCTTACATCTTTCAATGCCTGTTGTTTTTTCCCGCACCAGCCGATTTCGATGAAACTTTCACAATGCATACAATTGACACAGATGGACAAAGCTTTTTTGGCTGTGTTTCCGTTTACGTCCATGCTCAGAATTCGATGAAATTTTGAAAATAGGTTCTTTTTTTACTAAAATGACGATTGCCGGAAGGATTTTTGGCAACTCGAAAAAAAATTTTGTCACTCTCTACCTTACCAACAAAGTCGTAAATGGCCCACATACCTCTATTACTAATTCAATTAATTCGTTTCGCGCACAAATTCCGAAGATTAGATAAACAGAGTGAGTCTTGGTTAGATCGTGAGAGGGGGTGGAGAGGCCCAGCCGTTAGGCCGGGCCGACCACTCATACGAGAATCCAAGAGTAGTCTAGTAGTACTTTAAAAAAAATTATTTTATTTTTAGTATATTTGTCGTAAAAAATGGAATTTTAACATCATTTTAGCGTTTTTTATAGGAAATTTAATTTCCTACAAAAAAGGTCTCTTGATATTTTGCCATATTTCGCATAGTTTCCGAGATATTTGGAGGTTTATAAAAAAACAGGAAATCTACTTTACCGGCTAAACCAGGCCGATTTGACATCATGTTATATATATATTTTTTTCTTGAAATAACCCCAAGAACACAAATATAACTTCAAAACGAGGGGCCACGGAAATCGTAATCGTGCCACTTTGTTGGTAAGATAGAGAGTGACAAAATTTTTTTTCGAGTCGCCAAAAATCCTTTTGGCAATCGTCATTTTAGTAAAAAAAGAACCTATTTTTCAAATTTCATCGAATTCTGAGCATGGACGTAAACGGAAACTTCGCCGCTTTTTTTTTTAAATTTCCAATATGGGACCAAAAAAGTTCAAATCGTATGGTGCAATCTTATAAAAGTTTTCGTCTTTTTCGGAGAGTCCAAATATTCATTCGGGTAACTGTATGTGGATAATATCTACAGAGTTGGGCATTATTTAGATACAAAATTATTTAAATAACGATTCGAAAAAAGGATAATAAACTTTTATTCGTTATTCGAATAAAAAAGTATCTTTTATTCCACTCGTTATTTAAATAATTTCTTATTGTAGCACTACAGTATTTTATCGATAAATGTTGCAAATGTCTAGCGGATAAATGTTGCTGAACTATCCCCACTCCTGCGGGATATACCCCGTGAGGGGCCAAGAAGCTCGAGCGGCCTCGGCCGCCGAGAAGTGTAACATGATACGGGTCGAGTATATCGCTGTGAGACCAGGAGACCACTACTAATCCAATGACAAAACTTCTTTATTTTTCATTATTTTTTTATGGGACTTTGACCAAATTATTCGGGGCATTTTTCTAATGAAAATGATACCAAATATGATATAATTCCGATTATATTTACTTGTGTAATGGGCAATCAAAGTGTCGAGCGCAAGGAACTATGGCGTATGGGAAAGAAAGAGACGCGGAGAGTAGCGGTCGCCGGCACAGTTCAAAGGCCCGCCGCGTCCTCACAATGTAATCTCAATAAAAAAACTTTTTTATTATTACTTATTTTTGCATGGGACTTTCACCAATATATTTGTGGCATTTTTCTAATTAAAATGATACCAAACACGATATAATTCGGATCATATTAATGGACATCGATCCTTGCGCTCGACACTTTGATCGCCCATTACACAAGTAAATATAATCGGAATTATATCATATTTGGTATCATTTTTATTAGAAAAATGCCCCGGAATAATTTGGTCAAAGTCCTATAAAAAAATAATTAAAAATAATGAAGTTTTGTCATTGGATTAGTAGTGGTCTCCTGGTCTCACACCGATATACTCGACCCGTATCATGTTACACTTCTCGGCGGCCGAGGGCCTCTCGAGCTTCGGTGTCAAGTTTCTACGTTCGGCAAACGTCAAAGAATAGTATCCCTGGCGGATAAACGTCGCTGGCCGGACCCGTGGTTGCGACAATTATCGATAAAATACTGTATCTAAAAATCAAGACCGAATCAAAAAAAGTGTTAGGGGTGAAAGTTGTTTCATTTGGGGTCCTCTATAGCTGGTTGACGTTTGGCCGTTTAAAAACGGATGACCCTGTATATATTGTATTTCTGATTCCCCTTAGGCTGCGCGTACAGTGGATCCGTTTTCGTCCGGCGTCCGACAACGGCGCACACCGACGTCATTTCGAGCGCCTCGGGAGGCATGTGTTGGTGCCGCTATGGCCGATTTCGTCGGAAAAGATGTCCGCAGGAAACGGTCGAATGTTTAACAACGTACCAGAATAAAGGGAAAATATAACTTTTTTCCGGACGTGACTTCCTTGCTGTTTTCGAGAGAAAGGCTCTCTTAAATGCACTTAGTTCTTTATTACTTTATAGTCGGAGCTACGAAGAAGGACTCGGACTTCTTCCTTCGCCTCAATAGCAATTATGTGTTATAAACCTTGCAGATAATCCACGGTCAGATGGGGGCTGTAGCTGTTCATCCTGGGGTTTCCCCGTCAACTCGTACACCGTGTGCAATGACTTACCTGTCCTTCACCTCCATGGTGGGCACGTTGAAATGGGATTAAGAAAAATGGATTTTTTTCAGATGATAGAAGAATCTTTTTACTAGATAATGCATAAGAAAATTTTCGTAAAAATTACTATTGCTTGGAATTTCGAAGATAAATGTGAAGGTTACAATTTTACTTTTTTATCTGTGCCAATAATGAAAATTGTAAAATATGCCTTCTAGAGAATCAAGTGAGTTATACAGGGGCGAGTTTCATAGCATTTTTTATCAACGCATGAGGGTGTCCCTCAGTTTTTTTTAAATAGAATACATACATACGTATGTACATTATCGTATTGTTTGTTATTTTGGGTCTATAAAATTGCTGAATATTCTTTAGACATTCTGAAATAAGGGTCGACAACGTTTGTCCTGAAATTACATCTTTCACGTAGTGAAAAAACATTTTCAATTTGTTTATGTCCAATACACTGCCCCGTACAAGCGACTTCAGGATTTTGCAAAAAGTCGATTTTTGTGAACAAAACTAATGAAATCATTTTTTCGTTGAAATGAATTGGTAACCCACCAATTCATAAACAATAAGGGTTGTTTTGTTGGACGCGCAATGAGAAGACCAGAGTATCGAGAGGATCGCGTCTCAGGAGCTTCTGACACTTCTGTTTTTTGCGTTTCCTACGGATATTTGCGAAAACTGTGCAGTGGGGGGCCTGGACTGAGAGGAGGCGCCCTGATTGGACAGCAGTGTCGCACAGTGAGGTACATATTTGGCCCGAAAAGCTGGACAAAACTATAGCGTCGTTATTTATCGTCTGAAGGTCATAATATTATATATCGTTGAATTCGTCTTAAGATCAGCTACAACATTATGAAATAAAAAATACAATTTAATAATTAAAAAATCAAAGTGACCTTTGAAAAAAAGGTTACAAAAGTAAGCTTAGAAATACCTGTTGCAATACTGAAAAAAGCTTTTGTAAAAATTAGTATAAAAGAACGCTATTTAATTTTTAAAGAGTTACATGGAAGGCGAAATTATTCAAACTTTTTACGGCCATAGAGAACTTGGCTCCTGGTTACAGGATGTTTTTGTTGGGATGTAGTTTAAAATGACAACTTATATGATTCATGTGTGGGTTATATGTTGACGTAAATGATTGCGTGGTGATACGTTGGTAACAAAGTCTTTATTAAATCACTGTTCAATGTCTACTCGCGACTGCTTCAACTTGTCTTCAAGACGTCTCGCTGAACAGTCATCAACGTCTCTTCTGACTCTCTGCGTTTGCCCTGGTAAAATTCCTAAACAACCCTGATTGGCTAATCCACGCGTTGGATCCTTCCAATCAGGGCTGTTCTTTTCCTTGCCGTCTCGCTTATTCCTTACGCCCTTGACGTGCTTGTTTTCGAAACAACGAGACGACCAGAGGGGATGCAATGTGTCGTGGGACGTTCCTTCGGGCCACCCGCGCCTGACCCTCTTGGCGACAAGCCGATGGGTCCGCTCTAAGTGCCCTTCAGTTAATCCCTTAATTTATGACGGTCTCAGTTTACTATTGAGGACCTTCGTGAAAAACTCTAACAAACATGCGACGAAAAATATCTGGAAAATGTCAACTCAAAAATAGCTTCGTGGAACGAGAGTCGTAAATTACTTTGGCCGTTTGCACGAAAGAACAATTCTCCTTTGTGCGTACGACCGGACGCTACACATGTTGCGATGGTAATCCGTTCAGGCACTGAACAACACTAAATTTCCGAAAACACGTGTAAACAGGGAGGATGTGTGTAAAATGTACACGTTGGACGCGCAATTAGAAGCGATAATATAATACATGTATGCTGTATTGGGCTCAGTTGATTTTATATTGTTTAATGTGATAACCTTCTTCTCGGAAACACTGGGTGGGTGTGTGTGGGATTGTCGTAATATGCATTTGCAATTTAGTGCTAGCAATAGTTTTTTGCAGTTATCTCGGAAGCTAAGTCCAAGCGACTGGTAGATGTATTGACAAGAGTTGTTCACAATGTTGTTCTTGACAACCTATGTCAAGGTCAAGGTTATCGGGGATGCCTCCCCGTAAAGTAAATATTTACCAAAGTTTTAATCACTGAAATTGTAAAATGAATCGTAGGGTAAGGGGGTTAAACCTCCATGGTCACACCAAGCATCCCGGAAAAAGGCGCGGCTCGAGCGCAAGGAATGGTGGAGGGGGGGGGGGGGGGTACTGGCCCAAGGAACCAACCGACACTGCTGTCCAATCAGCGCGCCTTTCTCAGTCCAGGCCCCCGACTGCGCAGTTTTCGCAGATATCCGTAGGAAATGCAAATAACAGAAGTATCAGAACGGAACAGCCCACGGGACACGCCGCTGATTCAGTTACCAGTTCTCCTTCGCTCAGTTCGGTCGTGTCACACGTTCTGTCATTACACTCGTAAGTGCGGTCTGCGTTGCGGCTTTTGACTGTTTGACAACTTGGATTACGTGAGTGACGTGAGTTACGTGATTCCCTTGGATTAGGCGCAGTACGTGGAAGGTAGGTATTTGTACAAATATATATATATTTCTCCACCGGTTTCGTTTAAAAATGTCTCTTAAAATCTTTAAACATTCGATTTCGCGAAAGGTATACAAGAACTTAGGAAGTAGGCAAAAACAACGTATTTCAAAAGAAATTAGAGAAAATTTTAACCGTTATACATCCTCAAAGCCCTCAAATGTTGGCACTGTGCAGGATGTATCCACCACCTCCTCTTCATTCACACATAATCTCAATGTGGAGCCTTCGCGTGAAAATTTCGAATCATTTCTTAACATTCCGAATTCACAAGACATGCCGAGCACGTCCTTTTCTTCAATTCCGTCACGCGATGACACAGCCTGCGAATCTGCTGGCGATGTGACAGAACCATCGTTTCGCGATTGTTTGGCGAGTTGCTTTGTGAAGAATAATATATCGCACGCTCAGGGAAATAGTATACTACGCCTTCTGCGTACGCATTCGTGTTTTCAGCATTTACCCAAGGATGTCAGAACGCTTGTCGGCACACCACGTGACAGTGCCATCATGTATGAGGTGCTACCGGGAAAATATATTCATTTCGATGTAGAGTCCAAAATAGCAAATTCTTTATGTCATTCTGTCGAAACCATTCCCGATTGTTTGCAGTTAGATTTTCACGTAGATGGATGCACTTTAGACAACTTCAGCACAATTCAGCTTTGGCCCATTCAGATTAGAATTAGCAATATTAAAAATAGTAAGCCAATCGTAGTAGGTATCTATAGAGGCCAACAAAAGCCTATGAATCCCGAAAGCTACCTTTGGGAAATTTGTCTCCGACATTGAATCCATCATGTCGAATGGAGGCATTATTTTCCAGGGTAGAAGAATCCCTCTTTATTTAAGATGCTTCATTGCCGATGCGCCAGCCCGAGCGTTCATTCTTAACCATCTAGGGCATACATCTTACCGACCATGTTCAAAATGTAAAGTTGAAGGCATACGGGAACAATCTCGTAGGGTTTTTCTTGGTGTTGAACACGATCCGCGAAACGACGATGAGTATGCGAGATCGCCTTATGATGATCATCACAAAGACGGCAATAGCCCGTTAGCTTCCCTACCAATGGGAATGGTAACGCAAGTACCATTCGAATACATGCATTTGGTATGTATCGGTGTTGTGAAAAAGTTACTATTTGCCTGGGTGTGTGGTGATTATTCCAAACAAGTAAAATTATCTGCTAGACAAATTCATATAATCTCCCATAGAATGAAGTTAATGCATAAATACTGCCCATCTGATTTTGCTAAGCGTCCCAGACCAATCAGTGATTTTTCTAAATTCAAAGCGACCGAATATCGGCAATTTCTTTTGTACACCGGCCCAGTTGTCACATACGGAGTGATAAATGATCGGGTATATTTCCACTTCTTGCTCCTGCACAGTGCCATCAGAGTACTGGCTTCACCAAACTTTGTCAAGAAACATTTTCTTTTTGCAAAAACAGCATTAATACAATTTGTTAATAATTGCGAACAGCACTACGGAAAAATATTTTATTCGTATAACGTGCATGGTCTTCTGCATTTGGCGGATGAAGTCCACCGTTTCGGCACTTTAGATGCATTTTCCGCTTTCCCGTATGAAAGCAACATGTTTTTTTTTCGAAAATATTTTAGAAAGCCGCGGCAACCTCTGCAACAGTTCGCCAAGAGATTGGCTGAACTCGAACGTCATGATAGCATGGACAGTGATGCTGTTGCTTCCACCACTCCCCGTGTTTCTATACCGTTCCGCGATAGTAGCGGCGCGATTTCATACCGGAAAATTCGATTTGGAAATTTATTGCTTTCAACTAACGTTCGCGAAAATTGCTGTATTTTACACGACGGCTCAATTTGCATTGTTTTTTCTATTTGTCCGCATCAAAATTCGTTTATATTAGGCGTAAAACGGTTTCAGTACGTAGATAAGTTTTATGATATTATATTAACGTCTCCTGATTTAGAGATTTTTAAATGTGCCGGTTTGAGCAGCGGAATAGTCGTTGTTAGCCTGGAAAATGTCAGAGCGAAATGCTATCGAATGCCGTTTATCAGTACGAGCGAAGACTACGATAGCGCATCGGGAATCTCCGAATGGGTTATCGCAGTCCTTGCACACACTGAAGAAGTGTAATTTTTTTCAAAGTTGCTGTCGCATCGAGTCCGTTGCACAATAGACAGCACCAACACTCTCTCTCTATCTCACTCTATCTCTCTGTGCCCAAACCACTTTCTATCGCACCATTATTTCAAGGTTTTATGTTATATTATTGTAGGGTTGGGAATGGGTAACGGCATCAACTCTCCTTCTTTTTTACCTACTTTTTTGTCTGATATAATACACGATATACAACAATTAACAAAATTCTTAAGCTTTTCTTCGAGTCGCGGAATGTAATATTCTTTTTCTATTGAATCTTTCATTTTTCGGATTCCAAAATGACCGTTGTCATGCGCATTACATATTATTTCCATTTGTAAACTATTTGGCACAATTATTAAATCTCTATTATTTTTACGCTTCATTAGTACATCATTATTGATAAAATAATCTTCGTACGGTTCTTTTTGTAAAATACTTCGGGTCATTTCATGCCGAATCGATCACTTTTTGCGGTCACCATCTTCGATTTTGTTCTAATTGAAATATGTTGTAGTCCATATGAAATGAGGGGGGTTGAAGTCATCATTTTGCCGATTTCGAATTTTTTTAGAAATGGCAAACCTTCAAAGTATGCGATTTTTGCCCATTTTGGCGAAAATAGGCCTCACTTACGAATTTTTATCTGAGGAACTGTTTGTCCGATTGACCTATACTTTTTTTGTTTTATTCAGGAAGGATTGGGCTATTATAAAATAATTTTTTCATCCTCGATAATTAACTGTATAATGTCAAAAAATTTAAACAAATTCTTTTGTTATGTTTTTTCCAAATTTGGCCAGTTATGAAAATTTTGAAAAAAATATGGTTATATTCCTTGAAGTTTCCTCAGTGAGGCCTATTTTCGCCAAAATGGGCAAAAATCGCATACTTTGAAGGTTTGCCATTTCTAAAAAAATTCGAAATCGGCAAAATGATGACTTGAGCTGAGTCACCATATGTTGTAGCTACAAATTGTTTTTCAAATTTTCCCCCGTAATTATCGTGCGACACAATGGAATAGGCCTACTGGGGATACCATTTAAAAAAAACGCATTGTCAATAGTACCTCCAGGGTAATGCGGAAATCTATTGGTACGTCCGCGTTATCTAGCCGAGTTATCTAGCCACGGCGTCAGCGAAGCAAGGGGAGCTGACGAACAGGCTGCAGGCCATTCTGAAGCGGCAGGAGGGAACGCAGCGCCAGCAGGAAGCAATGGTTGGGAGGCTAGAGTGAGTCATCCTCAGAATTTGTTGAAATTTTATATTTCTGTAAAAGTTGTGATATAGTATAATAAAAGTAAATATAATATGGAAACTAATGTTGATTTTTTAGGTCGTGTACTTCGGTCAATTGGAAACCGCCATTGTCTGGAGCGCGGATTGTAGATGCCATCCACGGTAAGCATTGTACATTATTCACTTTGTTTAATTTCACTATTAATTAGTTGATTGATCATTGATTCAAATGAATGTTACAGAGGCAACGCAGCGAAGCCGTTTGTTTCCGCGACCGCAGGAACGCGACTTCGAGGCAAAGATGGTAGCGGCGCAGAAGGCGGCTAAGGAGCGGTACCGGCAACGACAGCTCCCTGAGGGAACGCGCCGCGCCTCCGCCACCTCCACCACCCACACCGGCAACCGCTGGCAGAACCGCGACGGGGAAATATAGCTTTGAGGGGAGCCATTTCGGATGACCTTAGCTAAGCGACAAGTAGATATATAGACAAAAGTTGTTCAGAATGTTGTCCTTGACAAGATATGTCAAGGTGAAGGTCATCCGAGATGGCTCCCCTCAAAACTACATTTATCTACAAGTGAAAATACGAAAAAAATGTTATATGAAGTTTGCTTATAAACGCTTTATTACAATATTACATGCAAATATTGAATGTAGCCTGAATAGGTGCGGAACAGCAGATTTGAAGCTAAATAAAATAAGAATTGTGACGTTCGTCACCACAGTCCGTCCTGCTCTTGCAAGCCCAGGCCGTTCCTGTGGTATATTTTCAAGGGGCCTGCCCCTCATTCATACGCCACTATTTCAAATCTCACAAGAATAAAGTTTCAAGGGACCGTTTCCCTATTGATACGGTCCGTTCCAGTCTAGTGAACCTACTACGTCGCAACCCCCACCAGAAGTCGAAATCATCGAGACAGCGGATCAAATCGATCATTAGTAGTCGACAGTTCGAACCGACAACACCATTCCTGCACCTGAATTATCTCACGAAATACGATAAAGACATAGTCTGAGAACAGAATTATTTCACGAAATACGATAAGGACATAGTCTGAGAACAGAATTATTTCACGAAATACGATAAGAACATAGTCTGAGAACTGAATTATTTCACGAAATACGATAAAGGACATAGTCTCAGAACAGAATTATTTCACGAAATACGATAAGGACATAGTCTCAGAACAGAATTATTTCACAAAATACGATAAAGGACTTAGACGCAGGAACGTCGATCCACCTCCAGTGATCCACTACCCCTTCCACTGGAACAACTTGACATGTGATTGGGACTACCCCCTTCCACCAACGTTGGACTATAAGGGAAGCAGCTGGACACCTACGAAGTCAGTTGAACTCAGGAATCAGTCGAAAACAGTTGAACTCAGGGATCAGTCGAAACCAGTTGAAGTCAGAAGTCAGTCGAAGTCAGTCGAAGTCGAAGTCAGTCGAAGTCAGGAGTCAGTCGAAGTCAGGAGTCAGTCGAAGTCACGAGTCAGCTGAAGTCTGAAGTCAGAATTCTCCGGTGCACCATCCAGTGCAACGACTGTTCACGTTCACTTTCCTCAATCCAACCTTTTAACCATTTACCTACTTCCATCATTCTCGATGATGAAACCGAGAGCACTTTGAACTATTTGTAGTTCTGGAACTCAAACTGAGAGGATACACCACCTCCTTCCTAATCCCCTTATACGTCGATATTGCTGCGTGCGGACCAGCATAGAATAAATTCATTTGCGTGTGCGAACGTGCGTGTATCAAGAACCTTAGTCGTGAGAGGAGTCGCCAACCACTTTTTCACCCCTGTCCTATACCTACACGTTCGAGCACGGCGGACTGGATCTAGCCTCTCGAGCTCCCCCACTACCACATTCCTGGCGGACTGGGTCCAGCCGTTTGTGCGTCCTTCAATTTCCCTCGAACTAGGCGGACTGGGTCTAGCCGTTCGAGTTCCCTCACCTACCACAATCTTGGCGGACTAGGTCTAGCCGTTTGTGAAGTCTCCAATTTTCCTCGAACTAGGCGGACTGGGTCCAGCCGTTCGACCTACCGTACCCACCCACAATCTTGGCGGACTTGGTCCAGCCGTTTGCGTGTGCGTACTCCAATTCACGGCCCAGGCGGACTAGGTCCAGCCGACCGGGGATCCCATCCCGACATTCTCTCTCTGACGACGGAACGACGTAACTCGTCCTACGTCGCAACGAACCGTAAACATCGAAATAAATTCGCACGCGAAAAAAACGTAACGTCTTCGCGGACCCCGCGTGAGACGTAACAAATTGGTGACAGCTCGGTGGGATTTGAATTGCTCAACGAAGCACCCACAATTGCCGCAATTCATATAATTTTCCGCTCACACGATGTCTCAGCATTCAGAGCGAAGCAACAGCGTACTAGAGGAACCGATTCTTCCTGTCGAGGATCCAACGAGGGAGATTACCCTGTTGGAACAATTTAAAGAGATGCTACTCAAGCACCAAGAACTACTCGCCAAGCACAATGTACCTGTTCCAGTTCCCGAGGTCAAACTTGAACCTGCGTCGAATCTCACTGTCATCGAGGGGATGGCTAAACAATTAAGAAAGATGCAGTCAATTATCGAAAAACTGGGAGGCCCAGCAAACTCCCACGTATCCGATCACACCTCGACGTCTGAAACCCCGAACCCACTGCATAAAATCGTGGAAAAGACGGATTATTATTCATCCCGCGAGTATGGACGAATTACACTGAAAGACGCAGTAGAAACCGTTCCCCACTTCGATGGAGGTAACATCACAGTCTTTCAATTCGCACGAGCATGCAAGCGGGCTCGCGAACTGCTACCCGCCAAAGCGGAACCAAATCTAGCAAAACTCCTGCGCAACAGACTCAAGGGACATGCGGCCCTGGCTGTCGAAGATCAAACACATAATTCCGTAGACGAGCTAATAAACCGGCTAAGATACATCTTCGCCCCCTCGAAAACTCCTAACCATTACCGCGGCGAACTAGCGAACATCATAAAAGAGCCCAGAGAACACATCCTCGACTACATAACGCGAGCCAAAGACTTGAATTCCGCTATTGTCGACGGCGAAAGGGAGCGTTATGGAAGTTTGACCGACAAACATGTCAGCGATATAGACGACCTTACTCTGGACTCCTTCCTGGACGGGTTACCTCCCGACATGAGAACCCGAATCCGACACGAAGGCTGTTTCGGCTTAGCCGAAACCTTCGATTCCGCAATCCAGATAACTAAAGAAATGGAAAGAGATGAGCGAAGATTTTCGACGACTCCACGAACGTCACAGCTCACATGTCAAATTTGTCTAAGGCCGGGGCATGAGGCCCGTACCTGCCGCAACCATCGACAATACCGCGGTCCCTCCCAGGATGCTCGAGGTCAAATCACTCGTTGGCCAGATCCGCCACGTCG
This sequence comes from Lasioglossum lativentre, assembly GCA_916610255.1. NCBI lineage: Eukaryota > Metazoa > Arthropoda > Insecta > Hymenoptera > Halictidae > Lasioglossum > Lasioglossum lativentre. The sequence continues at coordinate 255,035 of OU744365.1, read as the reverse complement.
CGCCGCCAACAACGACGCGACCAGCACACCTACAAGTCGTCTAATGGATCTAAAGATCTGTACATACTGCAAAATCCCGGGCCACCTAATCTCCGAGTGTAGGAAACGAGCCTACAATAATCAACGGTTCCAGGGAAACGAGAACCGCCCACGAGAACCCCCGAGCGCGCCTCGTGGAGCACCCCCACAGCAGACGCGCTCCGCACTTCCGATAATCGCGGAACGAGAAGACCAGGACAAGCACGAATGTGTACAGTCCAATTAAAACCGGCTCGACTCGTACCTGCAGTCATGCTACATTCTGTCGACCTAAACGAAGCGACAGAAGCTATGGTCGACACAGGATCGGAAATCAATATAATCAAACAAAAATCATTGGTCGAACCCGAGTTAATCAATACCCAAGAAAGGGTGATTATTACAGGTATTACCAACCACACCATCACCACCCTTGGCACGTTCGAATTGAACATTTTCAATCACAAGGTGATATTTCATGTCGTCACCGACGATCTACCAATTCCCCAAAATAGCATAATTGGCTCAGAATTTTTTCGAAACCAATCCGTCGACATTGTCTATTCGGAAAGTTGCCTCCGTTTCCACGGTACCACCATACCATTCCTTAATCGTGAACCGATCACGCTACCTGCTAGATCGAAAACGGTCATCCCCATACACATCCTGAATCCAAATCTTGGCGAAGGCTACGTGCCGCGTCAAAACCTCGGCGAAGGAGTCCATTTAGGACACGCCATAATTAAATCAAAGCAAGGAAAAGCTTATCTCCCCGCAGTCAATACAACCAATCAAAGTATTGTACTGCAAGAACCCAACATCGAACTCGAGGAGTTCGAAGAACCCTCACTAATTCCTCTTTCGCATACCCCTTCTATTTCTCCCACCACAGTGCACCCACCTACTAAATCTTTACTAAATCCAGGTGCGCTGTGCGTCCAATCTCAACCCCCTCCAAAAGCATGCGAATCCAATTCTACACTCCCACCTCGCATGTCGGAGTCCCCTTCTAAAGAGTCCAAGCTGATTCTACCTACCCCCAAAACCTGCAAAAAGGAATCCTCTGAGGCCACTTCGAATTCTAATTCATTATTCCCTTGCCATCATATTCGTCAACATGCGAAACCTCTAATATCCCCCGATACAAATCCCCGTGGAAACGACCGTATATCCGCAATCATGCAACATTTAAATACGGAGCACTTGAACCCCGAAGAAAGAAACAGTGTCGGAAATCTTGTTGATCAATACAACACGATATTTCATTTACCCGAAAGCCAACTCGGCCACACCGACGCAATAACGCATCGAATTACGACAACAGATGATCGTCCTATAAACGTGAAACAATATCGTTTCCCACCAATTCACAAAGAGGAGATTAACAAACAAGTAAACGAACTGCTCGACAACGATATCATACAACCATCGATATCTCCCTACAATTCTCCTATCTGGATCGTCCCCAAAAAACCAGGACCAGATGGACAAAAGAAACGGCGAATGGTAATCGATTACCGATTATTAAATTTCAAAAAAAAAAAAAAGGGTGCATACAAATGTTCATTTAATTTATTTTTATTTTTATTTTCTTGACAATCCCCATTTTTCGGACACACGCCACATACAATTATTATTTTCTATTTTGGCGTCCGACTCAACACGAACTATATATTTTGTTTTACTCTTATTTCCCACCTTCCCTCCACTTTCAAAAAAAAAAAAAAGTGTAAAATTTATTTTTCTACGAAAAAGAAAATTTTTCCTTTTTTTTTCCCCGAGGGGTGACGTGTGACGTTCGTCACCACAGTCCGTCCTGCTCTTGCAAGCCCAGGCCGTTCCTGTGGTATATTTTCAAGGGGCCTGCCCCTCATTCATACGCCACTATTTCAAATCTCACAAGAATAAAGTTTCAAGGGACCGTTTCCCTATTGATACGGTCCGTTCCAGTCTAGTGAACCTACTACGTCGCAACCCCCACCAGAAGTCGAAATCATCGAGACAGCGGATCAAATCGATCATTAGTAGTCGACAGTTCGAACCGACAACACCATTCCTGCACCTGAATTATCTCACGAAATACGATAAAGACATAGTCTGAGAACAGAATTATTTCACGAAATACGATAAGGACATAGTCTGAGAACAGAATTATTTCACGAAATACGATAAGAACATAGTCTGAGAACTGAATTATTTCACGAAATACGATAAAGGACATAGTCTCAGAACAGAATTATTTCACGAAATACGATAAGGACATAGTCTCAGAACAGAATTATTTCACAAAATACGATAAAGGACTTAGACGCAGGAACGTCGATCCACCTCCAGTGATCCACTACCCCTTCCACTGGAACAACTTGACATGTGATTGGGACTACCCCCTTCCACCAACGTTGGACTATAAGGGAAGCAGCTGGACACCTACGAAGTCAGTTGAACTCAGGAATCAGTCGAAAACAGTTGAACTCAGGGATCAGTCGAAACCAGTTGAAGTCAGAAGTCAGTCGAAGTCAGTCGAAGTCGAAGTCAGTCGAAGTCAGGAGTCAGTCGAAGTCAGGAGTCAGTCGAAGTCACGAGTCAGCTGAAGTCTGAAGTCAGAATTCTCCGGTGCACCATCCAGTGCAACGACTGTTCGCGTTCACTTTCCTCAATCCAACCTTTTAACCATTTACCTACTTCCATCATTCTCGATGATGAAACCGAGAGCACTTTGAACTATTTGTAGTTCTGGAACTCAAACTGAGAGGATACACCACCTCCTTCCTAATCCCCTTATACGTCGATATTGCTGCGTGCGGACCAGCATAGAATAAATTCATTTGCGTGTGCGAACGTGCGTGTATCAAGAACCTTAGTCGTGAGAGGAGTCGCCAACCACTTTTTCACCCCTGTCCTATACCTACACGTTCGAGCACGGCGGACTGGATCTAGCCTCTCGAGCTCCCCCACTACCACATTCCTGGCGGACTGGGTCCAGCCGTTTGTGCGTCCTTCAATTTCCCTCGAACTAGGCGGACTGGGTCTAGCCGTTCGAGTTCCCTCACCTACCACAATCTTGGCGGACTAGGTCTAGCCGTTTGTGAAGTCTCCAATTTTCCTCGAACTAGGCGGACTGGGTCCAGCCGTTCGACCTACCGTACCCACCCACAATCTTGGCGGACTTGGTCCAGCCGTTTGCGTGTGCGTACTCCAATTCACGGCCCAGGCGGACTAGGTCCAGCCGACCGGGGATCCCATCCCGACATTCTCTCTCTGACGACGGAACGACGTAACTCGTCCTACGTCGCAACGAACCGTAAACATCGAAATAAATTCGCACGCGAAAAAAACGTAACGTCTTCGCGGACCCCGCGTGAGACGTAACAGAATAATGAATAACTTAATATATTAAGCTTGTATCAATGCAGAAGGTGGTCATTTTGAAATGATGCTTTGAATCTGCTGTTGCGCACCTATTTAGGCTACATTCAATATTTGCCGATAATATTGTAACAAAGCGTTTATAAAGAAACTTCATATAACATTTTTTTCGTATTTTCACTTGTAGATCATGTTCCTACAATCTTGCCGGAAAAGTAGGAAACACACTTGTTTGGGACCCGGGACGAATATTTGAGGAGTGGACTGTATTGGGAAATCGAAAGGATCGGGTGCGGAACACAGAAGGGAGTTCGGATCGGGAAATCGTGTGGGAAGCGTGAAGAAACGGCGGTTAAAGAACGGCGTTGAAAAACCGGTACACGTTGACGATGAAAATTAGGATTTATTGCGTTTAATCGCGTAAACGAGAAAGGGCGCGCGATCAAGGCGAACGAGAGGTCGATCTTGAGCGGCAAGACGAAAATTAGTGACAATACACTGGGCGCGATATAAAGCGTGCTAAACGTTAGGATGGTAGAACGAGTCTGATCGGCGAGAACGTGCGAGCGATTAACGGTCGTTCTTTTTTGCTCACGTGATCCCGCATCGCGAGCGCGTTACCGGGAATCGCCAAAACCACGGCTCCGCTTACCGCTAATTGGCAGGCGCGACAATCCTTAGTACGGGTAACGCGGGGGGGGCTAACAAAGGCCTGTCGCTCGACCTCGACATCTTAAAATTAACTTAATTTTTTACGCTTAATCCTAAACAACACTGTATAATATAACATAGATTTAGGTTCATGTAAAGATTGTCACTCTTTTCCTTTTTTGAATAATAAAGCATAGTAGTAGTAAATAAAAAACTATTATATTCATTATTCCTTGTGATATTGTCTCTGTATCTTTACCAACTCCCTGCGGCGTAATTTTAATAAAATGTAGCCATACAAAAACTATAAATTTTCTTTTTCTTAGTTTCCTTAGAAATAGTTTCCTTAGTAAGTTAGTGTTTATTATTATTTCGTTTCCTCTCCTTGCATGTGTACAAAATAAAATTCTGCAGTCAAAAATCGCTATTTGGAATTGTCGGTAAAAAGGAAAGCTGCTAAATATTTCTACAATAGAAATTTAATTTACCGACATCTGCCACATTAGTGCGATCTGCCCTCACCGACGGTGCTGCCACTAATCAGTGCGACCGTGCTGCCATCTTGCGGGAGAACGCTGCTAAATATTTGTACAGTATTAGTGTGATCTACCCTTACCGACGGCGCTGCCAGCTGTATAACGGCATTCGCCACATTAATCAGTGCCACCGTGCTGCCATCTTGCGGGAGAAAGTACGCCGCAGGATCTTGGAACGCAGACATTCCAGCCAGGCTTGCGGCCCAGAATGCGAGACTGCTGTGTCGTCCCTTGGGCCCCAAGTTTTGCTATCGGGGTTATTATACATATCTGAATGTATTTTTCCATCAGTTACACGATGCAATAAAAAAAAATGTAGTTATGTACCAAAAAACATCGATGACCTTCACAACTCCGAAAAAAATGACCCTCGGAAAAAAATATTCGTGCCAAATATTTGGTCCATTGACACCATGCACATTACGTAACAAATAATTTTTAATCACCCTGTATATGATTCAATTTTATGAATTATGTAAAAATAGATAGTGTTTGAAACAGTAGGAGCGAAATTAACATTTATTGTTAATAAGTTGTTTTATTAGTATATTGTAAAATATAATTTCGATATATTTTAGATTAAAAATTACAATTAATTTATTGCTCTCTTTACTCAATTCGCTTTTATGAGAAATGTTGATAATGCTTTTTTCTCTAAACATGTCTGTTGAATTTGTCCCTACTACATCAAACATTTTGCAATATTGAAAAACCAATGCTTCTCATGTAAATGCACCATACACATATACTATGTGCTTTTGTATAAAAAAAGTAATTCAGACAAGAAGGGAGTGATTCTAAGAAGCTACAATCTGGTATAACTCGGTTTCTTTATAGATAAATGTGTGGAGCTTATATTAAAGTGACATACATTTTTTAAACGAACTGCTATGTAGTTTCATGAACCAATCAATGAAGCTGCCTTTGATGCAAAAATACTAAACCATTTTAAGTAAAATCGTGATTAATTTTCCATTTTCATTCGAAACCTATTGTACATAAAATAAATATCGGTTAAACCAATTATTATTCAATATAAACGTTTTAGTACCTTTTTTGTAAAAAATAGCGAACTGCATCAAGTAATGCAACAAAAAATATGTGATTCCATTTAAAAGAATGAAATTGACGATCATATGTCCTCTATGCATTGATCCGTAACAAAATGTACTTATCAGAGTGTTGTTTCCAAGAGACTATACACTTGTCCAAAGTACTTTTCTATAGAACATATATTGTATGAATAATTTATATTTATATCATGATATACATAATTATTTTGAGTAAAACTTACGTTTAGGGGAGGCAGCTCCGATGACCTTGACCTTGACATATGTTGTTGAGGACAAGGTTCTGAACAACTTTTGTCATTACAACTACCCGGCGCTCGCTCTTAGTTTTCGAGATATTTGCAAAAAACCATGGTAAAACTTACGTTTAGGGGAGGCAGCTCCGATGACCTTGACTTTGACATATGTTGTCGAGGACAACATTCTGAACAACTTTTGTCATTACAACTACCCGGTGCTCGGTCTTAGTTTTCGAAATATTTGCGAAAAACTATTGCTAATACTGTATTAGAACAGTTTTCAAAATATTCACAATTTCGCCTGTGTGGTCGGGCCGGCCGTCAGGCCGGCCCTCTCCGCCCCCCGCCATCTAACCCTAACTAATTCTGAATGCATGATTTTTCCACTACTAGTTCAAATTCTGTATGAAGGCTATATAGAATGAAAAAATTATGCGATCAGAATTAGTTAGGGTTAGTTGGTGGGGCGTTTGCTGCGCGAACATGAAATACTTTATATTGGCGTAGTATTCTGTCGCAAGATTCTATTTTACTTTTTTAAATCTTGTCTCTCCCAGTACGTGCATCCGTGAACATTGCGTTCAAGGATGCAGATACCTTTTTCTTAAATAATATAACCAAAAGAAGCTTCCCTTCGCAATAATAAGCAATAAAGATTAATAGAAACAACGTAATCACAAACCATTTCCCTTCGCAACTTGCATCGCTGCGCTTTGCTCACAATGGTTGTATCTATTATCCTTACTGCCTTAGCCCTTCCTGTGCGATCAAGAACTAGATGAACTTATCGCTCCTCCAACTATACATTCTCCTTCTCATAATCACATCCACGGGCGTTGTCTTCTTTTTCTCGATGCATTGCATCACCCTCCCTAGGCGCCTTCGGTAACATGAAAAAAAAAACAAAATAAAAAACGAAATTATGAAAAAAAACTCGTTAAATGGAAACTACGCCTCCAGTGGAGGAAACTCTAATAACCAAAACGACACCCAGACAAAGGAATCCCTGAAAAAAAAGAAGGCGCTACGAAGCAGTTTTCGAAGGGTTGCGATTCATGCATGAGCGTGAAAACCGAATTCATTGTTACAAATGACGGTATTCTTCACGCTCCAAGCACAGACTGAGCCCCCGATGAGGAAACTGCCGTAAAAGCACCCGCTCCAATAAAGAGACAAGCAAAAAAGGAACAAGGATAGCAATTGATTATGTGACCAATTGTGTATTCCACTGTACAAGGCACCAACAACGGAGTCTCACATCACGGCAAGGAAGACGTAACAAACCTAAAAATAATAAAAAAAAAAACACAACAACAAAAACAACAAATAAAAATATCTTCCAAACAAATAAGGAAATGGGAGTCATAGTGACCGAAAAACCGACTAGTCTTGGTACTTCGGTTGAATAAGACACGAATAGCCTCGATACTTCGATCCAACACACAAACAAAAACCGAATCAAAAGCGACAAGAAAAGACCCAAAAGGAAAAACAACATAAAGGAATCAAACAACTCCGACCTACCTACCTCCGGTAAACAGGTCAGGCCACACATACAACGAAAAAACAACCGACTAGCCTTGGTACTTCGGTTGGAAAACAATAATACACGAACGATCGACTAGCCTTGGTACTTCGATCCAATAAACAAACAGAATCAAAACTAAGTAAAACACAAAAACAACAAATAAAAATATCCTCCAAACAAGAAAATAAAAATGGGAGTCATAGCGACCAAAATGGGAGTCATAACGACCAAAAATGGGAGTCATAGCGACCAAAAAACCGACTAGTCTTGGTACTTCGGTTGAAAAAGAATAAGACACGAGCGATCGACTAGCCTTGGTACTTCGATCCAACACACAAACAGAATCAAAACTAGAAAAACAACACAAAAACAGCAAATAAAAAAAAAAATTGTTTCCAAACAAGGAAACAAAAACGGGAGTCATAACGACCAAAACCGGGAGTCATAGCGACTAAAAATGGAAGTCATAGCGACTAAAATGAGAGACATAGCGACCAAAAATGGAAAAACCGACTAGCCTTGGTACTTCGGTTGAATAAAGAATAAGACACGAACGATCGACTAGCCTTGGTACTTCGATCCAACAGAATCAAAAAAAAAACAACAATAAAATATTCTCCAAACAAGGAAATAAAGATGGGGGTCATAGCGACCAAAAATGGGAGTCATAGCGTAAAAGAAGAAAAACCGACTAGCCTTGGTACTTCGGTTGAAAAAGAATAATACAACAACGATCGACTAGCCTTGGTACTTCGATCCAACACACAAACGGAATCAAACTGAAAAACAAAAAACAACAAATAAAAATATTCTCCAACAAGGAAACAAAAATGGGAGTCATAGCGACCAAAAATGGGAGTCATAGCGAACAAAAATGAGAGTTATAGCGACCAAAAAAAACAAAAAACACAAAAACCGACTAGTCCCGGTACTTCGGTGAAAAAAAAAACAAACAAAACAACAAAAACAACTAATAAAAATATTTTCCAACAAGGACATTGTTTGAGATTGGCGCGCGCGAGCGCCATGTTGTCTCGCCGCGCAACGCTATCCCACTCGACCACTACCGGTGAGACCCGCGATCGCGATCGAAAAGCGTATGCCAACGAGGCTTGAGCGGGCCAAATCCCGAAATCGTAATTGGCCGAATCCAGCCTCGATCCTTCTGGAATATTCTCGAACAACCAACCGGATTACCGGTGCGTGACGAATATTCCAGAAAGGACCGAGGCAATAAAAGAGAGAGAAAACGGTCGACACGCTCTCTCTATCCAGTACCAACAGCTGTTGAACACGTGTTTGCATTTTAAAAGGATCTCGATCAAAGTCCATTTCGATTAGACTGCGCTATTCTTGTCGGACATACTTTATTAAAGTGAAATACAGTTATTTATTCAATCATTCAGATATCCGTGCTCAAATTTACATTTATACAGTCCACGCCAATTTTCCGTTAAATTCCGTCATAGTTCCATACATCCTCCACCATTCAAATTCAGCCCTTCTGTTCGACCAAGAACAAGTCCATTACATTTTTTGGTCCTTCGAGCCGGATTTCTGAAAGTACCAGTGTCCACCCAGTGGTGAATCCAGTGTTCTTTCTGTGAGAAATTCCTACTACGACCCAATCTCGTGCCAGAATGGATCTCTCACCGGAACAACTTCTCCTCGTCCAGCAAGATCTCGCAGGAAAGATTAGCCGTACGATGGATAATTTCAAGAAGGCGGTGGCCCAATCCAAGGTCACAGAAGGAGCCATCCACACCAGGATCAACCTTCTTGAAAAATATTGGACGGAATTCCAGCAAAACCATTACATTATCATGTACAAAAAAAGAGATGCCTTCAAAGCGAGCGATTACGTGAGCAAACAGATCGCTGACCAGGTGGAAGAGGCCTATGCCCAACAGAGAAGCACCCTCCACGACCTGTCGGTGAAATACCGTGAAAGTGGCAGGAGTTCGACCACGGCAGCCGATGCTGAGGAGGAGCCAGCTTCTGGAACTGCGCCGCTTCCCCGAATGCAATTACCGGAATTCCATGGCGAATACGTCGAGTGGCCGGCCTTTAAAGATTTGTTCCTGTCAATAGTGGAACGGAACAAAAGACTAAGCAAGGTCGACAGGTTGCACTACCTGAAGCTTAGTCTCCATGGACAAGCCGCAGACCTCGTCAAAGACTTGTCCACCACCAACGAGAATTATGAGCGCGCGTGGAATATCCTCAAGGAACAATACGAGAACAAGCGAATTCTCGTGCGATCGTGCCTCGACAGACTTGCCTCTCTCCCCAAAATGAGAGAGAGTTCCGCTCAGGAAATCACCAACATCCAGAAGGGAGTCTCATCGGTGGTGAACACGTTGGAAGGATTGGGAAGGCCGATTGATAAATCAGAAGACTGATTTGTCTATTCTGTAGTCAACCTATTCGACCCCACTACAAGAGATAAATGGGAGGAGAGAGTCACCAGCAGCATGGAACCGCCGTCCTTCGCGACGCTCAAGGACTTCCTAACCAAGCGCCGCCAGCAACTGGAAGCGTCCCTTGAGCTCACGTCCACGAGGCCAATCCAGGAATCCAGCCGCAGCCAGGCAAGGATCGACGAAGCCCGCTCAAGCCAGGGTTACTCCAAACCTAAGAGTGCAATAAGGACAGTCAAGACCAACCATGCGCAACAGGGCACCAAGCAAGCGTGTGCCTTGTGCAAGAAGGAACATTACCTTCTGCACTGCAGCGAGTTCAGGGCACTTCCTCCGTCGGAGCGTCGAAACCAAGTGGAGAAGCTTCATCTTTGCCGCAACTGCCTGGGCAGACACTACGCTGCCAACTGCCCGTCCACAAAGAGCTGCATGTCGTGTGGAGGAAACCATCACTCGTCGCTCCATGATGCGTATCGAGACAGCTCCGTGCAGACCAAGACAGCTCACCACACATTAGATTGCCGGAACATAGCGGGTAATGTACTGCTCGCGACCGCATTGATCCATGTTCTAGATCGTTACGGCAGGCCACAGGAGGTACGAGCACTCATCGACCAAGGCTCCGAAATATCCATGGTGAGCGAAGGTCTGACTCAGCGACTTCTGCTTCCTCGTATTTCCTCTTCAGTGGAGATCTTCGGAGTCGGAGGACAGCAGCTCGCCAAGGGCAGGGGACGAGTCAACTTGGACATCGTCGTCAGCAAGGGTGCCGACAAGATCAAAGCATCAGCCATCGTGCTTCCAAAGTTGACTAGCTACCCGCTCGGCTGCGCCACTCCACGACGAGCTTGGAGTCATCTTCAAGGTCTAGAATTGGCTGATCCAACCTCAGAGCAGGGGAGACCAATTGAAGTCCTGCTAGGAGCCGACGTATACCCTGCAATTTTAAGAGAAGGGGTCAGGAGAGGGGCACCAAACGAGCCAGTCGGACAACTCACCGTTTTTGGTTGGATCATAACAGGAATGGCGGGATCCACTGCTAATTCTTCGCACGCCCTGGTCCATCAAGCAGTCGTCGGTGAATCCTTAGGCTCATTAGTTCGGAGGTTCTGGGAACAAGAGGACCTTCAGGAGTCTCACTCAACGCTGACAGCGGAGGAGATGGAGTGCGAGAAACATTTCGTCGCTACTCACACACGAACTCCTGAAGGCCGGTACCAAGTGAGGCTTCCCTTCCGAACAGCTGGTCCCATTACATCAGGGTCGAGGACAGCATCTTGGCACTCCCTCCGACGAATGGAACTGCGCTTCAACCGAGACAATGAGTTTAAAACTCTGTACCACAACTTTGTCAAGGAATACGAGGCTCTAGGCCACATGTCCTTGACCACCGAGCCACCAATTGGACAAAGGGTACACTAGCTGCCACACCATGGGGTACTCAAACCAAGCAGTACCACGACGAAACTCAGGGTGGTATTCAATGGTTCATGGTCAGAGCCATCCCAGCTGTCACTGAATGACTGCCTCCATGTAGGACCTAACCTTCTTCCACTTCTTGCCGACGTCCTGCTGAGGTGGCGTAGGCACCAATTTGTAGTCACCGCAGACGTTGCCAAAATGTACCGGCAGATATTGGTGCACCCGGAGGATCGGGACCACCAAAGAATACTATGGAGAGACACCGACACACAACACGTGAGTGAATACCAATTGAATACAGTCACTTATGGCCTGTCGTGTGCTCCCTACCTAGCAGTCCGGACACTACACCAACTTGCCGAGGATGAAGGAAGCCGCTATCCCATTGGCGCTCTAGCACTGCGACATGACTCATATGTCGATGATGTTCTGACGGGAGCTGACACCATACCAGCCCTGAAGGAAACTGCTGAACAGCTGCTGCATCTGTGCAAGGCGGGCGGCTTCAGGCTGCAGAAGTGGGCCTCCAATGTCGCTGACTTCCAGAACTCAGCAATTCAGCCCTCGTTGCACAACACAGCTGCAGAAACCACGAAGACTTGGACGGATGCCACACATTCCGCACTAGGTCTCCAATGGGCACCCTGCGATGACACCTTCCGGTTCACAATTACTGCTGCCGAGGCTCAACCTTTGACCAAGCGGGGTGTCGTCTCCAAGGCGGCACAGCTGTTCGACCCGTTGGGATGGCTGACACCTGTCATTGTGCGTGCCAAGATCACGATCCAGACTTCGTGGCTCCTAGGACTTGGCTGGGACGACCCACTTCCTCCGACACTGGCCACTGAGTGGAGGAACTTCTGCGCGGAGTTGAAATATCTGGAACAGGTGAGGGTTCCTCGGCCTCTCTTTCACAGAGCACACCAAACTCGGACGGAGCTGCATGGGTTTGCCGATGCTTCGGAGCGAGCTTATGGTGCCGTCGTCTACCTGAGGACAAGGGACGAAGCCAAACAATGGAGGCTCTCTCTTGTAGCTGCCAAAAGCAAGGTAGCACCATTGCAACAGGTGTCACTGCCGCGCTTAGAACTTTGCGCAGCGCACCTCCTCCCCCGCTTGACACAGCGCACCATCACCACATTGAATATGGAGACCACGCATATTCACCTCTGGTCCGACTCCACAGTGGCCTTGGGATGGATCCAGGCTCATCCATCCCGGTGGAAAACATACGTGGCCAACAGGGTCGCTGATATTCAACGCCGTGTACCAGAAGCGCAGTGGCATCACGTTGCAGGTGTCGAGAATCCTGCTGACTGCGCTTCCCGGGGACTACTGCCGTCACAGTTGCTCAGCTGGACTCTGTGGTGGAAGGGGCCCAAGTTCCTTCATGATGACATCGACCTCGCATCATCAGGGCCAGTCGAACAGGAGGATCTGCCCGACCAAAGAGGGCCCATAGTCGCTGTCAGCTCCAAGAAGGATGAGGAGGACAACGAGATCCTGCTTAGGTTTTCTTCGTACACCAGGCTGCTGAGAGTCACTGCTTCGTGTCGACGGTGGCTAAGGAGACACCACGACTCAGCACTCCAAGATGCAAGGCCATCAGTCCTGACGATGGCGGAGCTCGTCGACGCCGAGAAATGCTGGATACGGCTGGTCCAGAGGGCAGCGTATAGTGAGGCATATGAGATGTTGCTGCGCAACCAGTGCATCCCACAGCGCAGCAGTCTCGCTCCATTGGCTCCGTCACTGGACACGCACAAGTTGCTGAGAGTCGGAGGCCGGCTGGGCAAGGCACCACTAAACCCTGATGAAACACATCCTATTATCCTACCACCAAAATCCCACTTCACACATCTATTCGTTGTTTACACTCACAGGAGTACCATGCACGGAGGAGTCCAGTCCACCCTGGGAGCCACTCGTCAGCGCTTTTGGATACCCAAAGGGCGCTCCATAGTCAAAGGGGTCATCCATAAATGCGTGACCTGTCTACGATGGCGGGCGGAACCAGCTCAGCAGCTGATGGGAGAGATGCCGCAGCACCGCGTCACTCCTGCACGTCCATTTCACTCCACCGGGGTGGACTACGCGGGTCCAATATGGTTGCGGACAACCTCAGGGCGAGGGCAAAAGGCCTACAAGGGCTTCTTTGCTGTGTTCGTCTGCATGGTGACCAAAGCTGTGCATTTGGAAGTGGTGTCTGATTACACTTCCGAAGCGTTCCTGGCTGCCTTCCGGAGATTCATCTCACGCCGTGGCATCTGTGCACACTTGTACAGCGATTGTGGGACGAATTTTCTGGGAGCTGACCGGGAGCTGCGCCGCCTCTTCTCTGCAAGCAGCAGGGAAAACCAACAGCTCAGAGACTTAATCCGCCTGCGGCACCTCACTTTGGCGGATTGTGGGAAGCCGCCGTAAAATCCACCAAGCACCACCTGCGACGGAGCATCGGAGAAGCCCGACTCACCTTCGAGGAGATGTCCACGCTGCTGGCCCAAGTGGAGGCTTGCCTTAACTCAAGGCCACTAGCTGCACTCTCCGACGACCCCATGGATCTGAATGCACTAACGCCAGGGCATTTTCTTGTAGGTTCGGCATTGCAGGCGCTTCCAGAACCGTCGCTGCATGATGAGGGGACCAATCGCCTCACTCGATGGCAGCTGTTAACCAAAATGAGGGATCAGTTTTGGCTGAGATGGAAACAGGAATACCTCCATGGACTCACCATGCGGTCAAAATGGCGCCACACCAAGGAAGACCTCGCGCCCGGCCGTCTCTGCATCATTGTCGGAGAACAAACACCTCCTTCACGATGGCCGCTAGCTCGCGTCAAAGAAGTTCATCCTGGAACCGACGGACGGGTTCGTGTGGTGAAGGTGGCCACAGCCACATCTGAGTTTGTGAGGCCAATTCACAAACTCGTCGTCCTGCCGATCGACGCGAGCGATCAATGAACGCGTCGATACAACACACTGCGCGAACGTGCAACTACAACTGCGTAGTACGCGATTCCATTCACTGCGTAGTACGCGATCCAATTAACAGCGCAGGCGCGATTCATTGACGATGCCTTCAGCAACGTCACACCTAACCTCACTCGCGATTGTACCACGCACCCGTCGTTGCCGTTGTAATCCATGTCGGTCTTGGTATTCTGTCACACCACATTTGTTCACCACTGTTCAAATTAAATTGTTACGTGATTTCGGTATAAATTCGTGGTAGAGTCATGCTCAGTAGCGTTGCGGAAATTCGACCAGTCGAGGCGGGCGGCATGTTTGAGATTGGCGCGCGCGAGCGCCATGTTGTCTCGCCGCGCAACGCTATCCCACTCGACCAATACCGGTGAGACCCGCGATCGCGATCGAAAAGCGTATGCCAACGAGGCTTGAGCGGGCCAAATCCCGAAATCGTAATTGGCCGAATCCAGCCTCGATCCTTCTGGAATATTCTCGAACAACCAACCGGATTACCGGTGCGTGACGAATATTCCAGAAAGGACCGAGGCAATAAAAGAGAGAGAAAACGGTCGACACGCTCTCTCTATCCAGTACCAACAGCTGTTGAACACGTGTTTGCATTTTAAAAGGATCTCGATCAAAGTCCATTTCGATTAGACTGCGCTATTCTTGTCGGACATACTTTATTAAAGTGAAATACAGTTATTTATTCAATCATTCAGATATCCGTGCTCAAATTTACATTTATACAGTCCACGCCAATTTTCCGTTAAATTCCGCCATAGTTCCAAACATCCTCCACCATTCAAATTCAGCCCTTCTGTTCGACCAAGAACAAGTCCATTACAGACATAAAAACGGGAGTCATAACGACCAAAATGAGAGTCTTGGCGACCAAAAATGGGAGTCATAACGACCAAAAAAAGAAAACCAACTAGTCTTGGCACTTCGGTTGAAAAAAAAACAACAACAACTAATAAAAATATTTTCCAACAAGGAAATAAAAACGGGAGTCATAACGACCAAAAATGGGAGTCTTGGCGACCAAAAAATGGGAGTCATAGCGACCAAAAAAAAGAAAACCGACTAGTCTTGGTACTTCGGTAAAAAAAAAAAACACAAAACAACTAATAAAAATAATTTCCAACAAGGAAATAAAAACGGGAGTCATAACGACCAAAAATGGGAGTCATGGCGACCAAAAATGGGAGTCATAGCGACCAAAAATGAGAGTCATAACGACCAAAAAAACAAAAAACAAAAACCGACTAGTCCTGGTATTTCGGTGAAAGAACAAAACAACAAAAACAACTAATAAAAATATTTTCCAACAAGGAAATAAAAACGGGAGTCATAACGACCAAAAATGGGAGTCATGGCGACCAAAAATGGGAGTCATAGTGTTTGGCGTTGACCGTCGGTCAGAGATGCCAGAGCGCCGGGATCGCTCAGATTTGAGCGCGCGAGGAAAGCGGAATTTGAGAACGGGAGAATAAGTTAACTCGGAGCGAAACGGTGCACTTTGGATTGAGGTTTTTCGCGTACTTTATTGTCTCGTAGACGACCACACCGTTTACAGGGCTCGTAACCGTCGGAGCGCGGTGACGAGAGCGATGACACGGTACTGAACGGTAAAAGCGCGTGGTAAGAAGAATCAAAGGCGGATGCGAACGGAATGTGCGAAGAAGTGAAGCGCTCCGCCGAGTGAGGGTCCCTACATAGACATCGATTAGGCGAACGCGGTGTTACGCGATTGGCGCAAATCGATCGCAGATGCGGGATTCAAACGAAGGTGGTCCACGGGTCACGACGGCAAACCGTCGCGAGCGCGGCGAAGCGATGACAACAGCGTGTGCTCTTCACGCGTTTAGCAACATACAGAAAAACCGATGTGGAGCTATGTTTGTCAGTGGGTCCCAACGGCTAAATTCCTTCGTTTGAATCCCGAACATACCGCCCGCCTCGAAACACAGTTTCGAAACGAAACGAACCGAAAGCCTTAAACGGTAAAGGGAGTGCGTTGTACAATACCCGATAACGCTAAACCCAAGAACGCACGCAGGGGAGGCGACCCGCTGTCGCCGAGTTCGCTTGACAGATACACACAATTTTTTTTTTTGTTTTTTTTTTATACTACGCTGGTCGCGGAGGAGAACGCGGGAACGCCGCCCGCCGTGACGGAACGGCTCGGGTTGCAATGTGACTCGCGGTTGCGCGGAGTTGCAGTTCGCACACGGGGCGCGAGACAGACTAGAGTGGGGTTGACGCGCCCGACATCGTCGAACGGAACCGCATTTACATCGCCGATGATGCACTTTTGACGGGTAACACGCATAATTTTACCAATGGGCGCTTGAACGAGGCCGTCGCCGTCTTGACTGTGACGACTCGAGTGTGACCGTCTTGGCCGGGATGCAACTGGGTTACACGGCCGAGTTCCCACTTGCACGGAGGGAGCGCGGGATTTCGAAGGAGCACTAGTTGTCCCGTGGAGATGGGAGGGCACGGTTTCCGCCACTTGCTACGCTGTTGCAGGGTGTTTATATAGTCGTCCTGCCACAGCCTCCAGAAACGTTCTGCCGCGTGGCGAACTAGCTGCCAGCGGGAGAGGCGGTTTTCGCCGAGGTCCAGATATGAGGGCTGGGGCGGTACCGTAAGTGCGGACCCGACCAGGAAATGTCCGGGTGTAAGGGTTTCGTACTCATCGAGGGTACGGAGAGCGGAGCCAGTGGTCGGGAGTTGAGGCAGGCCTCGATCTCACAAAGGAGTGTGGTGAACTCTTCGAAAGTCAACTTATGATCGCCGAGAACGCGGCGAAGGTGGTGCTTCACACTTTTAACCCCTGCCTCCCATAAGCCTCCGAAATGCGGCTCCGAAGGGGGGATGAAGTGCCAAGACGTGCAATCAGCGGCCGTTTTATTTAAGAAATTCGGGTTTTTCACGGCGGCACGATAGGCAGCGGCGAGTTCCCGACATCCTCCCACGAAGTTAGTGCCGTTATCGGAGTATACGGATTCCGGTAGACCACGGCGAGAGCAAAACCGAAGGTACGCGTTTAAGAACGCCGGGGTGGAGTAATCGACTGCTACTTCCAGGTGAATCGCTTTCGTGGCCATGCAGACGAACAGTACAATGTACCCCTTTCGTGAGGTGATACCGCGACCTGCCGAGGCGCGGATTTGGAAGGGTCCGGTGTAATCCACACCGCAGTGGGCGAAGCTGCGGGCTGGCGGGGATACGCGGGCTTCGGGTAAATTTCCCATGATTTGCTCGGGGACGGCAGCTCTTTCCCTAACGCACGTAACGCACGAGCGTATGACGGATTTCACCATGTTTCGGGCGCGGAGGAGCCAATAGTCCTGGCGGAGGGTGTGTAGAGTTAACTGCACGCCGCCGTGCAATGTTCGCGCATGGATCTGCTCAACTAGGAGCCGCACGAGGGGGTTCGGGCCTAACAGAATGGGATGTCTCACTCTGTGTGGGAGAGGGGCATTACGCAATCGGCCTCCGACGCGAATAACGCCGTCAGCATCGAGAAATGGGCTGAGTGATATTAGAGGGCTCTTCGGCGACAGAGCCTGAGCTTTCTGGAGCGCGCGAAGTTCTTCGGGGAATGTCGCGGACTGGAGGCGCTTCATCCAGAACAGTCGAGCTCGGAAGACGTCCGAGGTCGAAAGCGCTTGTCCGGAAGGTCGACTAGGAGTTTCGTCCGTGTCATGGCGGCAGAGACGGATGAACCTGATAATATAGGCGGTGACTCGTAGAAGTTTAGGCCATTTGGAAAATCGGGATGCCAAGTCCCACTCGATTTGGGGGGAAGCCGCGCTGTGGAACGACACTTTGACCTCCGTCAGGTCGTTGCCTTCCGGGAGGGGCGCCTGAGGCGGCCACGCGGAAGCATCGAGCCCGAGCCATTCAGGACCGTGCCACCACAGACGATGTCGAAGGAGATCGTCGCTCAAGAGGCCGCGGGAGCCGCAGTCGGCCGGGTTTTCTGCAGTAGGCACATGCTGCCAATTTGCTTCCGGAAGTCGGGTCTGGATGTCCGCTACGCGGTTGGCAACATAGGGTTTCCATTTGGATGGGTGCGACCTGAGCCATGCTAGTACGACGGTTGAATCCGTCCAACAAAAGTACGGGATATTGGCGCTCTCAAACGTCGCAATGACGAACGCCATGAGACGCGCTAAAAGCGCTGCGGCTTGCAGCTCGAGACGTGGGATTGTCACTGGGGTGAGGGGCGCGACCTTGGACTTGCCTGCAAGCAGAGACAACGTGACTTGACCGGTCGTGGAAATGCAGCGCGCATAGACGACGGCGGCATATGCAATATTGGATGCGTCTGCGAATCCGTGGAGCTCGAGATGAGAATTGGAGGAAGAGTAGCCGGTCCAGTGGGGAATTTGAACCTCAGCCAATGATGGCAGGCGAGTATAAATCGCGGCCCAGCGATCGAGTGCAGGGCCTGAGATCGGAGCGTCCCATTCGATTTTGAGGCGCCACAGGTCCTGAATTAGAACCTTGGCGGATATAATGGCCGGGGTGACCCAGCCCAAGGGGTCATACAATTTAGCGATGGTTGACAATATCGTTCGTTTCGTCGACGGAAGGGTGTCGGTAAGCGAGACTTGGAATTGGAAGGCGTCGCGAGAGGGATTCCAACTGACTCCTAGAATTTTAACCTCGTCGTCGGGTGTGAGAAATTTTGAGCAGGCGAGGCCGTGATCCGACGGATCCACGTCTGTGAGGAGTTCGGAATCGTTGCTCGCCCATTTTCGGAGTTTTAAATGACCGCAGTGTAGCAGGCCGTTCAGTTGTTCGCGGGACCGGCGTAGAGACGGGATGTCGTCGCCGCCGAATAGTACATCATCGACGTAAATATTTGACCGTAGGATGGGACGAGCGAGGGGAAAACGAGAGCCTTCGTCCTCGACCAGTTGTTGCAATACTCGAAGGGCTAGGAAGGGGGCGCAGGTCATTCCGTAAGTGACGGTCAGTAGCTGAAAGGGGGTGGGCTCATCGCCTGGTGAATCTTGCCAGATGATACGTTGATAGTCGAGGTCGCGAGCATCGACGCGGATCTGGCGATACATTTTCGCTATATCGGCGGTATACACGAATCGAAAATTCCGCCATCGAAGTAGGACGGAGGGCAGATCGGATTGCAACTTGGGACCGGGAAGGAGATGGTCATTAAGAGATGTTCCGTTTGAGGTGGCGCTAGACGCGTTGAATACAACGCGGAGGTGTGTCGTCGCGCTGCCTTCTCGGAACACGGGGTGATGGGGCATGTACACCACTTGCGTCGACGGAGTGGGGGAACAGAGCGCGCGACGCATGTGACCGAGATCTTCGTATTCTCGAAGGAACGTCCGATATTCCGAGGCAAGCGAGGCGTTCAGGTGGAGTTTTAGCTGCAATGAGCGATGAATCCTTTCAGCTAACGGGCGTGATTGCCCGATGTCTATCGGAGCAATGTCTATCGGTTGTGTTCGCGCGAAAATGCGACTCGCACCGCTCCTCGTCTGGAGTGAGGAAAGAGCGACGGGGAACTTCTTCTAGTTCCCAAAACCGTTTGAGGTCGTGGGCGAGAGGGTCTTCTTGAATGCAATGGTGCATGGAAATGGGTGAGCGTTCGCGAGCATGACCACGAGCGGCGCAGATGTTCTCCGCCTCGGCGGATTGGCACGCGGTGGGTCCGGAAATGACCCATCCGAAAATCGTTTCTTGGGCTACCGGCGGTCCGAGGTGACTTTTACGCACCCCATCTAGAATAAGGCTAGGGTAAACGTCCGCGCCCAGAATTAAGTGGATCGCGGCTCGGCTTGACGGATCGGGGTCGGCCCATTCCAAATCCGCGAGGTGCGCTAGAGCCCGCGGGTCGCGGATACGTTTCGGCGCGTACGTTGAAAGCGCTGGGAGCACGAGGGCGACGGTGGACAGTGCGGGTGTCGCGGACGAGCGGTGGGCCACTTGGAGACGCACGGCGTGACGCACGGTTCCGGCGTGGACGCCGCCGACCGCTGAGATCGCCGTGGTGACGTTGGTGCGTTTTGCTCGCAGGAGATGCACCATGGCTTCGGTCACAAAACTTGTCTCGGAGCCTTGATCGATCAGGGCTCGAATGGTGACGCATCGCCCGGAAGGTACGCTTAATTTTACGAGGGCGGTGGCCAACAATATCGTGGAGCCCGGTTCTGCGACGGTAGACGTGAGATGAGCGTTCACTTCTGAACCCGATGCCGCTGCAGGAATAGAGTTTCCGGACGCGGACGATGCCGCGTCTTCGTGTAGGAGCGAGTGGTGCCGCCGGTGACACACGCGACACGAATACTTGCTTGTACAATTTCGACTAGTATGCGCGTGGCTCAGACAATTGTAACACCGCTTGAATTTATTTACGAGCTCGCGCCGGCCGTGAGGGTTCCGCGAAGTGAACTGCGGGCATGTTCTGAAAAAATGAGATGCTCCACACACGGGGCACGGTGGGCCTGGTGGAGGCGGGCTTCTTTCCGTTTGAGACGCGGTTACGGCATGCACGCGAGAAGGACCGGCGGCCGGTCGAAACGTCGCGACGGGGCGTGTCGAGAGAATCGCGGGCGCACTTTCCGAAAACTCTTCGAGCCCGCGCACGCGTGAATCGACGAAACTCGACAGAAATTCGAAGGCCGGCGGTGTGACGTCGTCGCTAATTTTTAATTTCCAGGCCCTCCGCGACGAAGCGTCCAGCTTCTGGGATACGAGATGGACGAGTACGTCGTTCCAGAGTTCGTCAGGTTTTCGCCCTAGATTCGTAAGCGCCGCGGTGATTACGCCGACGCGATCGCGAAGTCGTTGTAAATCGGACGCCGACTCGTGAGAGAGCGCAGGGAGGTCGATCAGCGATTGGAGGTGCGCGCTAACGAGACGTCGCGGATTTTGGTATCGCGTCGTCAGGGCCTTCCAGGCTACTGAAAAATTATCCTCGGTGATGGGAATGTCTTCTACACACTCGAGCGCGCGACCCGTTAGGGTTGATGTGAGATAATGAAGGCGCGATACGTCGTGAAGCGCGTCGTTTTTTATAATGAGGGCAGTGAAGCGGTCGCGAAACGGTTCCCACGCCTCGTACCGTCCATCGAATTTGGGCAAGTCTAAACGGGGAAGTTGGTCGACCGGCACCGTCGGACTCGGTTGTCCGCCGCACGTATCAGAAGGAGGACTCACGGCGACGGTGGTCATTCCATCGAGCTGAGCGGTCATGAAGGCCAGATTCTCCAAGTACGTCTGCTCTGTGTCCTCAAATTGGTCCTCGGAGAAGTACGGGATCCTGTCCTGGTCCGCTGCAGGGATAGTAGCGCGGAGCCGCGCGTTTCCCGCATCGAACTTCCGCCATTGGTCCTGCAGGTGGACGATCCTGGTTCGCAGCGTCGCTTTTGTCCAGTTGTCCTTCCCCAGCTTCCGTAGATTCACGAGACTGCGGTCAATGGCACGTTTGAGTTGGAGCTGACCCTCAAGTGAATCCGCCATGCTCACAATACACTCCGTTTGTGGAACTGTTCACTCTCTCGCGATCCGGCTCGAAGGACCAGATGTTTGGCGTTGACCGTCGGTCAGAGATGCCAGAGCGCCGGGATCGCTCAGATTTGAGCGCGCGAGGAAAGCGGAATTTGAGAACGGGAGAATAAGTTAACTCGGAGCGAAACGGTGCACTTTGGATTGAGGTTTTTCGCGTACTTTATTGTCTCGTAGACGACCACACCGTTTACAGGGCTCGTAACCGTCGGAGCGCGGTGACGAGAGCGATGACACGGTGCTGAACGGTAAAAGCGCGTGGTAAGAAGAATCAAAGGCGGATGCGAACGGAATGTGCGAAGAAGTGAAGCGCTCAGCCGAGTGAGGGTCCCTACATAGACATCGATTAGGCGAACGCGGTGTTACGCGATTGGCGCAAATCGATCGCAGAGTCGATCGTTGCGGGATTCAAACGAAGGTGGTCCACGGGTCACGACGGCAAACCGTCGCGAGCGCGGCGAAGCGATGACAACAGCGTGTGCTCTTCACGCGTTTAGCAACATACAGAAAAACCGATGTGGAGCTATGTTTGTCAGTGGGTCCCAACGGCTATATTCCTTCGTTTGAATCCCGAACACATAGCGACGAAAAAGAAAACCGACTTAGTCTTAGTACTTCGGTTAAAAAAAAAAAAAACAAACAACTAATAAAAATATTTTCCAACAAGGAAATAAAAACGGGAGTCATAACGACCAAAAATGGAAGTCTTGGCGACCAAAAAATGGGAGTCATAGCGACCAAAAAAAGAAAACCGACTAGTCTTGGTACTTCGGTTGAAAAAAAAAACAACTAATAAATATATTTTCCAACAAGGAAATAAAAACGGGAGTCATAACGACCAAAAATGGGAGTCATGGCGACCAAAAATGGGAGTCATATCGACCAAAAATGAGAGTCATATCGACCAAAAATGAGAGTCATAGAAAAAAAAAAAAAAAAAAAAAAAAAAAAACCGACTAGTCTTGGTACTTCGGTGAAAAAAAAAACAAAACAACTAATAAAAATATTTTCCAACAAGGAAATAAAAACGGGAGTCATAACGACCAAAATGGGAGTCATGGCGACCAAAAATGGAAGTCACAGCGACCAAAAAAAACCGAATAGTCTTGGTACTTCGGTTAAAAAAAAAAACAACAACAACGACTAATAAAAATATTTTCCAACAAGGAAATAAAAACGGGAGTCATAACGACCAAAACTGGGAGTCATGGCGACCAAAAAATGGGAGTCATAGCGACCAAAAAACCGACTAGTCCTGGTACTTCGGTTAAAAAAAAAAACAACAACAACGACTAATAAAAATATTTTCCAACAAGGAAATAAAAACGGGAGTCATAACGACCAAAACTGGGAGTCATGGCGACCAAAAAATGGGAGTCATAGCGACCAAAAAACCGACTAGTCCTGGTACTTCGGTTAAAAAAAGAAAAAAAAGAAACTCGATAATAGAATATCGAAACGGCAAAAACAACAAGCAAGCGATAGAACAAAATAACAGAAATGAGAGCAACCAACAAGGTTTTTCGAAGTGCCGAGAAGCTAGCTCGCGATCGCATAAACCTGACCGGCAAAGCGTCCGCAATCACGGTTGAAACGACGCGACCTAGAGTTGATCGAAACGATGAGACAAGCCGAATCAGAAGGAAGGGACAGAGCAAAAAGCTCACCCCTTGTAATACGGTCTGCATCAAAAAAATAACAAGCAGAAACCAAGAAATAAAATGGGAAACAAACCTTAAAGGTGGCTGGCTGGACGCTCGACCATTTAAAGTCGAACGCCGACTGGAAACTAAGGACGATGGTGACGTCCTAATCAATCAGTCGTAACTACTAGAGACACATCGAGCCCACCACAAGGGGGAGAACGCGATGTAGCCAATATTCCGCATCTGTAAAAAGAGAAAGAATTTAGGCGAAATCGGTGTACGAGCCCCCTTAACCCACGCGGATTAGACTCGGCAGTGAACGGCGATGGAATCGATATTTTGGCCACGCCAAAATTTCGACCAAGTTGGCCCGAAGCTGTGGACCTTGTTTTTACCTTCTTCCCAATGTACAACACTTCGCGGCCCCTTACTTTGACCCGTAGAACCATATATAGCTCAGGATTGGAGTAACATCCAAGGGTGGGAAAGGGTGAATTTCCGGAATATCTGGAAAAGAATAGGGACGGGATTTTTAACAACTCGACGCAATCAAAATATAGTAGTTACGATGAAGGCTGGGGGAGTCAAAATACGGGCAGGCGAGACACCCTGCGGGTCTGAAGGTGAGACGGTCCGACGTACGCTCCGAGCCCTAAAAAGCTCAAAAACTCTCAAAATTAGGTAGAATGACCGTCTCATCGATGATGACCATCCCACTTAGTAGGTCGAAGTTTTATCCGAAAGCGGCCCGGGCCATATAAAACGGAGCCTCGATCGAAAAGTGGCAAAACTGCAACCCGATAAAGGGCCGAGGCCGGAAGCGCCGTTGTGAAACCGTGATGAAAGATCGGTGTGCCTTAAGGAAGTGAGCGCGACCGATTCGACGACTCCACGGCAAAAGCAATTATTATTATTATTATTATTATTAGTCGGTGGGGTCCGTTAGGCCGGCCCGACCACGCATGCGAAAATCCAGAAGTAGTGTAACGGATATAGTTCGGGAGAAAGTGCCGGCTCAATCGGGTGTCGAGGATTCGTTTGCCACGAATGAATACAGCAGGCTTGTAGTAATAAATAGTGTATATTTTGGTCAACACTTAAAACTAAGAAGTAACAATGCGTCGTGACGGCACTTCGATGGCCGTGTCGTAGATGCGGAGTTGGAAAGCGTGGTCCGGTGACCTTGACTAGTACAATGATATCTTAGAGTAAACGCGGAGTTGCAATCGTCTAGGGGCGTTGGCCACGAAGACGTCGTGTCGGATTGGGGAATATCCTAGGGCGTTTGCCACGAGGATCGGTGGATCGGAATGTACGGTAATCTAGGGGCGTGGGCCACGAAGATGATCCGCCAGGCAGGGAGAGATCCAAGGGCGTGTGCCACAAGGATTTCGGGATCGGAAAATACGGTAATCTAGGGGCGTTGGCCACGAAGATGTCCGCCAGGTCAGGAGAGATCCAAGGGCGTATGCCACGAGGATTGCGGGATCGGAGAATACGGTAATCTAGGGGCGTTGGCCACGAAGATGTTCGACAGGTCAGGAGGGATCCAAGGGCGTGTGCCACGAGGATTGCGGGATCGGAGAATACGGTAATCTAGGGGCGTTGGCCACGAAGATGTTCGACAGGTCAGGAGGGATCCAAGGGCGTGTGCCACGAGGATCGTAGGATCGGAGAATACGGTAGCGGTCAGGAGGAAAGTCTGGTGTTCTCGGTTGCTGCGTAAGACGGTGTTCGTGGAGTAACCACTAATAACGGTCGAGGCTGCTCGGAGAAACCCGACTTGTCCTGAGTAGCTTCGCGGCCCGTATATGTATCCCGCGGATACATTTTCTCTCGCGAGAAACCGCGGGCCCGCGGTGGCCCTCTCGCGGCCGTCGCGGAGGCCCGCGCGGCCGTGTGTCGCGGTGCTCGCGAGAGAGACCGTGCGCGCTCGCGGTGGCCATCTCGCGGTGGTCGCGACGAGCATATGAGAGAGGAGTCTCGCGTCTGTAATATATTCGTTACAGTAGTCACCCAGACCTTTTCCATTTTTTATTCTTCCACAAACTATCTATATACACTATTAATTTCTTATCCTATATCCTTAACCTAAGCCTTTAAATCCCTACACCCTTATTATACTGATCCCAAAAACGCACTTATTCTATATTGCCGCCTAAGTATTAACTTATTATTAACGCCCTTATTTAACTATACCATTTCGCTGTTGGATGCGCCCCACATCCATCAGTTTCCTTTAATCCTATTCTTATCTCTATTCCGCTTACCTATTCCTATTGTTCGACCTAGAGCCTCGCGAAAAATTGGAAAATCTAATTGATTTTAATGAGTTCGCAAGGTGGTCGAGGATTGCTCGGGAATTACCTTTCTTCGTGGGAGATTCGGTAGAATGGACGGTAGATGATGAACGACGCTCGAGATTTTGTAGAATAAGCTCGATTGAGCAGTCTGAGTATATTACGTTAAACACTAGTTACAAAATAACCCGTCGAAACTTCTCGCTCGCACTACGATAAACTCTTTAATAACTAAAGCGCTGCTAACGTGTATCGGAATCGAAAGGATTGTAACTCGGACACAAAACCGCACGAATTCGTAAATGATCGGAAGCTAAAAATTATGCCTCGCTTGACCTAACGCGTGCTATTCGATCTACTTATAACAATCGAGTGTGTCTCTCGCGGTAACGCGCGAACACACGGCACACGCGAGATGACGTCACGAGTCACCTGTACGGCTCCTGATCGAGACAGTTTGCTTACAGTTTGAAATGTCTCCAACGGCAAACCGTAAAGGTGTCCTCCAAACAAACAATTTGTAGTTGCCCGAGAATTCGTATTATAACGGTTACAATCTTGTCACCCGATTACATAGTGTGTCTAACAACACCGCCCGCCTTGCGGGAACACTCAACGGCATGATCCCGCAAAAAAAAGAACAAAGCAATTAAATGTAGAAAGAAACCGCAAAACAAAAATAGCAAAAAAAATAACAAATTAAATAAACTTAAATGTTCAGTTCGCAACAACTGTTTAACGGGTACAATTAAAGAGAATCAACGCTCTTTGTCGATTGGCAATTTACAAATACGGGTAATGGGCCGTCGGTATGTCGATGTCTTTGTCCGCACGTCCACCACTCGTGTGTTCCCGTCCTTCCCTGGATAAGTTGCGACGATTCGTCCTAATTCCCAACGATTTGGCGGTAGCAACGGATTTTCGACGAGTACAATGTCGTTTTTCGCTATATTCAGCTCTTCCGTATTCCACTTGTATCGTGTCTGCAATTCCTGCAAGTATTCACGCGACCAGTGTTTCCAGAGTAGTTCGTGGAATTTTTGCAACGTTCTCCAACGAGTAAGACGCGATATCGGTACGTCCGCGACTGAAGAGGTTGGTCGCATATTTAATGGACTGCCCGTTAAGAAGTGTCCTGGAGTCAGTATTTCAAGACGGTCGGTATCATCTCGAATACGTGTGAGCGGCCGTGAGTTTAGCGTTGCCTCGATTTTGCACAGCAGCGTTTCCATTTCTTCGGCGGTAGGCGTGAAGGTGCCTATAATCCGACGAAGATGGTGTTTGACGGAACGGACGGCTGCTTCTTGCATCCCTCCGTGGTGCGGTGCGCCCGGTGGATAAAAGGACCAGTTGATATTTAGCTCCGCGCAACGGTCGTGTAATTCCGGAGATTGACAAGCGGCGGTAAATTCGCGCGCGAGTTCTCGAGCAGCTCCAACAAAATTCGTGCCGTTGTCACTGGTGACCGTAGCTGGAATCCCGCGACGAGAAATGAATCTGTCGAAGGTTGCCAGAAATCCTTCCGTCGAATAGGAATGTACGAGTTCAACGTGTACCGCGTGAGTCGCGAAACAAATGAAAACAGCGATATACGCCTTGTGAGCTCGTTTCCCTCGACCCACAGCTTCCCGCACTTGGTACGGTCCCGCGTAGTCCACGCCGATCTTCTCGAACGGTCGCGATGGTCGACATCGAGAAGGTACGAGGTTCTGCATCAGTTGAGTCGCAGGTTTCGCTCGCCAGCGCGCGCATTGGACGCAATTATGTATAATTTTTCGCGTGGTGTTTCGAATCCCGAGTATCCAGAATCTTTGACGTACGGTATGAATCGTGATCTGCGTACCGCCATGCAACGATATGCGATGCGTATAAGT
Source organism: Lasioglossum lativentre (assembly GCA_916610255.1). Taxonomy (NCBI): domain Eukaryota; kingdom Metazoa; phylum Arthropoda; class Insecta; order Hymenoptera; family Halictidae; genus Lasioglossum; species Lasioglossum lativentre. The sequence continues at coordinate 227,445 of OU744365.1, read as the reverse complement.
GATTATTAGCTCGGATACAGTGCCTTTCGGTAATATTATGGGATGTTTCGTATCCCACGCGAGAAAAGAATTTTGAAGCCTACCGCCCACTCGTAGAATCCCTTCTGCGTCGATGAAAGGGTTGAGCGATAGGAGAGGGGAGCGTTTATTAATTGGCTTACCCTCTGAGAGTGTCCTAATTTCCGCCGCGAAGAATTGATTCTGAATATATCGGAATATAACTCGTTCCGCTTCTTTTAATTCTAACGCGGTAAGGTAAGGACGCGTCGACTTGGATTTCGAACGTACTTTGTTTATAAATCGTTTGCAGTATGCAATTACCCGTACTAGTTTGGTCCATCGCGAAATTCTCGAAAATACATCCCAAGTTGCGATACTTGTTGCAACGTGAGACGCGCTCGACCTATGTTCGTTAGTATCAACGAATTTTTGCACTGGCCAATGTTCTTCGCTATCGCGGAGCCACGTGGGTCCCTCGATCCAAAATTGCGAAGAAAGCAAGTCATCCGCATTCACGCCTCGAGAATTTAAATCCGCGGGGTTATCGCGAGTCGGTACGTGTCGCCAATTCGCTTGCGGTAGGGTAGTATGAATTTTCAAAGTTCTATTCGCTACGGTGATTTTCCATGTCGACGGATGCTTTCGGAGCCACGCGATTACAATCGTTGAATCAGTCCAGCAAAACGTCTGTTCTACCGGGGCCGAGAGCGCGGTCGTAACGTGTAACATTAATTCCGAAAGCATTACTGCACCATTCAGTTCGAGAATCGGTATCGATAATGTCTTGATGGGCGCAACGCGTGTTTTTGCCGCTAGTAATGTAGTGTATGTAACTCCACTAATTCTCGTGACTCTAGCGTATACGGCGCAGGAATACGCAGAGCGTGAGGCGTCGCTAAAGCCATGCAGTTGTAGAGTTATACAATCGGGTCCATAACGGATCCATCGCGGGATTCTCATCGCGTTGAGCGCACGCCAATCAATACAAAACGCATTCCAGGAATCCTGCGTGAATTCTGACACCGGGTCATCCCAGCCTATTTTCTCAAGCCATTGTTGCTGCATGAGAATTTTCGCTCGTACAACTAAAGGGGACAACCATCCGAGAGGGTCGAACAGTTTCGCGATCTCCGTCAGTAACTCTCGCTTAGTCATTCGGTCCGTTCGCGGCACGAATTGCTGTAAGCTAAAATAAAAGGCGTCGTCTGACGGTATCCAACGAATTCCTAATACCTTTAGTTCGGATTCATTAAAAATACGCAAATCAATAGCGTGTGAATGCTCACATTCGGGAATATTGTGAAGCGTTTCGGGATCGTTTCCAGCCCATTTGCGCAAATTGAACCCCCCACGAGCTAACAACGCGCATAGTTGAACGCGAGTTTGTTCTAATAATTTTTTGTCAGGCGATCCGACAAAAACATCGTCAACGTATACCTGATTGCTTAGAACCGGCGACGCGAGAGGATAATCGGCACCGTCAAGGGTATTTAGCTCACGGAGTACACGCATTGACAAATACGGTGCGCACGCTGTTCCATATGTTATGGTATTTAACTCGTACGCTTCCAACTCGTCGGTATTTTCGTTCTTCCATAATATACATTGGAAGCGGCGATCGGCTGGATCGACAAGAATCTGGCGGAACATTTTTTCTATATCGGCGACAAGCACGTATTCATGTATCCGCCAATTTAATATTATACTTGTTATGTCTAGCTGCAACTTAGGCCCGACATGCAATAAATCATTTAATGAGTATCCGCTAGAACTTTTGTTAGTCGCGTTAAAGACAACACGGAGTTTCGTTGTTTTGCTTTCTTTCCGTATAACGGCTCGATGCGGTATGTACGTGCAAGTTCGATCGACAGATCCGAGTCGCGACATGTGTCCGAGGGACTCATATTGCCGTAGAAATTCGGTATATTCACGTTTAACATTGTTGTCGTTTTGGAGTTTGATGGTTAATCGCGTCAAGGACGAAACCGCTCCGCGAAACGAATCGCCTAAGAAGTCGCTTGGCTTCGGCTTGTTAAACGGTAATCGCACGATAAAACGACCGGAATCATCGCGACTGTACGTGTCAATGAAGTGTTGTTCGCACTGTTTTTCCTCCGAAGTGAGGAGCGAACACGACGGAATTGCTTCGCTTTCCCAAAACCTGCAAAGAGCTTTTTCAAGTGGGTCGTCGATGCTCGTATGATGAGTGAGAATTGTCGGACGCGTTGACTTAGCATCGGATGCTTGACCGGACAAAATCCACCCGAACACGGTATTCTGAGCTATTGGCCCCGTATTACGACTACGTCGAAGTCCAGGTTTAAGAATTCGGCCAAAAAGTTCAGCGCCGATCAACATATCGATGCGATGATTCGACGTAGGATCTTGATCCGCGAGCGGTAAATCCTTGAATTCGCGGTAATTCTCAACATTGATTCGCGGCGGTGCGTATTGCGTTATGTTTCGGACAACGTATGCGCGTGTTGCCGCGATCGGCTTATCCCCGTCGATGTGACCTATCCTAACATGCGAACTATAATCGATGCTATTTGCATTATTGCCGCCGAGACCAGTTACCGAAACCGGAGTTCGCATTTTTTGTAGTCGAAGATCCTGAACCAGGTTCGTCGAGACGAACGACGATTGCGAACCCTGGTCAAGTAACGCACGAGCTAATCTGGCACGTCCATCGAGGGCGTACACTTTTACAATCGCTGTTGCGAGAAAGACCGCTTTACCGCTATTCGGAACGGTATCAGAAAAATGCAGCGCGACATTGTTAGACGTCTCGCAAGGAGACTGAGAGACTGTATCGTCAGAATCGACCGCTGACGATTGCTTGTTAACAAATGGAGCGCGCGCAGAGTCCGAACTTATTCGAGATACATTATTAGACGCGACGCGTACTTTATTACCGTCGCTTCCTCTATCTCCTCGGTGGAGGAGCGTATGATGCTTCCTTCCGCACTCTCGACAGACGCTTGTGCTCTTACAAAGAGATACGGTATGATCATGTCTTAAACAATTAATACAAACGCGACGCGGCTTCAAGAAATCGAACCGAGCGCGTGGGTTAAGTTTACGAAACGCGTTACACTCGCGAATCGCATGTGGCGCGGTACAAAAAACGCACGATATTGATTGGATTTTTGTTTCTTCTACAACATGCGTGCTAGTCTTCACGCGCGTTTGTCCGGTAGCTTTTGCAATGTTCTCGCGCGCGGATGGAGATTCGCCCACTAACTCGAGAGCAGTTGCTTTTGCTACAAGAAATTCTTCAACAGCTTCGTACGAAGGATACTCTTTCGTTTTTCCAAGACGCTTATGCCAGTCTGTGTTCAATGCGGAGTCAAATCTACTAGTTATTAAATAAACTAAATGATCCTCAGCGCTCACGCGACCCAATTTTTTTAACGCTTCTAGAGTGTTACGGAATTTCAACGTGAATTGTTGCATTGAGTCTAGACTGTCGTTACGTATTGTAGAAAACGAATGAAGCTGTTTGAGCAGAGAACCGACTATAACTCTTTCGTTATCGTACGTATCTTTGAGTCGGTCCCACGCGATTTGGAAGTTCTCTTCCGTAATATCCAAATGTTCGACGGCCGATAGCGCTTTACCGGACAAACAACTAAACAAGTATTGCAAGCGAACATCATTGCTCAATTTTAAATTTTTTATTATACCGGAGTTAAACCGCGATTCGAACGGTTTCCACTTGGTATAGTCACCGTCGAATTTCGGCAAGTCGGCTTTCGGTAATTTTATATAACTTGCATGACTCACCGACTCGTTTAAATTTGAAATTGTGGAGTTATCTACTAGTGACGAGGACCGACATGGACGTAATTTTGCCAGATGAGTACTGATGTACATCCAAGTGTCGTCATACGCCTCTGTAACAATGCCCATCATGTCTTCTTTAAAGTAAAGATGATCCTTTTTTTGGGAATCGTCCTGTGCACTGGCGTGCAGAAAACCGTCCTGCTGCCTGATATTTGCCCAGGTTTCTTGTAGTAGCGTCATCCGTTGCTCCAGGTACGTGACAGTAAAGTTATTTTCTCCCTTTTTCTTCAAATTCGGGAGGAACTTTTTTAAGTATTCGCACGCGTGTTGTTGTCGATAAAACACGCTGTCGAACGTATCGACCGTTACTGACTTTGAAGTCATTTTCGGAACGTCTTCGCGTATGAATCACAACAATTTCAAACGACCGTTACTCGGAAATCAATATCGCTACAAACGTTTCTCACCGACAATCGCACTTGAACCGTTTTCTTCTAACGGAATAAACCACCAAGAAAAGTAATCCGGCTCGAAGGACCAAATTGTTCGACCTAGAGCCTCGCGAAAAATTGGAAAATCTAATTGATTTTAATGAGTTCGCAAGGTGGTCGAGGATTGCTCGGGAATTACCTTTCTTCGTGGGAGATTCGGTAGAATGGACGGTAGATGATGAACGACGCTCGAGATTTTGTAGAATAAGCTCGATTGAGCAGTCTGAGTATATTACGTTAAACAATAGTTACAAAATAACCCGTCGAAACTTCTCGCTCGCACTACGATAAACTCTTTAATAACTAAAGCGCTGCTAACGTGTATCGGAATCGAAAGGATTGTAACTCGGACACAAAACCGCACGAATTCGTAAATGATCGGAAGCTAAAAATTATGCCTCGCTTGACCTAACGCGTGCTATTCGATCTACTTATAACAATCGAGTGTGTCTCTCGCGGTAACGCGCGAACACACGACACACGCGAGATGACGTCACGAGTCACCTGTACGGCTCCTGATCGAGACAGTTTGCTTACAGTTTGAAATGTCTCCAACGGCAAACCGTAAAGGTGTCCTCCAAACAAACAATTTGTAGTTGCCCGAGAATTCGTATTATAACGGTTACAATCTTGTCACCCGATTACATAGTGTGTCTAACACCTATCCTATTTTCTAGTACAAATACCCTCCTATTACCTGTGAACTTTCCCTATATTATCCTATTTACTTCCTAATGTTCCCTCCTGTTATCCCAGAAGCTCCCTCCTGTTATCCCAGAAGTTCCCTCTCTGTTATCCCAAGAGTGCCCTTCTGCGACCTATGAAACTTCCCACTCGGAATTCCCTTCTAGTACCTATGAAACTTCCCACTTAATTTTCCCCTATTTTCTCCTATTATTCTTTTTAATTAAACAAATCCCTCCCTTATGTTCGAATCCTTTACCCTCTCTAATACCGACCCTATACTAATTTAAAGAAAAACCCTTCCCTTCTTTCCTCCACCCTTAGAAAGGGAGAGGAAATTTCATTCGCCTTCCTGGAACTTTGAAATGTCTCTACCTGTTAAGCAGGTAGGAACCATTCAAACTTCCAGCCCCCTTTCCAACTTCGACATATATCGAAACGGACCTGTGGTAAGACAAGGACGAGATATAGGTTAGAGACGAGACGCCTGCTGTTGTTGTATCGGGTTTCCTTCCTTGTCCCTCTTAACTTGTATTGTAACGGTTTCCGTGCTTCTACTTCTTTGTCTACTTTAAACCGTCAGCTATCTTCCTCCTTTCCTCCCTAACTGTTTTCCCGTAGCAGGAACAAAGATAGAAAAGAACAGGAGGAACAAACAAAGAACAAAATCCTGACAGAAGGAGGCAGAAGGAAGGAGACAGAACGGTTTTACGAGACCGCGCTCGGTCCGCGAATAAACTCGCGATCTCGCGCTAAACTAGACCGGCGTTCTAGTTTTAGTTAATAGTTTATTTAGTGAATAAGGATAGTAATAAGTGTAAATAGCCGTTAGTTCTTAAGTTCGTTTTACTTGTTCGTGTATACATACTGTCGACATTGCGGAGGTCGCCGCAACGGCCACGTTCGAATAAACCAATCTGTTCGTTAAAACCGAAATACGCGTGCTCGTTTATTTCGCGTTACATGTTTGCTTAAACACTTTTCTTGTTTCCAGTGTCCGTATTCCTTTTTCCTATATCCATTCCTATTTCCCTCTCTCTTCTTCTCCTTTCCGCCTTCGTAACGCTGAGCTACCTCTATCCGTTTCTCCCATTTCTTACTCCTTAACCTACCCGCCGCTTCGTTCTGGTCCCTAATTTTCCGACATAAGCTCTTAATTTCATAGTTTTCCCTACTTTATCTTCTTCCTTGCTCGATTCCCTTTCCTTTTTTCCTCTACGGTTTTCCGATTCCTTGTTTCTCTCGCCCCTATTTTACTGAAAACACCTTTTCGCGAAACTGGAAAAGAGGCTTCTCAGTCTATATAACTGTACCCTGGTCTCGTTCATCTTTCCGTTTAGAAATTTCCTTTTAAAGTATTTGTCTCCTTTTTCTTCTTACCATTCTTTTATTTGTTTTCTCCTTTCCTCTTTACTGTTTATCGCCATCTACAATCAGCCGTCGGTAAAATTCCTGCTTCTTTTCCTATCGTCATTTCTGCTTCCTTCTTATACCTTTCCTTCTCAATTTTTACCTGTCGGCCTACCTAGCTATTTTCTAAAACTTTCATTGCTAATTGTTTTCTTATATAACGCTCTCCTTAAGACTCTATCCTAGGTTTTCGTTTCCCCTTAATGCTATCTCTCTAGCATCCTACCTTACCGGTTGATCATTTCCCTTTCAAGCTCATACTCTATCCTCTTTCCCTTCCCATATCTTGGCATCTCGTCGTCCTCCTTCCCCTTGCGCTTCACTGCTTTCGATCTTTCTAACCTCCAAATTTTTATTTCCTATTTCCTTGTCCTGTTTCCTTGCTCTGTATGCGAACATATCTGCATATATTCTGATTACATTGCTTTCCGTCTATATCCGTCCTTCTCTAGCTCTCCCTTTATAATTTTCATCTACAGTTTCCTTCTGTCTTTACCTTATCCCTGCCACCTTTGTAACTTCCACTTCTCTTTATTGTTATATTTTCTACTGTCTTAGTTACTCTATCCCTAATCGTTCCTTGACATACCTATTCTTTATCTTACACTGTTTCTACAGTCTCTACCTCTCTTTTTGGTCATTCTTGCTTTATTCCTTGGTTTTCTTTTCCTTGCGACCTTCTTCTCTCTACTCTCTTGCCTTCTGTTTTTTCCCTGTTTCTTCTCTCCTCTCGATCCTTCCTTTCTTCATACCTTTTTATTTCCTTATTTCCTCTTATCAAATTGTTTCTCATCCCTTGTAATCTTTCTCACCTCCTTCAGTCTACCTTTATCCTTCCTTTCTCCGGTTTTCCGTTACTTTCTTCAATCGTACCTATGGAGGGTTCCGACATTCGTATCTTAATTCGTGCCGCCTATCGCCGAGGCATAAGTGCCTCCGCGGCTTATCGAGAACTTTGTCAAACGTACGACCGAGAGGTTATTTCTCGCCGACAAGTTTCAACCTGGTTCTCTCGGTTTCGCGCGGGTACATTCTCTCTCGAGAATTTACCCCGAGGCCGGCCTCCTACTCTTTTAAGTTCCGCTTCCCTTCGTCTCAAGGTCGAAAGCGACCCTACCATCAGCCTAGCTTCCCTGGCTACTCATTTTGGGGTCCATAGGAAGACCATTTCTCGTCGATTGGAGAAACTTGGGTTGGTGCGTAAAGACACACGTTGGCTTCCACGCTCTCTCACTCCTCATATCGTTTCCACCCGATTCGAGATTTGCTCCAAACTTTTTAAGCGGAACTTCCTTCGCCCCTTCCTGACTCAGTTGGTGACCTGTGATGAAAAATGGGTCTCTTATGACTTTCGTCAACCCTCACGCCAGTGGGTCCGCAAGGGGAGTTCTCCTCCTGCCGTTCCTAAACCCCCTTCTCCTCGTAAAGGTTCCAGTCAGAAGGTCCTATTGTCCGTTTGGTGGTGCTCTTCTGGCCTTATTTACTCAGAATTTCTACCTCCTGGAGAGGCCCTGACCTCTGAAATCTACTGCCGACTTCTCGAGGAGGCCTTTTCCCGTCTCTCAGCCTACTATCCTACCGTGACTTCTCCAGTACTCCTGCACGACAATGCTCCTCAGCATTGCTCCTCAGCATCCTGAATTTTCCACTATCTTTCTCTTTTCCTTCCTTTGTTCCTTGATATTTCTTCCTTCTTCCTCCCTTCCCTTTCCTTTTACCCCTGCATAATTACTTTAAACCTTCCTCCTATTCTGTCCTTTACATCCAAACTCCTAAGCTCCCGAAACAAAAACTGTTTAAGCAAACATGTAGCGCGAAATACGCGAGCACGCCGTATTTCGGTTTTAACGAAAAAGAGTGTTTTATTCAAACGTGGCCGTTGCGGCGACCTCAGCAATGTCAACTGTTATGTACAACGCGAACAAAATAAACGATGTAACACGAACTTAAGACTAACGGTTATCTACACTTATTACTATCCTTATTCACTAAATAAACTATTAACTAAAACTAGACCGGCGGTCTAGCGCGAGATCGCGAGTTTATTCGCGGACCGAGCGCGGTCTCGTGAAAAGCTTTTGGTTGAAGACGTTCGTACCGAGCACGGTAACGAGCGCGAGAGAGATACCGTTCTTAGAAGCGTGACCGAGCGCGGTGACGATTTGATCGGAACAGGTGAGAGCGAGCGCGAAGCAACGGCCCGTCGCCGCAGAGGAATCGCCGATTCGGCGTGACGTCACGCACCGAAATAAGTAATTTCGGTGGTAGATGGCCTACGCTGTGCCTCTACGGAGACGAGCGTTTGCTTGTCTCGCTCTCGTCCTTTTGACGCTGTCGACCCGCTCGCTCAATCCTGAACAAAAACAAAATGCGAAAGTTTCATTTACATCCTTCCTTTTTTACACAATTAATTAATATTTCTTTTATTTCTTATGGCTAATTGTATTTTGGAAACTCCATTCCTTCTTAAGTTTATTCTCTTACGTTCTTAGTTTAGTTCAAATAATTACTTAATTCACCTAACATGTTATATCTACTATCTAACTTACTCTCTACACTATGTATATATATATAAAATCTCCAAAGAGTGAGAAAAAGAAACAAAAAAAAAGAAAACTACTTATAAAAACTACAAAATATAAAATCTCATGGAGAACAAAAAAAAGAATAATATATTGTACTACTTATGATTATTTGCTCCTACCGGGGGAAATAAATTCGTTTATTTTGTATTAACGTATATTCGCCTTAAGTTTCCTTTCCTTTCTCTTTTTTTTAAAAGTCGGAATTCAAAGCAATACGCCGCCAGTCCTTATGTTATTCCGCCTAGCTTTTACTAAATCTTATGCTTCTTTCTTAGTTATCTTATTACCTTCTCTTCCTTATGTAGTTAACCCGGTTACTTTCTTTTTATGGAGTATTTGCTCCTTGACCTTCAACCTCTAGGAGGAGGGGCGCCCTTCCTTTCAGGCAGCCCCCTTGGCTTCAAGGTTTCATGATACTCCTCGGAGCATCGGGCTCCACCTTCCAGGTATCATTCTCCGCTGCTAGTCCATGTTTCTCCTTCTGTCCTTGTTCCTCGGGGGCTGCCTGAATCCGGTCCTCCTGCAGTCTCAGGTCTTGAGTACTCTGTGAAGCATACAAAATCTATTAATTTATTGTAGGGTATTAATCCTACTTACTCTCAATCTTCCTCTCCTAGTATTTCCAGCAGTCCCTTTCCCCTATTGGATTATGATTATCTAGAATTTACACCTATTATGCAACAAGATCCTACTTAACTTAAATATAACTCTTCTCTTCTTCTTCCTTTAGATGTCTCTTCTTCTTTGGTCCTCTAGGTCTGCCTTGTTTCTTCCTGTTCTTCTTGCTTCGTCTTTTCAGATTCTTCTCGTTCTCCTCTGCCTCCTCTGGGGTCTTCCTTCTCTTTCTCTTTTCCTCTCTCCTTCTTCTTTCTCCTTCAGCACCGCCCTGGCGAACACCCTCAGTGCCTCCCAGTACTTTTCATCCTCCTTAATTTTTTCCGTTATCGTTTCCATTTCTAGTCTGTCGTTATTTTCTAGTTCCAGTCTTTCTACCAACTCTCTCCTTTCTTCTTCCCATCTTCCGCATTTCCTAATCGTGTGTTCCGGTGTATCCTCTGTTTCGCATCCATACCAGCACTCCGGGGATCTCTCCTTTCCTATCCTGTGCAGGTAGGATGCGAAAACTCCGTGACCTGTTAGGAGCTGGGTCATGTGGAAATCCAGCTGTCCTGAACTTCTGCTTCTCCATTCCGCTATCTCTGGGATCAGGCGGTAAGTCCATCTTCCGTTTACACTCCTTCTCCACTCGTCCTGCCATTCCTTTTCTAATTTTTCCCTGCACTTCTTTTTCAGCCAGCTGCCTATTATTTTCCTTCTCTCTTCCTCCTCCATTTCCTCTATCTCGAAACCTTCCCTCTCCAGTTCCCCTAGGTCAGGGATCTCTTCCGCGTTTCTTCTTCTATTTGGATCCATAAGGTCCTCGTCATAGCCTCCTTCTTCCATCCTGATAGCTACTCTTCTTTTCCTGCTCGTTCTTCCTGACTCCTCTTGCTTACCGATGAATTTGCTTTCCCATTTGAAAAGTCTCGATCTTTCCCTGATCTTAATTTTCCATGGAGGGACGCCCGCTAAGACACATAAGGCATCCACCGAGGTCGTCCTGTACGCTGCTACCACCCTTGTCAGTCCTATTTTCTGCGTTCTTCTCAGCATTTTATCATTAATTGATAATTCCGCCTCCATGGCCCATATAGGTGCACCATATAGCACTATTGCTTCGGTCGTCATATAGAATAATTTCCTTGTCTTCTGTCTAGTAGCCATGTTATTTCCCATAAGCCTTGTCAGTGCCGCCATTGTTTTTATAGCCTTGTTCGTTGTTCTTTCGATTTGTTTATAGAATTTTCTATTAGACTCGAACGTGACTCCCAGGTATTTCAGTTGCTCTTTGGGCCTGATCTGTATTTCTCCTATTTTAAAACCGTAGTCCTCTGTGATTCTCTTTTTATTTACCATTATGATTTCTGTCTTTTGTTCAGCTAGATCTAGACCTATCTCGTCCATCCATCCTTTGACCGTTTACACGGAATCCTCCACCTTTTTCTTTAGTCCACTCAGTGTCCAGTCTTCCGCAGTAATGATTAGATCATCCGCAAATGCAGTCATCTTACACCTTAACGGTAGCGTCTTTTCCAAAAGATAGTCGTAAACCACATTCCAGAAGGTTGGTCCTAGGACGGATCCCTGAGGGACTCCCATTTCCATTTTTATACTAATTAGTTCCCCTTCTGCTCTATAGGTCACCTCCCTGTTGCTAAAATAATCCCTTATTATTCTGATCAGATAACCAGATAAACCTTTCTTCTCGCAATGTTTTATTATATGTCTCCACTTCAACGTGTTAAAGGCGTTCTTTACATCTAGGGCTATCAGCGCCGCCGCACTTTGTCTATTGGTCGAGTCTTCAATAAATAACTTAATTTTCCCCATAGCATGGATCGTTGATTTCCCCCTCGTGAATCCAAATTGATTTTCGTCAAATGGTTTTTTCCCCAACTCCTGCATTATCCTATCTCTGATGACATATTCAAACATTTTAGCCATTATGTTTATTATACATATGGGTCTGTACGCTTCAGGGGCAGCTGGAATTTTCCCTCTTTTCTTAGTAGAATTGTTCTGGCCTCCTTCCATTCACTGGGCATTTCCCCTCTTACCAAAATTCCGTTAAAGAGTGCCGCGATTTTGTCCGGTCTTTCTTTTATTATTACTTTAGCCGCCTCCGGGGGCATCCCATCCTTTCCTGCCGCTTTTCCTTTTTTAATTTTTCTTTCAGCCGTCTTAACCTCTTCCTCTGAGATTAGGCTAAAGTCCAGAGTTTCCTCCCCTTCCCTCGTGCTATCCCTTTCTCCCCTGGTCCAAATCCTCCCTGCTCCTTCTTTGTTTTGTTCTTTATTTCCATCTCCCTTTACTGTTTCTTCAGGGTGGCCTTCTTCCTCTCTTTCCTCCCCCCTCCTTTCTGTCCTACCGCCTTCCTCCCTAGGGAAAAGGCTCGTCATCACGCCTCTGGCGAAATCCGCTGAGAGTGTAGCCGGTGGGTTGTTGCCTTTTACTTGTTTCATTATTAATTTATAGGGTTTCCCCCAAGGATCCTTTTCTATCGTTCTACACAGTTCCTCCCATTTTTCGTCCTTTGCCTTGAGGATGGCTTTTTTCAAGGCCTTTCTCGTTCTCGTCAGTCTTCCTTTCCAAATGATAGCTTCCTCTTCTTGGTTTCTTTTCCTTGCCTTTTGTAATTTTTTTCTGCATTTCTTTGCCTTTTTCCACTCAGCTCCTAGTTCTTCACTCCACCACGGATTCGATTTTTCTCTCTTGTTTCTTTTAACCCCCCTTTCCCCATAAGCCTTATTACAAACTGTTTCTATCCCTTTTAAAAATCTTCTTTCTTGCTGCTTGGTGAAGTATTCCGCTCCTTCTAGTTCCTCCTCTTGTATCATTCGGTCTAACATCCTTGGAAGTTTAATACTCCCTTTCTCTGTTACCCTCCATTTATTTTTTTCTATTCCTTCTTCCTCACTTCTTGCCTCATGGTTGTCATTTTTGTTTGCGCTTGACAGAGATGCGCGTAGATAGCTGGAGCTATCCTGACAAGGATATGCAGTGGGAGTGGGTAAAGCAATGCGAGATCACTGAACACAAAACTGTTTATTGCCACAAGCTTGCGATGCTCTTTTTGGTAACGATAGTCCCGCGATATGCACGAGAGCGTTAAGTCGTTGAATCCGAAAGTTAATAACCCGATGATTAACAGAACGTGATAGGCGCGTTAACTGTCGTACGTTCGAATTATCGTGTAGAGTAAGTCGCGAGTCAAAGTCACTTGTGTATCGGTCGAGTTGTCGATCAAGAGTGAGAAGGACGTTACGACCAGATCGATTCGTAATCGTAACGGGACGCGCGGCGCTATCGATCTATACGAATTATCGATTGTTTTGATCGAGCCGCGTTTTGTATTTGGACGCTCGACAACCGAAACGTGGAACGGAACTTCGATTCCGGAACAATTTTCTAATGTTGTCAGTAGATATCGATGGTCCGATGCCGTGTCATTTTCTAAAATTTTTGTATATATCCTACCCCCTCTTCTCCCCAGCCCGTTGGTCCTTGTTACAAAATCAATGTTGGAGCAGGCCCCCCCTCTTTCGAAAGTATTGCCCCCCTCTGGTTTAATCGGGGAGAGGTCCCCGTCCATCATTTCGGCTATTACCGAATCACCTCTCTCATCCTGTCTAGTCGATCCCCATAAAGGTGATTTGGCGTTAAAATCTCCGGCCATAACTACTTCGTAGCCTTCCCTCCTTTTTTGCTTGACGTATTTAATTACTTCCTTTAGTTTGTTTTCGTACAACCCTATTTCTATATTGGGGGAGATGTATAGGCTTATGTACACTATTTTCCCTACTGTAATTGCAACATAGTCGTCCTCTATTTTGTCCCCATCCTCGGATTTCATTAGGCCGTTGAAGTTGGTGCACCATAGCGCTACCTTTCCTTTCCTCCCATATATCCAATCTCCAGGATTGTATAAGGGTTCCGCTATCACCACGATATCTGCTTCCGTTTCCACCGCCGCCTGCGCTAAAAGATAGTGCACCATCTTGAAGTCGTTGTTTTTCCACGAGCCATTTGGGCTATATATTTTTTATACTCTGGGCAGTTCACCGCGCCCGCAATGTGTTCGGCCTTGCATGCCGGGACCCCCTCCCTTACGCACAGGACGCAGCACCTCGTCGCATTACAGCCCGTAATTTGATGGTCTACCGACCCGCATCTTCTGCATATTTCCTTCCCCCCAATGTTCCTGTCGCAGTTATAAGACATATGCCCAAATCCGTGGCATTTAAAGCATCTTACGAAGTTATCTGTCCTTTTTATTCTGCATGACGTATATCCCAGTTTAATCCTACTTTCTTCATTAAAATTAATTTCCTCTGTTGCTGGTAATCCTACAAAAGCCATCTTAGCCCCCCCGTACGAGAATCTGATTGTCTTGACAATCACCTCCTCTCTTCCTAGTTTCATTTTTTCTGCCAGTAGTTGCTGCAGCTCTTCCTTTTCAATAGAGGGGTCTAATTCTCTAATTTCAACAGTGATTCTTGGGGATAATTTTTTAAATTCCTGGCTACTACCCAAGCTATTCTTTATAGTTGTTGTATTTGTAATAAACTGGTTTATTGCACTTAATAAAAATAGATATTCAATAACCTATTTGTAACGTGGTGGTATAAAGGATTAACTTATATAATTGTAACGGTGGTGTATTCGACCATTACCGGCCATGTTCTATGCGGATCTGCGGCGTCGGTCTCGATCTAAGCGCGTGGTCGCGGGACATCGGTAGATGGCGGCGGCGGCGCAGTACGCAAGCGCGCAGTCTAACTGCCGATTCGAACTACATTAAACACGGACATAACAATAGTTTTCCCCAACTCTTCTACATCTGTCTTTTCTTCTAGTTCTAAGAGTAGGTCCCCTCCCCTTGATTTCCTTACTGCCTCTATCTTGTTTAAATTTCCCCCCCCTTTTTTAAGTTCCTTAAAGAGGTCCGCATATGTTTTCCCTTCCGGTACTTTTATAATGACCGCGTCCCTCTTAGGAAGCTTTGGAAACCTTATTTTTTTATTTAAATTCGCCTTTTCCTCTAGTTCCTCTTTCCTTTTCCTCTCCTCCTCTCTTTTCCTTTTATTCTTTTCCTCTCTTCCTATTACTACGGTCCATTCATCGGTCCTGTTACACCGACCCTCTCAGAACTGAGAGTCCGCGAACTATAATGCACTAGATTCGTGTGAAGAAAGGAAAGGATAAATGGGTCGGAAATTGGATGTTCTTATGAGGTTGTAGTCAATTAGTTCACCCGCGAGGTTCGATTCACATGAAACTCTTTATTATACACTGAGTCTACGGAGGCGCGTTGACCCGATAGAACAAAGCTCGCAGAGGAGAGTGTTCAATTTGATTCTCGCAGAGGAGAGATTATCGGAGCGATTTAGAAACGTACTCGTAGCGATTGCAAAGGAATTCACGTGCTTACTCGCAGAGGAGATTACAACGGAACAAACTTTAAACTCGCTGGGGATCCTATTTACAGTAATCGGTGGATTCCCCCACCGTACACACATACGGGAACTCGCTTCGAGGTGATGACTCGCCGCGGTGCTGGAGGGACGACGAGGGGGGTGTTCGCGGCGATGAATCCTACGAAACTGTATCGTTCGCGTTTAACAAACCGCCCGCCTTGCGCGGTCGCGCAACAGAAACGGATAAGCTATATATCTCGAAGAGTTCCCCAAACATACAGGCACACATACACACACATATACTAGCTATTTACAATATTTCGCATGATGACACCGGGGCCGACGGCCGGCCGCGACCGTTACGTCACGTAGGTCGTGACGTCGCATGCTCGACAGTAGAGTGCGGGGGTGCCGTCAATTGTTTACTGGTAACAGGCAGACACGGGTGATGGGTCGTTTATACGTTGAGGACGCAGTCTTGACCTCCACCACTCGTACGCGGCCGTCTTTACCTGGGAAGGTTTTTGTGACCCTCCCTAACTCCCATTTATTAGGAGGGAGTAGGGGGTTGTCCGAGAGGACTACCGTCCCTACACGTAGATCCTTCTGTTCGGTCTGCCATTTGTACCGCGACTGCAGTTCCTGCAAGTACTCGCGGGACCATACGCGCCACAGCAGCTCGTGGAATATTTGCACTTGTTGCCATCGTGATAAGTGCGTTGTCGGCTCGTCATTCACGGGTGGAACCGGACGTGAGATCAGTGGGCTAGCGGTTAAGAAGTGCCCTGGTGTAAGGATTTCAAGGCACTCTGGATCGTCGCGTACCCGAGTAATCGGACGCGAGTTTAACGTGGCCTCCACCTTACAAAGCAGTGTGGACATCTCTTCGGAGGTTGGCGCGAACGACCCCATGATTCTACGAAGATGGTGCTTAGTTGACCGGACTGCGGCTTCCTGCATTCCTCCGTGGTGAGGAGCGCCCGGGGGATAGAACTTCCACTGAATTCGGAGAGTGGAGCATCGATTTTTCAATTCCGGCGAATTTGTGACTTCGACGAAGTGTCGAGCGAGTTCGTTGGACGCGCCTACGAAGTTCGTGCCATTGTTGCTAGTGATCGTCTGAGGAACACCACGTCTGGACGTGAACCGGTCGAAGGCTGCGAGGAAAGCAGCCGTGGAACAATCATCCACCAACTCTAAGTGGACCGAGTGAGTAGCAAAACAGATGAATACTGCAATGTACTTTTTATACGTTCGCTTTCCGCGCCCGGGTGCATCTCGTACTTGGTAGGGACCGGCGTAATCGACTCCAATGTGAGAGAATGGAGGGGACGGACGGCAACGTGACGTCACGAGGTCTTGCATTACCTGCGTTGCAGTTTCCGCCCGCCACCGCGCGCATTTGACGCATTCATGAATCACGCGGCGGACCGAATTACGCAACCCTAGGATCCAATATTTCTGTCGTGTTGTGTACGTCGTGATTTGAGTTCCGCCATGCAACGAGAGAAGATGCGATTCCCTAATAATGAGGTCGGAAACGTGGTGTTTCGGCAATATCGCGGGGTGCTTCGTTTCCCAGGGCAGGAAGGAGTTTCGGAGCCTCCCACCTACGCGTACGACTCCGTATTGGTCGATGAAAGGGTGGACCGGTAAAAGTGACGAGCTATTGAGCAACGGTTTGTTCCGCGCGAACGCGGCGATTTCGGTTGCGAACGAGCTACGTTGTATTATTCGCAGTATTGTTCTTTCCGAATCGCGTAGCTCAGAGACGGTGAGGAACGAGGGGAGCGCGGTGCTTGTTTGTTTTCGCACCGTGTTTACAAATCGCCGCACGTGACAGAATACGCGGATTAGGCGTTGCCAGCTGGAGAAGCGAGACAGAACATCCCAGTCTTTGATTGTGATCGTATTATGGACGGCGGTTTTACATTTTTCCTCCTCCGTTTCGTAGGTCTGCTGAACGGGCCAGTCTTCTTCGTCCCTCTTCAACCACGATGGACCCTCGATCCACAGCGTCGATGACAGCAGTGCTTCGGCGCTTACACCGCGCGAATTCAGATCTGCTGGATTGCAGTGCGTCGGCACGTGTTTCCAGACGGCATTCGGTAGTGTGGTGTGGATCTTGGACGTCCTGTTGGCCACCATGGTCTTCCAAGCAGCAGGGTGTTTCCGCAACCATGCGAGGACAATAGTGGAGTCCGTCCAGCAAACGGTCTTCGTTACCGGTATCCCGATCGAGTGGGTCACGTGAGCGGCCAATTCAGTTAGCATGACGGCTCCGTTCAACTCTAGGATAGGGATAGAGACAGTTTTTATTGGAGCTACACGCGATTTAGCTATGAGCAGCGTTGTATGCGTTTCGCCGGTGAGAGACGTTACGCGGGCGTAAATCGCGCATGAAAAGGCGGCACGAGATGCGTCGCTGAATCCATGTAGTTGGATTTCGAGTGAGTCCGGGGCGTACTGGATCCACCGCGGAACCCTCATTGCGCTTAAAACCCGCCAATCCATGCAGAAGAGGTTCCAGGTTTCGCGGGTGTCGTTCGATACGCAGTCATCCCAGCTGATTCGTTCGAGCCATTGTTGCTGCATCAAGATCTTAGCTGGAACAATTATTGGAGACAACCATCCTAGAGGGTCGAACAACGTCGCAATCTCCGAGAGCAATTCGCGCTTGCTCATTTTCTCCTTGGCGACCGCCAGTTTTTGTAAGTCAAAATAGAATGCGTCGTCCGAGGGGATCCATCGTATTCCGAGGACTTTGAGTTCCGAATCATTGAATATTCGCAGATCCACCGCGTGTGAATGTGTGGTTGCGGGAATATTTCGAAGTGATTCGGCATCGTTACCCGCCCATTTTCGCAGATTGAATCCGCCTCGAGACAACAGCTGACAGACTTGTATTCTAGTCTGTTCGAGCAGCTGTTTGTCCGGCGCGCCCATGAATACGTCGTCGACATAAACACTGTTGCGGAGAATCGGGGACGCGAGGGGGTATTCCGAACCTTCCAACTTGTTTATTTCTTGTATAACGCGCATCGAGAGGTACGGGGCGCAGGCGGTTCCGTAGGTTACCGTATTCAACTCGAACGCCTCGAGATTGCCGCTTGATTCGCTTCTCCACAAGATGCATTGATATTTGCGATCTTGTGGGTGGATGAGAATTTGACGGAACATTTTCGCAATGTCCGCCACTAGAACATATTTGTGGATTCGCCACGCTAATAAAATGTGAGTAATTTCTAACTGTAACTTCGGACCAGTATGTAGGATGTCATTTAAGGAGTACCCGCTAGACGTTTGGCTTGACGCATTAAAAACGACTCGGAGCTTTGTAGTCAAGCTTTCCTCGCGGATAACGGCGCGATGTGGAATGTAATTCCTCGCACGGTTGACGCTATCGAGACGGTTCATGTGGCCGAGCGACTCATACTCGCGGATGAATTGTTATCGCGTAGTTTCCGGGTCAGACGTTCCAGTGACGCGGTGGCTCCTCGGAGTGAATCTCCGAGGAAATCCTCGGGGACCGATTTGAGAAACGGTAAACGCACCACAAATCTGCCGGTAGCGTCGCGCAAATAGGTTTTTCCGAAGTGCCGCTCGCATTCTATCTCCAAGGGAGTGAGGATACGCATTTCAGGGACCGCTTCTGTTTCCCAAAACCGAGCTAACGCACGTTCTAGTGGATCCGTTATTGTCCCGTGATGCGCGGTAACCGCGACGCGATGGGTGGCGGGGTGTTGATGCATCCGGACAAGATCCAACCGAGAACCGTATTTTGCGCAATCGGTCCTTGGTGACTGGTGAGTCGAACCCCAGGTCGTAGAATTTGCGCGAAGATATCCGCGCCTAGGAGCAAGTCGATACGTTGCTTTGATGCGGGCTCGGGGTCCGCGAGCTCGAGATCGAACAGGGCGCTGTAATTTTCTATCTGGACCGCCGGCGGTACGTACTGCGTTATACCGCGCACTATAAACGCACGGGTTGACAGTGTCGGTGACTCCTGTTTGGACGAACCTATCCGCAGTGACACACTATAATCAATGCTGCTTGTTTGTTCGCCGCCGAGGCCGGTCACGGAAATCGGTGATCGGACTTTTTGTAAACGTAGCTGCTGTACAAGATTGGTGGACACGAACGAGGATTGAGACACTTGGTCTAATAGCGCGCGGGCTAATCGCGACTGACCGTTGGGCGCGAAGACTTTGACCATTGCGGTAGCCAGTAGGACAGTCGGACTGCCATTCGGACTGGCTTCGGCGAAATGTGTCGCAACGTTACTCCCAACCTCTTCCGAATCCGCGGGCCGCGCAGAGGCTTGAGCCGATAACGGTGTCGGAAGAGTCTGCGGAGGGGTAGACGCGTCTAATCTCGAGGGCTGGACCGAAGATGCATGGTTTCGGTAACCACTCGTTTTGGGTCTGCTGATGGCCCTGGATTCTCCGTGGTGCAGCAATGTGTGGTGCTTTTCACCACAATGTCTACACACGTTTGTGCTCGGGCAATTCGACACGCTGTGATTCGCGCCGAGGCAGTTTATGCACGCGTGTTGATTTTTTAGCGTCTCGAATCGAGCGAGTGGCGAGAGGCTACGGAACATGCTACAGTCGCGGGGTTCGTGCGTTTTTTTGCAAAGAAAACAAGTAGGAGACGTCCTAATTTCTTCAATCACGTGCGCGTTCGTTTTTTGTCGCAACGGTGTCGCAGGGCCCGCGGAGAATTGAAGTTGTTGCGTCGGTTGGTTGGACATCTTAACCGCCGCGGTTTGTTCTAAAACGAACTTTTCCATCGCCGAGCGTGTTGTTCCATTCCGTTTCTAATTCGCGGTCGAACTTGCTCGAAACGAAATAAACGAGATGATCCTCTTTCGTGCCTCTACCTAACTTGTACAACGCCTCGAGGGTGTTGCGATAATGTATTGCGAACTGATTCAGCGAGTCGAGCTGTGACAATTTGATGGATTTTAGTGAATAAAGTTTTTGCATTAATGTATGGACAATGACTCGTTCATTATCGTAGATTTCCTTGAGACGTGACCAGCCGATCTGGAAGTTCGCGTCTGTTACATCTAGATGTTGTTGTATTGCTTCGAGTGCTTCGCCCGACAATGCGCTAAGCAGGTACTGTAATCGTTCCGCGCCCGTTAAAGTTTCGTTCACAATTACCGCGGAGTTGAATCGCGATTCGAACGATTTCCAACGAGTGTAATCGCCGTCGAATTTCGGGAGTTCGATCCGAGGCAATTTGACATGCGCGGGACGAGTTACCGTGGTGGCTGGGAACGCCATAGATGAATTCGCCGCAGGGGGGGTGATGGGGGGCGTAGATGGGTCAGCTGCTCCCGTAGGTACGACCAGCCTTCAAGGTACGCGTCCTCCATCCGATCCATCGTTCCGGCCTTGAAATAGGGGAGGTCTTCCTTCGTCCGGTCCGCTTTCCGGTACGCTTGGAGGTACCCGTTGAAAGAAGTGATCTGGGTCCAGGTCTCCTGGTACATGGTCAGCCTGGTGTCCAGAAACTCCACGGTATAGTTGACGACCCCTTTTTTCTTTGTGTTCGTCAATATTTTGTTGAGTCGAGCAAACGCCTGGGTTTGCCGCTCAAGCACCGCTTCAAAGGTCTCCGTGACACTTGTGTTCATTTTCACCGTCTGTTTTTACTTTGAAAGTCACGAGACACGACACACACGTTTGAAATGAACGGTTGGTTTCGCCTCGAACGTATTCCGACCGATCCAGGTTTCTTCACAGATTGTATCCGGCTCGAAGGACCATAAAATTGTTACACCGACCCTCTCAGAACTGAGAGTCCGCGAACTATAATGCACTAGATTCGTGTGAAGAAAGGAAAGGATAAATGGGTCGGAAATTGGATGTTCTTATGAGGTTGTAGTCAATTAGTTCACCCGCGAGGTTCGATTCACATGAAACTCTTTATTATACACTGAGTCTACGGAGGCGCGTTGACCCGATAGAACAAAGCTCGCAGAGGAGAGATTATCGGAGCGATTTAGAAACGTACTCGTAGCGATTGCAAAGGAATTCACGTGCTTACTCGCAGAGGAGATTACAACGGAACAAACTTTAAACTCGCTGGGGGTCCTATTTACAGTAATCGGTGGATTCCCCCACCGTACACACATACGGGAACTCGCTTCGAGGTGATGACTCGCCGCGGTGCTGGAGGGACGACGAGGGGGGTGTTCGCGGCGATGAATCCTACGAAACTGTATCGTTCGCGTTTAACAGGTCCAGTCACCCAGACCTAACCCATACATAACCCAGACACTCTGTTCTGATCCCCATAATGTGTTTATAAACAGAAAATAAACAGATGCCGCCCCGGAACAGGCTTACGTTGCCACGGAGCATGCAAGAATACGTAAAATTCAATACAGTATTTGCAATAGTTTTTCGAAAATATCTCGAAAACTAAGAGCGAGCGCCCGGTAGTTGTAATGACAAAAGTTGTTCAGAATTGTTTAGTAGGCGAATTGTCGCCGGGCCGAGTCAAGTTAGGTGAAACTTGACCACCCAAAGGATAGCCGTTCTATCCTGAAAAGGATCGGAGTGAATGGGTGCCGAATAAAAAGGCT
The DNA here is from genome assembly GCA_916610255.1 of Lasioglossum lativentre. Taxonomy (NCBI): domain Eukaryota; kingdom Metazoa; phylum Arthropoda; class Insecta; order Hymenoptera; family Halictidae; genus Lasioglossum; species Lasioglossum lativentre. Next base: position 205,874 of record OU744365.1, on the reverse strand, counting down.
CTCGATGGTCGTCTTCGGTTTAACGGTCGAACTCCACTTTATTAGCGCGATAGCGTCGCGATTAGAGCACGTATGGAAAAAGCGGGCGTGAAACTGCACGCGCGATATATTCCGTCGAACGACAAAGATTTCGGGAATTTATACAAGGCCCGTTGAGCGAGAGCGAGAGGAACCGTTACGGCGATCGAACTATACTTGTACGTGGTAGACAAAGAACAGAACGTTTGAACCTGTAATCGAGGCGATGATCGATAGATCATCGGTTATTGGTCGTTCGCCGTTACGATTACGTCAGCTGGGCGACACGCATGCGTGACTTGGTTACGCGTCGCGATTAGTCGAATCGGACCAAGCCGCATGCGCGCCCGGGTACTTTGATTCCGGAACATACCGCCCGCCTCGGATCTTTCGATCCGACGACCTTACCGGGGTACAGAGCGATTTTCGCTACGCGAGGGGGGCATTGTTACATCTAACGCATTTACTTAATCTACCGCAATGTCTTAATCTAATATATACAGGTTGACTAGACAATATGTACATGTTTCGTTTTACAGTGGCGCTTCCGCCCGCCATGAGGCGATCACGAATTTTCATCTCAATGCCCTTTTGGGCCGCCCGCCGTGGACGTCGATTCCGCCTCCTCTTCGGTATTAATCTCGACCGGGAGAAAACATAATTGGGTGAGCGGTCGCTTGTACTCTCCGTGAGCGGTTCTGACGGTTACGACGCGCGATATACCATCATTTCCGGGATGACACTGCAATATGCGACCTAAGTCCCATTTACTGGGTGGCGCGAGCGAATTTTTTATAAGTACCATGCGACCGGGTTTCGCGAGGTTAGTTGATATGCGCCACTTTGGTCGTTGTTGGAGAGTGTGCACATAATCTGTGGACCACGCTCGCCAAAAGCTTTCCGACAACTGATTTAATAATTGCCATCGCGACAATCGATTTTCGCGGACGTCCAACAACGTCGGAGCGGCAACTGTGGTCAGCGCCGACCCGATCAAGAAATGACCCGGCGTAATGGCCGAATAATCGTCGGCATTATCAGACGTAGGCGCAAGAGGGCGCGAATTTAAACACGCTTCGATTCGACAGAGTATCGTTGACAATTCCTCGAATGTCAGCGTGTGAGAACCGATAACACGTTTCAGGTGGTGTTTCGTGCTACGCTTCCCAGAGCCCGCCGAAGTGTGGAGCTGCTGGAGGAATGAATTTCCACGAAATTTGATCCGTCGCAAGTTTGTTCAACACGTTGGCGTCGCGAGTCGCGTCTCGAAATGATCGCGCAATTTCTTTGTCGGCTCCTTGGAACGTGGTTCCATTGTCCGAGTACATCGTATGCGGAAGGCCTCGACGAGAACAGAAGCGGTCAAAACACGCCAAGAAGGCCGCGGTCGAATAATCACTCACCAATTCCAAATGAATCGCGTGAGTCGTGAGACACACAAACAGAGCGATGTACGACTTTCTCGCTTTATATCCGCGCCCGGCGGTAGTACGAACCAGAACAGGTCCTGTATAGTCCACTCCGGTATGAAGAAAGGCGCGTTCGGCGCGGTTAACTCGCGGAGCAGGAAGATCTCCCATCAATTCGGACGCGATCGCGGCTTGTTCACGCGCGCATGGAACACAGCGGTGTAGAACTGCGCGAATGATCGGCCGCGCGCGGAGGAGCCAAAACTCTTGGCGAAGGGTGGCTAAAGTGAGTTGAGGTCCCGAATGAAGCGAGCGGATATGGATGGCATAGATCAGGAGGTTGACGAGAGGATGAGAGGCAAGTACGATTGGATGCTTCGTTATTTCCGGCATATTCGCGTTCCGTAGTCGTCCTCCCACGCGGATCAAGTCATCGGTATCCAGGAACACATTTAAGGGCAGTAAAGGGCTGCCTCGCGGAAGAGGTTGCCTATTTCGCAAACAAGCCAATTCCGTTGAGTATCGACTTCGCTGAATATATTTCAGCCAGAATAGCCGTGCTCTCTGAATTTCCTCAATTGTCAAGGCCCTTTGCGATGGAATGAGTGGCTCCTCGAGTCGTGGTTTTTGACGAAGTCGCGCAATAAAGCGACAAATATACGCCGTTACGCGAATTAGTTTCGACCATTGCGAGAAGCGAGTCGCGAGATCCCAAGCTTCACCCGGAGTTACCATGTGCGCGGAAACAGTGGGTCGTTCTTCAAGTTCAGCGGACGCGCTTAGGGTCGGTGTTCCGCGCGGCCAGCGCGACGGAGAATCTTTGAGCCACCTTGGCCCGGCCCACCAAAGCGAATGCGTACTGAACGTTGATGCGTCCAACCCTCGCGACGCACAATCAGCGGGATTGCAGTCGGTTGGCACATGGTTCCACTGCGCTGTCGGCAACCGTGATTGTATTTCGGCGACCCGGTTTGCGACAAACACCTTCCATCGCGATGGAGTTTGAGCGATCCAAGCGAGAACGATCGTTGAATCCGTCCAACAGTGAACCGGAATGGTCGAAAACCCGAGTGTGGTTCAAATGAATGACATTAGACGAGCGAGTAATGTCGCTCCGCATAGTTCGAGTCGTGGAATACTCAGTGATTTCACGGGTGCGACTTTTGATTTTGCCGCTAGAAGCGAGACGGCTACCTCACCAGATTGCATGGTAACGCGTAGGTAGACAACTGCCGCGTATGCCCGATTGGATGCATCGGCGAAGCCTTGCAATTGAACGGACATGTAGTATATAGCATGCGAGCCCTTGCAGGCTTAGCCGTACCTCGGATATACGATCCATACCGGCAATTTCGTGCTTTAAGTGCCAGATGTTATGGCCTTTTTAGCGAGATCACATGGCACCAAGGGATACAGCACGTAGATGGTAAGTGTGCTTGGAAAAACCCCCTCTTCACCACTTAAGGATCATCAGAAGGGTAGACCGCCCCATATTTCAGGAGGTAACTCGCTTAGCCGTTCCACGACAGGCGCACCGATGCTACACACGCGTGCATACGCATACGTGAGTGTGATGATATATATATAGATATACCTACCCTCACGTACACGCAGGCACACGCATTCGCAACTTGTGCCCTGGCAATGGAACGTTTCCAGCGGGGGCCACGAGGAGGCGGAGTTACCAGCACCGCGGCTACGATCTCTAACAGGCTCGGCAACGGTATGGCAGCCGTTCTTGGGCCGATTTCACCCTACGATCACAAACACCCAGATGTTGAGGTGTTGCCTACTCAATTAATTTTAGAAAATGATTATTATTTCAAATTACACTCAATTAAATTTAATATAAGAATTTTTATTCTGGAATTAGTTAATTCATCGCATGCCACCTTTGAACCGCGCTATAGAATCTCCCCTGTAATATAAAACCTCGCCGTATATATTAAAATAAGTTAATTAAAAGTTAATTACTCTTCTATAGAACAATTAACATTATTAAATATTATATATATTACAATTAACATTCAAGAATCATTACTAATTATTATTAACTAAACATTACTTCTTCAATATTACATTCATTCAAGAATTATTATTCATTAACAATTAAAAGAGTCATTAATTTCCGTAATTAGATTAAGTACACAAACATTGTAACACAAACACATTATTATTAAGCTTAAAACCGTTAGTCATAACTATTAATTATTCCGAATAATTAATAGTTACGCCTATGATAACCCGAACGCTTTAACGAAAGTTAAAGCGTCATACACATTCACCCTACGCCCAATCCATAGCCTCAACTAAAGCGACATACACATCCACCTTACGCCCAATCCACACGCGCTCCCACCTGTGATGGTTATATAAGCAGGTTACGTAACGAGCACGTGCGATCCGCATAGCAACAGCGTTACACTGGTTATATAACCACGTTATATAACGAACATGTGCTTTTCGCCTAGCAACAGGCATATTTCGACGGTCCGCGCTCGGCCTATAAGTAACGGCCGAACGAGGCATCGCGCTCTCAGTCCGCGCTTAGACGCGCTACCGTGTACCTCTCAGTTCGCGCTCCGGCGCCTTACAGTGCACTTCTCTCAGTCCTCTCTCAGTTCGCGTTTAGTCGCCTCGTAGTGAACATCGATAAGTTTATTCGCGTCGTTCTAAATCCAAGTGCACGTGTTCGTCACACCGAATTCCTAATTCTACTTCTAACTCCATTCTAATTCTACTTCCAATTACATCCTAATTCTATTTCTAATTCCAAATTATCGCGTCTAATCCTTATTCTTATATTCCTTAATTGTTTGAGATTGGCGCGTGCGAGCGCCATGTTAGCATGACGGAACTGCCCGCTCCCCGCCAACCGTCGCCGCGAAACTGCCAAGCGAGCGACGCTAGCATCGCGATCGACGAGCCAATAAAACAACGCCCGGAAATTGCGTGGTACGCGATCAACCACGTAATTGGTCAAGGCCCACTCTCGATCCTTCTGGAACGATCGCGAATGTTCTAGAAGGAGAGAGACAATAAAAGAGAGAGAACGCAACGGCGTGCTCTCTTCTTGTTCAACCACGCGTACAAAACAGCTGTTCTCGAGTCATCTCAATTTCCAAAGTTCTCTTATATTTCACATCAAGTACATTTTCATTTTCACATTGTTTCACCGTTCTCATTGACGATTTTGTATATTTAGTGGTGCAAATACAGTTAATTTATTGTAAATCCGGATTTTTCAACCATCATTCATTCCATATTCAAAATTCACCGTTACATCCAGACATTCATTCCGATCACCGTTTGTCCCATCGATCCAGCGATCCAATCTCGCATCCATTCGATTACGCAAACATCCAGTGATCCAAGTCGGTCAAACCAGACCGCTTTCCTTTACATTTCTGGTCCTTCGAGCCGGATTTACAAAAGAAACAGTGAAACCAGTGGTGAATCAGGGTTCCATCGGTGAGAAGTCCATCCAGCGATCAATTCACGCAGCAAAATGGAATTTTCTATCGAAGAATTGCTCAACAAGCAAATCGATGTGGGACGAAAAATCAGCCGCATCGTTGAGAACATGAGGAAGTCCGTCGCGCAATCAAAGATGACCACAGGTGATGTCCAGTCCAGGCTACAGCTTTTGGAAGACTATTGGTTGCTGTTCCAAAAGAATCACGACATCTTATCGCTCCGTCACAAGGACGCGATAAAATCCAGCGACTACATGAAAATGGAGTACGCAGACATGGTAGAGGAGAAGTACATGGAGCAGAAAGCACGCTTACTCGATCTGGCGCAGCAATATGGGGAAGGCAATCCATCTTCGACCAAGAAGGGTTCAGCAGCATCATCCGACGAGGAATCCAGCTCTGGATCAGCCCCGCTCCCCAGGATGCATCTGCCGGAGTTTCACGGTGAGTACGTGGAATGGCCGGCTTTTAAAGATCTGTTTCTCTCGATCGTAGAAAGGAACAAGCATCTCAGCAAGGTAGACCGGCTCCACTACCTGAAGATAAGTCTCCATGGCCAAGCAGCAGACATCATAAAAGACCTTCCCACCACCAATGAAAATTACGAGCGTGCGTGGACAATGCTCATAGAGCAATATGAGAACAAGAGAATCTTGGTACGTTCGTGTCTCGACAAACTCGCCGCGTTACCCAAGATGACAGAAGGCTCAGCTCAGGAACTCACGGACATCCACAAGAGCGTCACATCGGTGGTAAACACGCTGGAAGGTTTGGGAAGGCCAATAACCAAGACGGAAGACTGGTTCGTCTACTCAGTGGTCAGTCTATTCGATCCCACGACCAGAGACAAATGGGAAGAGAAGGTTACAAGTAGCAGCGAGCCACCTGCCTTCGCAACGTTAAGGGACTTCCTGATAAAACCACGTCAGCAACTAGAGGCCAATCCAGAAAAGGAATTCTTGAAGTCCAGCACGCGGAGCAGCCAGAGCCCGGTCAAACCTTCCGAAGCCCGTTCAAATCTAGGGCAATGGAAAAAAAGGGAGAAAACAACGGTGGTTAGAGCTAATCACGCACAACAAGGCTACAAACCAGAGTGCATTATGTGCAAAAAGGAGCACTATCTAATGCAGTGCCCGGAGTATAAGGCACTCCCGCCTGCAGAACGCCGTGCACGTGTGGAAAAGGCTCACCTCTGCTACAACTGCCTCGGAACCCATCCAGTTGCTGCCTGCCCATCCACGAAGGGATGCATGTCGTGTGGCGGACGGCATCATTCGTCGATCCACGACACCTGTCGAGACGGTTCCAAGCAGAGTGCGACGGCTCACCACACCCAGGACTGTCGTGACCTGAAGGGTAAGGTGTTACTTGCAACAGCATTAATTCGAGTTGCAGATAGATACGGCAGACGGCAAGAGGTTCGAGCCCTTATTGACCAGGGCTCTGAGATATCAATGATCACGGAAGGGTTGGCTCAACGACTGCAGTTACCTCGGAAGACTTCGGCGATAGACATCTACGGCGTCGGGGGACAACAGCTCGCCAAAGCTCGAGGGCAAATCAGTCTCGACATCTCGGCAGGCACGGGCTCAGATTCGATCTGGGTGTCAGCGGTCGTGCTCCAGAAGCTCACGAGCTACACTCATGGCTGCACCATCCCTTCACGAACCTGGAGACATCTCAAAGGATTGAAGCTGGCTGATCCCACTTCTGAAGCCTCCAGACCAATCGAGGTTCTACTCGGGGCGGACGTGTATCCAGCCATTATCAAGGAGGGTCTAAGGAAAGGGGCTCCCAATGAGCCGTTAGGACAGCATACCATATTTGGCTGGATCTTGACAGGAGGTGCAGGAGCCACGGCCTCGTCGTCGCACGCCCAAGTGCACCAGGTAGTCATTGAAGACTCTTTGAGTTCGCAGGTGCGGAAGTTTTGGGAGCAAGAAGAGCTCCGAGACGCCAACTCTTCAATGACCCTTGAGGAAATGGAGTGTGAACGCCATTTCGCCTCGTCTCATGAACGGACGCCTGAAGGTCGCTACCAGCTTAGGCTCCCATTCAAAAATCCAGGTCCCATCACGTCAGGGTCAAGGACAGCTTCCTGGCACGCACTCAGACGACTCGAACAACGCTGCAAGAGGGATGAAACTTTCAGAACTCTATACCACAACTTCATCAAAGAATACGAGGAGCTGGGACACATGTCGTTGGCGAACAAGCCGACCGACGAGCAACCTGTTCACTACCTTCCACACCACGGAGTGTTGAAGCTCAGCAGCACCACGACAAAGCTGAGGGTGGTGTTCAACGGATCCTGGGCTGAATCATCACAGCAGTCCTTGAATGACTGCCTTCACGTCGGTCCTAACCTCCTGCCTCTCCTCTCCGACGTCCTGCTGCGATGGCGCATTCATCAGTATGTGGTGACAGCTGATGTAACAAAGATGTACAGGCAGATTCTGGTGCATCCTGAGGACCGCAACTTCCAAAGGATCCTGTGGAGAGACGCAGATAATCAAGAAGTGAGTGAGTATTGCTTGAATACCGTCACTTACGGTCTCTCTTGTGCCCCATACCTAGCGGTCAGGACGTTACACCAGCTGGCAGAGGACGAAGGCAGTCGATTCCCAATCGGAGCACGGGCACTTCAAAACGACGCATATGTGGATGATATCCTGACGGGAGCCGACTCTATCACAGCCTTGAAGGAGACAGCAAGACAACTCTTCCAGCTGTGCAAGGCGGGCGGCTTCCCGTTACAAAAATGGGCAACCAATGTCGCTGAGCTGCACGACATCACGTCACAGTTGTGCCAGGACGCGGCAACCCAGCCCTTACACCACCCTTCCATCCAAGGACCAACGAAAACATGGACGGACACGACGCACTCGGCACTCGGTCTTCAGTGGTCGCCTGTCAACGACACATTCGGCTTCTCAATTAACGATGCTGACATTCAACCAGCAACCAAGAGGGATTGGTTTCAAAAGCGGCCCAATTATTCGATCCCTTGGGATGGCTGACTCCAGTTGTCGTGCGGGCCAAGATCAGCATCCAGACGACATGGCTGCTGGGACTCGGTTGGGACGATCCACTCCCAGATACCCTGGCCAAGGAATGGAGTGTCTTCTGCACCGATTTGAAGCAGCTGGAGAAAGTAAGGGTACCACGTCCTCTGTTTCAGAATCCTCACTGCGAACAGAAGGAATTCCATGGGTTCGCCGATGCCTCAGAACGAGCTTACGGGGCTGTTCTATACTTGAGGACGAGAACCAAGGGCCACCACTGGACACTAACACTGATCACGGCCAAGAGCAAAGTAGCACCACTACAACAAGTGTCACTCCCGCGGTTGGAACTGTGTGCAGCACACCTCCTGGCACGGTTAACGCAGCACGTCACTACCACCCTCAACATGACCGACACAGCAGTTCACCTGTGGTCAGATTCCACGGTGGCCTTAGGATGGATACAGGGTCATCCCTCCAAATGGAAGACCTATGTGGCCAATAGGGTGGCTGACATCCAGCGAAGGGTACCCGAAGCACGCTGGCACCATGTAGTAGGCACCGAAAATCCTGCAGACTGCGCTTCGCGGGGAATTTCTCCTTCGCAGCTGATTCAGTGGACCATGTGGTGGCAGGGGCCAGGATTCCTCCAACACGACGTCGACCTTGCCGCTTCAGGACCGGTCGATCAGGAGCACCTGCCCGAACAGAAAGGGCCAGTCGTTGCTGTAGTCACAGGGGCAGGAAAAAGGGAAGACGACAACGAAGTCCTGATGCGATTCTCATCGTACACCAGACTGCTTAGAGTCACAGCGTGGTGTAGACGATGGCTCAGGAAACTCCGAGGCAAATCAAATCACTCACCCATTGACACTGACCCGGTGCGAAGTGACCTACCACCAGTTCTAACGACAGCAGAGATCAACGATGCTGAGAGAGGTTGGATTCAGTTGATCCAGAGGATGGTCTACAGCGAGGAAATAAAGATGCTGTTGCAGCATAAGGGCATCCCACTCCGAAGTAGCCTCGCACCACTGACACCAACCTTGGACAGAGACAATCTGTTGAGAGTAGGGGGTCGACTGGGCAAGGCACCAATTAACCCAGATGAGGCACACCCAATCATCCTACCTCCTCAATCTCGTTTCACTCAATTGCTTGTCATTCTAACATACAGGAACACCATGCATGGGGGAGTCCAGTCAACCCTGGGAGCCATCCGACAGCGCTTCTGGGTTCCAAAAGGTCGATCGGTAGTCAAGGGAACCATTCGCAGATGTGTGACTTGTCTGCGATGGCGGGCGGAGCCAGCATGCCAGCTGATGGGAGAACTGCCAGAGCACCGAGTCACCCCGGCTCGCCCCTTCCACTCCACAGGGGTAGACTATGCCGGTCCAATTTGGCTGCGAACAACAGCGGGTCGAGGTCATAAGGCATATAAGGGCTTCTTCGCTGTGTTTGTTTGCATGGTAACAAAGGCGGTGCACCTGGAAGTTGTATCTGATTATACCTCCGAGGCCTTCTTAGCTGCTTTCCGCCGATTCATTTCACGGCGCGGCATTTGTGCTCATCTGCACAGCGATTGCGGTACAAACTTCCAGGGAGCCGAATTACGACGTCTCTTCAGTGCTGGTAGCCTGGAGAATAACAACATCAGGAAGGAGATGAGCAATTTGAGGACAGAATGGCATTTCAATCCGCCAGCTGCACCTCACTTTGGCGGCCTGTGGGAAGCCGCAGTAAAATCAACCAAGTACCACTTACGAAGAACCATAGGGGAAGCTCGACTCACTTTCGAGGAAATGACGACGTTGTTGACGCAAGTGGAGGCCTGCCTCAATTCAAGGCCACTTGCTGCACTGTCTGACGATCCAACTGACTTGGCTGCACTCACCCCAAGTCACTTTTTAATCGGTTCTGCATTACAGGCGATTCCAGAACCGTCGCTGCTCGATGAGAACGTCAACCATCTCACTCGCTGGCAGCTGGTAACAAGAATGAGGGATCAGTTCTGGACGAGATGGAAACGAGAATATCTACAGGGACTCACCGCTCGATCCAAATGGCGCACGGTCCAAGATGACGTCACGCCTGGACGCCTCTGTCTCATCATCGGGGAACAGACGCCTCCTTCACGTTGGCCGCTCGCACGGGTCAAGGAAATCCATCCAGGAACGGACGGAAGAGTTCGAGTCGTGAAGGTGGTCACGCCAACCTCCGAATACACGAGGCCGGTCCACAAACTCGTCATCCTTCCAATCAAGACGGACGATCAATGAATGGATCGATTCGCGTACCACGATGTTGCCCACGTACAACTGCGTAGTACACGATTCATTCATCGGCGCAGGCGCGATTCAGTGATGGAACCTTCCGTGACGTCACACGCGTCCACACCACATTCCAAGTCCGTTCCCATTGCACATTAATAGGTTATGCAGTTGCACGATCACTTTGTTGTAGCATTTCAATAATTCCATTTTCAATAATCACTTGTTTAACAGCACTCACGAAAATTCGACTAGTCGAGGCGGGCGGCATGTTTGAGATTGGCGCGTGCGAGCGCCATGTTAGCATGACGGAACTGCCCGCTCCCCGCCAACCGTCGCCGCGAAACTGCCAAGCGAGCGACGCTAGCATCGCGATCGACGAGCCAATAAAACAACGCCCGGAAATTGCGTGGTACGCGATCAACCACGTAATTGGTCAAGGCCCACTCTCGATCCTTCTGGAACGATCGCGAATGTTCTAGAAGGAGAGAGACAATAAAAGAGAGAGAACGCAACGGCGTGCTCTCTTCTTGTTCAACCACGCGTACAAAACAGCTGTTCTCGAGTCATCTCAATTTCCAAAGTTCTCTTATATTTCACATCAAGTACATTTTCATTTTCACATTGTTTCACCGTTCTCATTGACGATTTTGTATATTTAGTGGTGCAAATACAGTTAATTTATTGTAAATCCGGATTTTTCAACCATCATTCATTCCATATTCAAAATTCACCGTTACATCCAGACATTCATTCCGATCACCGTTTGTCCCATCGATCCAGCGATCCAATCTCGCATCCATTCGATTACGCAAACATCCAGTGATCCAAGTCGGTCAAACCAGACCGCTTTCCTTTACATTAATTCTTATACTTATTCATATTCCTTAATATATATATATTCGTTTCTTACATTATTATATTACCATTTTCGCCACGTGCAACGATTCTATTATTTTCCTTCGATCATTGTGTTTAGCGTTATATCCATAACTGTGGTTCTTAGTTCTACGATTAATATTATAATTATATTGTTTCTAATATTACGATTACAGTGTTCCTATTATTATTATATTACTATTATTTTGGTTGCTTCTTCGAGTATTGATTCTCTATCCCTCACGTTTCTCTCTCTCCTTCTCAGTGCGCCTAAATCTCGTCTCCGTTTTATTAATTTAGTGAAGTGCTCTTGCTCTCGCGATCCCCGACAATCGTTCTCAGGGCGAGGACGATCACCTTGCGTGTCGATCCGCGCCGACGAACGAAGGGACGTGTCGCAAGCAGTCCGCGTATTCTTGTTATCGGCTATTGTTCGCGCACCGCGTGTTGGCGCCTCCTCTTCCTTTACGTTTCCCTCTCCCCGTGCTCCATGCGTCGCGTCCGTCGTGCCGGGAAGAAGTACCAACGTGCGAAACGCGCTCGTCTCGCGCACTGCGCCTCCGCGCCTCCACCAGAACCAGTCGCCACCGAGACGATACCTCTGATCGACCTCACCGGTTCTGACGACGAACCGCAACGTCCGCGAATCGTTTCGGACCGACAGTTGACCCCGACGACCCTCCACGTTGTCTCAGACAAGAAGGGACGCTTCATCTTGCGCGGCCTGCTCAAGGTACACATAGTGCTCCCTCCACTTCCGCATCCAGAGGACATTTGTATTGAGGACCCGCTGTACGAACGTTACGTTCGTATCCGAAGGAGGCTCCTCCTCAAATATTATTAAGGCTGGTAAGTGAGCCGCCAGTTGGACCCTCCGCTTTAATTTCCCTTCCTACTCCCCTTTTTACGTCGAATCGGCATAGGAGCTACCCCGTAGATAGCAGTCCTTGATTAGACGCGGACGCAAGTGCCGCGTGGATCTAAGATCGAACATCCTTTTTTATTAAAATATCGCGTACGGAAGATTTCCATCATCCGGGAAGTGACATTTTTGGCGCAGTCGGTAGGACATTCGATTCGATCGCTGCCATATCTCAGTGGTACCCTCCACCTATTCGTCATTCGACGTGCTAGCTATACAGGCCGTTTCAAAACGCGATTCCTCCAAACCCTGATCGGCCAGTAGTCCCTCCACGCGATCAAAATTATTTTTGGTGGAGTAGCCTAAATCGAAACTACACCATATCTCGTAAACCACTCGTCTGTTACGTCCCGGGACGTGAACCGACAAAAAAAAAATATAATTTTCCCGGCCGCGACCACGGATAAAAACGTTTTAGAGATTTCCAGCTTTTAGAGTCACACGCTACACGCGCGTCTACTCTGGTACCGCGAGCCTCGACAATCTACCGGAATATTACGCAACAATTATGACGCGACTCACCGCAGGCTGCTCGCTCGCTCGCAATTTGTCTTCGGAGAAGCTTCTATGGCTGCTTAATCGGCTACGGATCCTCGTAGGAGCTGTTTTAGCGGCGTCTGCGGTGTCGATTGCTGTCGCGTTTTTTAATGGAACAGCGAGTGAGTACTTAGTTAGTAAGTCTTGAATAGTTAAAATGTAGTTGAACCCGTTAGGAGACTGCGGCAGAGGCCCGACTATATCCATAGATACTTTGTCGAAAGATTTGCCGGGAGTGTCTGTGATAACCATGGGCTGTCGCGTTTTGACCCGAACTAATTTTAATTTCTCGCATGATCGGCATCCGTTCACGAATTTTTGGACATCCTTTTTTAGCGTGGGCCAAAAGTATTTCTCGCGAATTCTACGGTATGTCTTTGTGATGCCCTTGTGCCCTCCGATGGCTGAACAGTGATTTTCGATCAATATATCGGTGCGTTGTTCCGGTGGTGGTATGATAATTTCGTTAGCGCACACAAAGATCTTGACTTGGGATGAGGAAAAGAAATTCTGGAGTATTTGCTGGATGGCTGGCCAAGGGTTGTCGTCTAGTTGCGTTTTTGACATACTCAATGTCATGAGTTGCACCTCTGAAACTACATCTACGAGGGATCTGAGGCTTTCCAGCAAATCTTGGTAGGAAGTAGAGTGCATGGGAGTTGTTTTAACAGGTAGAATAATCAGTTTCTTCCCGTTCGTGATGTCGAAGACCTTTGCCCTACCTAAGGTAAGTGAAGAGAGGGAAGGAACTTTGTTAGTAGTAAAAAGATCTATTCCGCCTGTATCCAGTGGTTGTCCGTCCATTGTCACGAATGTCACGAAGTTATCATTTCTCATCGTAAGTCTGTCTCGTGTGTGGATAATCGTTTGATGTCTTTGTAGAGCGTCGATGTTTGGTGGTTCGAGTAACGTTTCTGAATCTAATGTCGTAGGATTTTGTTGTTCGTTGTCTTCGTTATCTGTCGATGACGGAGACGACGCGGGAGAAGGAGTAGAGCGTGATTTTGATTTGGGTTTGTTCTTTGTGACGGCATCGGAAATGTCGGACGAGTCTGAATCGTCGACGATAGACATCGCGAGCGCGGCGACAGGATTTCGCGACAATGCATCCGCGTTGACGTTGGTTTTCCCTGTCTTATAAATAATGCGATAATCGAATTCTGCTAATTTTAGTCTCCATCTTAGCAGTCGTGACGTGGGGTCCTTTACGGAGTTCATCCAGACCAGGGGCTGGTGATCCGTTATTAAATTGAATTTACGTCCGTACACATATGGGCGAAAATACTGTGTGCAATAAATTATAGCAAGACATTCTTTTTCTATGGTTGAATAATTTAGCTCGGCTCCATGGAGCAGTCGTGATGCATATGCGATAGGACGATCCTTTCCCGGTTCATCCTGACTGAGTATACCACCGATTGCGTAGCCCGATGCGTCGGTGGTAATATTGAATTCTTTATTGAAGTCCGGGTATTGTAGCAAAGGCTCCGTGGTCAATATCTCACGTAATACCGTGAAAGCTTCCTCGTGTTTGGTACCCCAGACAAATTTACTTTCCTTCTTTAAGAGGTTAGTTAATGGTTTCGCGATTTCTGAAAATTTTGGAATGAATCGCCTGTAGTATCCAGCTAACCCTAGGAATTCTCGAATCCCTTTGACATTTTTGGGTCTTGGAAACTCTTTAACCGCGACGATCTTCTTTGGGCAAGGCTTTACTCCGTCCTCGCCGATTACGTGCCCTAAATACGCGACCTCCCTATGCAGGAACCCGCATTTTGATGGTTGCAGTTTAAGGTTAGCCTCTCTTAACCGATGAGCTAACTTACTAAATTTATTTGTTCCGATAGGCTTCGCGCATAGATTACAATATCATCGAGATATACAAAAAGCTCGATGCCCTGCAACCCAGTGAGGACGTTGTCCATCAGACGTTAAAAGATGGCGGGTGCATTCCTCAACCCGAATGGCATACGCTTGAATTCGTAATGTCCATACGGTGTTGAGAAGGCGGTTTTGGCAGCATCGCTAGGACTCATCCCGATTTGATGGAATCCGCTTGCCAGGTTAAAAATACTAAAATATTTCGCACTACCTAACTGGTCTAATATCTCGAGTATACTCGGGAGCGGATATGCGTCAGCGACGGATTTTTCGTTTAAAGCGCGAAAATCTATGACCATTCGCCATCGCTTTTCTCCGTTACTGTCGGCCTTCTTGGGGACAATCCATAAGGGACTGTTGAAAGGAGAAGTTGATGGCGCGACAATACTCTGCTCAAGCAAATCTTTCATTTGCCGGTTAATCTCCTCTTTATGTATAGGAGGATACCGATATTGTTTCACATGGACGGGTATATTATCCGTTGTAATAATCTCGTGTTGGACTTTATCGGTTTTCCCTAATTTATCACCTGGGAGGTGGAACAAATCGTGATTCTCGCGGACTAATTCGGAGACGTGTTGTCTCTCCTCGTTATTTAAATGTTCCGTATTAATTATGTTTAAAATCTCGCTACTACGCGAGGGAAACGGGTGTGTTTTACTATTAGAATTTGATATGGAGAATACTTTACCGCGTTCTAGGTCGACAGAATCCGCGATATCTTCCACCTCTTCTAATTCTAACTGTGGTATTGAGATATCCACTGTTTCCTCCGTTACATTAATACATCGCACGTGGATCTTCCCGTCGGAGAGCCTTACGATGCATTCGGGCATCAGCACGCCCGGGGCGATTTCTCGCCTATGCAAATAACCTATCTCTGGCCCGGTGGCGCATATAGCGATACATGTCGAGGACCGCGGTCCGATAGAACAACTTTCGCGCGGGACAAAGAAGAATTGATTCCCGAGCCAGTCAACGCTCTGGCTTTTGTATGATATTTCGGCCCCTTTTGTTAAAAAGGCTGAGCCTAAAATCCCGTCAGAAGGAATGCCAAAATCATCTGGTACAACCTGGAACTCTACCGGCGCATTTGCTATTGTCAATAGCGTGGATCCCAAAGTTGGAACAATTTCGTTCGATATACCGGTAATAAAAATTTTATTTCTCTTATTAATTGTCGTGTCTGGCTTCAAAAGTGTTTTCTTGATTAAATTAGGCTCGGCGCCTGTGTCTACCATTATTTTAATTTCGTGAGTCAATTCTGGAATAGACATCATGACGTGAGGGATCGCTGTTACGGATTCTAAAGAGATCTTCGTGACTCGTTGTCTTCCTCGACGTTCTTTTCGCTCACAATCGTTCGAACGTATTGTAAGTTCTGTGCCTCCCGTCGAGAATTCGCGGTTGACGGGAGGGTCGATCCGTTTCCCGACTGGTTACGGTTGTTGGATTCGCGTTTTCTGCACTCATGAATATCATGACCAGGGAATTTGCAATAATTGCAGAATTTTTGAGGACGTGAATCATTTACGTTAGAGACTCGGCGTTGAGGTGGAACGTAATTGTCGTTACTTGAGCGAAAAGAATCGTTTCGGTTTCGTGACTCGAAACTACGGTTACTATCTGAATGCGGGTTATGACGGTCGTTGAGATTAGCTTGTGTATTTTCGTACTGATCCGAACGGCCTACTTGTCGTGTACCTGTGTTATTGTAGCCGGACCGGGTCATAAACGGACCGGACCGTTCCGAGTACGGCTCGCCGTTACGCTGCGATAAACCGCGCGTAAACAAGGGGGAACGGCCTCTTGAGGGTGCGTCATCGTAAACCGACCCTCGGGAACGAAAGTAATTATCTCCTCGATACGGTGACGGAGAACGATTTGGATTATCGTGTCTGAACGGAGAATATGATCGCGTGTTTATTTCTTGGCGATACGGCGAAGGATTTCGGTTTACACGATAGCTATCGAAGGAATCTGAGAACCGGACGTGCTTGTCATATCGCTCGTATCTCATGCGGTCGAGTTCTAAATATTTATAGCTAGCAATAGCTTCGTCGAAAATGGTTCTCAACGAACGACTACGGCAATGTTTTACTTCTAAACGAAGACGGGGAATCAAACCTCTAATAAAATTCTCGCGTGTAAAATTATCGATTTCGATCCTGTCTGAGTCGTCTCGGTAACAGTCTAGTATTGCGTGTCTTAAATCTCTAATTCTGCTAATGTACTGTAATATGTCCTCGTTCGTGTACATGTAAATGCTCGTCATCTGTCCCTTGTAGTAATCGACGGTGTGGTGTGGACCGAACACATCTTTTAAACGATTAGAAAGCTCTGCGACATTTCTAAAATTTTCGTCTTCTACAGCCGTATACGCGCGGCCTCGTAATTTGCTAATGATTAATTTTACGATCGTTCCTTCTGCGTTGCTCGGAATTAAATCGCGTGCGCGTTGGCAAGCACGAGTAAATTGTAACACCGGAATATCTGTACCGTCGAATTGAGGTATCGAATCAATAGCTGCTTTAATAATTAATCGCGAGTTTTCACGATCGGCTAATTGATTATCTAAGGAAGGCATTACGCTGCCGTGGAATTCGCGTTCGTTCCTGAATCTATGCATACGCGGTAAATTACGATCTTGTGAATAATACAGCAATTCCGAAGCAGTCTCGTCTGTCTGTACGCGATTTCCTACATTTGAGGCTAACTCGCTCGGCATTTGTTTAATTTTTATTATTTCTTCCTTTTCGCGATCTAGATCCAAACGTAACTTTTCTAACGCGGCGCGTTCTTTCTCAATACCGGCGTTCGCACTGGCTACGTCGCGATCTAAATTCTCGCGGTCTGCTTGCACCGCTTCGTCTTCTTTGCGTATACGCAATTCCCGTGCTTCTAACGTATCGCGATACGCGTTTAATTCATCGGCACTCATTTTTACAGATTTTTCGTCTACCGCACGTTTGTTTCTCAAATTCTCTGACGGACCGTCATTAGGCATCGCGATTGCTGGCGTATCCCACCGCTGCCACCAAATTTGTTACGTCCCGGGACGTGAACCGACAAAAAAAAATATAATTTTCCCGGCCGCGACCACGGATAAAAACGTTTTAGAGATTTCCAGCTTTTAGAGTCACACGCTACACGCGCGTCTACTCTGGTACCGCGAGCCTCGACAATCTACCGGAATATTACGCAACAATTATGACGCGACTCACCGCAGGCTGCTCGCTCGCTCGCAATTTGTCTTCGGAGAAGCTTCTATGGCTGCTTAATCGGCTACGGATCCTCGTAGGAGCTGTTTTAGCAGCATACGGTCACGCTCACTAGAGCGTACGATGATTATCTCTCAGCGATGTAGATTGACTCCGAGTGAATTGTAGACAAGGGCTTGTCTACGTGTTGCGAGTGGCGTTACGACTCGATGGCAGATAGCAGTGAAAACTACTGTTTAATTTGAGTGGGTGAAGTGCTGGATGCGATGAATGCTGGGACGGCGTTGAAGATGCTTCCTCGTCGAGTTGGAATTTACTATGTCGATTCGAATAAATGATTCTAATGGAAACGATATCAAGAAGATTCTATCTTTAAAATGGAATGTTCGACGAAAGTGGAGACTGGGTTGAAAGTAAGAATGCTAGGTTTAAGATATACTTGATTTTAATATAGCCAAGGATTAATACAAGAATACTAATATTAGCGCAGTGTCGGTAGGCTCAGAAGGAGACCTAGCTCGACGGTGGTCGGAACGACTCTGTCGCGTTGTTCGCTAGAACTGAGCTCGGCGGCTTGAGGCGGCGGAGTGGGGGTAGCGGCGCGGTGGGGCGTCGCTACGCAGGAGTGGGGATCGCTAGCACCCTGTGGCCCACTAGCGAGCGTCTTCACGCGCTCGCTCTCGCTTTACGCTTGAAAATATATGATCTACGATATTACAACAGTGATTTAAAAATATATAGGTTAACAATATGAAGCTAAAAATTACGGTGAGTATACAGGTAAGTGTGGTAAGTATATAAATATAATAATAAGTGTAGAATATGAAAGGTAAGTATGGTTAATATAAGATATAAAATATATATATAAAGATAATATGAAAATAGAATATATAACTTATTACTAGGTGTTTGTGTTACAATAAAAGTGTACTTAAGCTAACGAGTATATATATATATATAACTTATAACTAACGAACGCCACGAGGCGTCAATACGTCAGCGGACGTAACACGTCCTAGCGAAAAATTAATAAAATTTTCAAAAGGCTCAACCGAAAGGTTATCGCCTCCTATATCCCCTTTTGTATAGTCAAAAGTTGCCCTCCACCCCTTTTCTTCTTTTCAACCCCTTATTCCAAATCCACCATATCTCAGAAACCGTTAGTCCTAGCAAAATTTTAATAAAATTTTCAAAAGGCTCAACCGAGAGGTTATCGCCTCCTATATCCCCTTTTGCATAGTCAAAAGTTGCCCTCCACCCTTTTTTTCTTTTCAACCCCTTATTCCAAATCCACTATATCTCGGAAACCGCTCGTCCTAGCGAAAAATTAATAAAATTTCCTAAAGGCTTAACCTGAAGGATATCGCCTCCTACAACCCCTTCTGCCTAGCCAAAAGTTGCCCTCCACCCCTTTTCTTCGTTTCAACCCCTTATTCCAAATCCACTATATCTCGGAAACCGCTCGTCCTAGCGAAAAATTAATAAAATTTCCTAAAGGCTTAACCTGAAGGATATCGCCTCCTACAACCCCTTCTGCCTAGCCAAAAGTTGCCCTCCACCCCTTTTCTTCTTTTCAACCCCTTATTCCAAATCCATTATATCTCGGAAACCGCTCGTCGCAGCGAAAAATTAATAAAAATTTCTAAAGGCTTAACCTAAAGGATATCGCCTCCTACAACCCCTTCTGCCTAGCCAAAAGTTGCCCTCCACCCCTTTTCTTCTTTTCAACCCCTTATTCCAAATCCACTATATCTCGGAAACCGCTCGTCCTAGCGAAAAATTAATAAAATTTTCTAAAGGCTCAACCTACAGGATATCGCCTCCTACAACCCCTTCTGCCTAGTCAAAAGTTACCCTCCACCCTCCCTTCTCTTCAACCCTTATTATAAACTCGTTATACCTCCTAAACCACTCATCCTATTAAAATTCTAATAAGATTTTCGAGAAGCTCAATCAGAAGAGCACCACCCTGCCTAACCCTTTAGGACTAAGACGACATCGGCCCTCCACCCTTCCTCCCCCCCCCCCCCCCCACCACCTCTTACGACAGTACTAGAAACGCCATATCTCACGAACCATTCACCGTAAACAGAAAATTCAAACGGTTCTATCAACAGAAGATCACCCTGCCCCCCCCCTCATATTAAATCCCCCCCCCTTGCCAATATTGGCCTTTTTTTCCCCCCTTGCCAATTTTGGCCCTCGTTTGACCCCTTTTTCCTTTCTCCCCTTGCCAATTTTGGCCTTCGTTGTTTTTTTTCTCTTCTCCTCTTGCCAATATTGGCCTTTTCTTTTTTTTCCCTTGCCCATCTTGGCCATCGCTTGACCCCTTTATCCTTTTTCTCCCCTTGCCAATTTTGGCCTTCGTTGCCCCTTTTCTTTTTTTTCTCTCCTCTTCCCCCCTTGCCAATATTGGCCTTCTTCTTCTTTTTTTCCCTTGCCAATCTTGGCCATCGCTTGACCCCTTTATCCTTTTTCTCCCCTTGCCAATTTTGGCCTTCGTTGCCCCTTTTCTTTTTTTTCTCTCCTCTTCCCCCCTTGCCAATATTGGCCTTCTTCTTCTTTTTTTCCCCTCTTGCCAATCTTGGCCCTCGATTGACCCCTTTATCCTTTCTTCCCTTGCCAATTTTGGCCTTCGTTGCCCCTTTTCTTTTTTTCTCTCCTCTTCCCCCCCTTGCCAATATTGGCCTTCTTCTTTTTCCCCCTCTTGCCAATTTTGGCCTTCGTTGCCCCTTTTCTTTTTTTCTCTCCTCTTCCCCCCCTTGCCAATATTGGCCTTCTTCTTTTTCCCCCTCTTGCCAATTTTGGCCTACGTTGCCCCTTTTCTTTTTTTCTCTCCTCTTCCCCCCCTTGCCAATATTGGCCTTCTTCTTTTTCCCCCTCTTGCCAATTTTGGCCTTCGTTGCCCCTTTTCTTTTTCTCCTCTTCCCCCCTTGCCAATATTGGCCTTCTTTTTTTCCCCCCTTGCCAATCTTGGCCCTCGTTTGACCCCTTTATCCTTTCTTCCCTTGCCAATTTTGGCCTTCGTTGCCCCTTTTCTTTTTTTCTCTCCTCTTCCCCCCTTGCCAATTTTGGCCCTCGTTTGACCCCTTTTTCCTTTCTCCCCTTGCCAATTTTGGCCTTCGTTGTTTTTTTTTCCTCTTCTCCCCTTGCCAATATTGGCCTTTTCTTTTTTTTCCCTTGCCAATTTTGGCCATCGCTTGACCCCCTTTTTCCTTTCTCCCCTTGCCAATTTTGGCCTTCGTTGTTCCCCTTTTTCCCCTTCTCCCCTAGCCCCTTTTTACCCTAAACATGGCCCTTTTTACCCCCCTTCTCCCCCTGCCCCTTTTTGCCCCGCGGTTGGCCCTTTTACCCCCTCTTCCCCTTGCCCTTTTGCCCCTTCATCTCGCCCCTTTTACCCCTTCTCCCCTCACCCCCTCTTGTGCCCATGTTTGGCCCTTCTACCCCCTCTCCCCTCGCCCCCTCTCGCCCCACGTTTAGCCTTTCACCCCTTGCCCCCCCCCTCACCCCTTTTGCCCCACGTTTGGCCATCCCACCCCTTAACCCTTACCTCCTCATTCCGAAATGAATCGCGACGGTCTCCAACAAACCCCCCAACCCTCCAAACCCCTCTCCAAGGAAGAGCTCCTCGCTCTCCAACGAGAGTTGAGGAAGCGAGAAGACGCCCTCCGGGAAGAAGCCGTCAACCTTGAACTCACGAAAGAAGCATACGAATCAGAATCCCGCGCGCGTCAAAAGGAATACCTCGCCATGCAACGCGAAATCCGCGACCTACGACTAAACAGTCTCGACTCTAGCAGCCCGCGTTTCACTAACAGTTCAAATTCAGCCCCCTACGGAGATATACCGCGCCCCGAACCCGTGAATTATATGATCAAACAAGCTGTAGAATTCGTACCCACCTTCGACGGGAACAATATTACCGTCCTTCAATTCGTGCGCGCATGCAAACGGGCACGCGAATCAGTCCCCCCACAGGCCGAGGAAACCCTAGCAAAACTCATCCGGAATAAGCTCCGCGGTCTCGCATACGCCGCAGTAGAGGATACTGAACACTCCACTATATCAGGTCTATGCAATAGATTAAAAGACGTGCTAGGTCCCCATAAATTCGTCGACGAATACAGAGGCGACCTCGCTAGTATTTCACAAGGCCCCCAGGAACACATCCTCGATTTTATAACGCGAGTAAAAGATCTCCGTACAGCTATCCTCGATTGCGCTCGCAATGAGCCTAACAGCGACGAAATAAATAGATTTACGAAAGACTGTTTCATTCGAGGTCTAATTCCCGCCCTACGAGCAGAAGTCCGTCCCTATCAATCGCGAAAAATCGACAAGGTCTTCGACGAAGCTTGTGACCGTTACTTTTCTTTACATTGTTTTATGTTGTTACTTTCGTTTATCCACATTAAATGTGCTAAATATTTCCGGATGCGATAAGTGGAGATCCGTGCCTCCAGGAATGGACGGCGGTGAGATTAGGCGAAAGTCAGAGTACTAGAGTGTAATAACGGGAAAAAGGTAAGATACTCTCGTTATGAATCTGTGACAAATTCACAAACTCGAGACACGGTCTCTAACAAAATTTGCTAACCTTGTCAAACCGGAGCACCGGCTCTCACAATTTAATCTAAGTTATCCGCGGCGAAATGTGTTTTGCTCCACGTCCGGTTCGCGAAATCTTATGCACTGGGTGTCCTTATCACCCTTTAAATTATAACGGTCACAATTGACCGTCCCTTGAATCACGTTGTTTCCTTATATTTTATTTTATTAGATTTTAGATTTTTATTTTATTATACGTTTGTCGCACGCGAAGAACAAACTGACCGGTCTTACTACCCGTGCGATCGGCTGTTTCCAGATGATACGCACCGATATCGACACTCACCAAACCCCAGTCCCTCCGCTCCACCTAAGAGGTACTCCTCAGCACGTAAGTGGACTTAGAGTAACCTCCGGTTTCGATAGAGTGACCGTGATCGTGTTTAGTCAGTTTGCCAAATCGAACCGAGGCAAAATAGTAACGTGTACTGGTCCGGCCAGATTTCACTGGATGGTAGCAGCTTACGCCTATTGCCTATGCCTCACAATAGCGAGTGGTACAATAACGAGACACCAGCAGGGCACACTTAGGTGATCCGAATGAGATCTCGATTGCCAAACGAAATTGTGAGGGTATAATGACTACGCTTACGGATTTCGTGATGTGATTCACGGAAATAGTAACAACAACCGGTCCGGCCGGAATTCCGGATGGACGTGGGTATTGCCTATTCGTGAAGTTCTCCCGATCGATGTTCGCGGATTTTATCAATTCACTTATAAGAGGTAGAACGATTACTGACTCGTTATAATCCGCTCACAAGGGCGATAGGAAACAATAATGAGACACCAGCGGGGCACCCAGAGGTGATCCGAGTGGAATCTCAATTGCCCTAACGGAGTTGTGAGAGTATTTATACTACAGTAATTCGCGGATTTGGGTTGCGATCGCATAAACAGTAACATTAACCGGTCCGGCCGAAACTCGGATGGACGTAGTTATTGCCTATCTGCGATTCGCTCACAAAAAACGAGAGGAAGCAATAACGAGACACCAGCGGGGCACACAGAGGTGATCCGAGTGGAGTCTCGATTGCCCTAACGGAGTTGTGAGAGTATTTACTCAACCAATATTCGCGAATTTGTCTATATGTAACTACTCACAAAGGCGAGAGGAAGCAATAACGAGACACCAGCGGGGCACACAGAGGTGATCCGAGTGGAATCTCGATTGCCCTAACAAATTTGTGAGTGTATACTCGTATAAATCTTGAATCTATTTGACGCGACCGGTAAATATAATTAAACTGCGATCCGCTCACAAAGGCGAGAGGAAACAATAACGAGACACCAGCGGGGCACACAGAGGTGATCCGAGTGGAATCTCGATTGCCCTAACGAATTTGTGAGTGTATAATCGTCTAATTTTATCTTGAATATGTCTTGCACGGCTGGCAACAATATGATTTAAACTGCGATTCGCTCACAAAGGCGAGAGGAAACAATAACGAGACACCAGCGGGGCACTCAGAGGTGATCCGAGTGGAATCTCGATTGCCCAAACGAATTTGTGAGTGTATAATCGTCTAATTTTTAATAGGTCTAGCTCGACAGAAGCCTTTATGAAGGTAAAATCCGTTCCGTTCGGCGAATTTACGCTCAGTTTCTGAGAACGGCGCGCTTGTGTTTATTTCTCAACCGACGCGTCGCTCTTTCTTACGCTCGTACTTTCACTGCGTAACACGCGGCATGCTCATGGCAAGTTACAGAATTCGGATTCTTTTACAAATTTACGTTACGCAGTGACTACTACGCGGTTACGTTATTACCGTATTGTGAATTACACGTTCTTTTGACTGTGCCACGACGCGGTTTGCAATCGCGACTCCTCGGTTTGAGGCGCGCACGTACAGAGGTTGGATCGTCGGTTTGTCGATTCCAACAGGCCGGTTTGGCCTCCCGAATACGCGCCGAGTTTCGTCGAACGGAACACTTCGCGAACGCGTGATTATTAGATCGCTTCCAGACGTAGAGTGATCTATCCACGATCCGCATCGACCTCCTTCGATCGCTATCGAAAGTGGGGATCGATGCGTACGCATACCTAATTAGTGGGGCGATCTCGCTGTCCTTTGTTAAGACAAGGACCGTGCACGATATCGTGGATCGCCGTGGTGGGATCGATATTTATTATCGATACACGGGAGCATCTATATGTGACCGACACGGTTACAAGCTATCTCCGCGTACAGACAGTACGAGTTAGACAAAGCCCGGTACGGAAACCATTTTCGCGACGAATATAAACGCGCAAAATTCATCGACAACAGAGATCGCACCCCCGAGCGCCGCAGCTACAATCACCCCGCGTACAACGATTCATGGCGCGACCCGAACCCCCCCTATCCGCGAAACCAACCCCGCCCCCTCTCGCCCCAGAACCGATACGAGCCCCCGTACATTCGCCGTAGCGAGGGCTCGGTAACGCGTAACGAACGCCCCGCACCTACCCCCTACCGCGCAAAACGCGGAAACATTTCGTCGCAACACTAAATCTCTCGCATGATTCCCCGATCCCGCGCGTAACAATCACTGCCCCGCAAGTCAAAAAACGTTGCAAACTCTTAGTCGACACCGGGTCTGAGGTAAACCTTATCAAACTTTCAAGCCTCCGACCCGATGTTCGAGTTAACACCGAGCACATTATCAGAGTGCAAGGAATTACCGAGGGCACTATCGACACCCTCGGTACCGCGCATATCAGAGTATCAAATTGTATTGATACACTGTTTCACGTATTCGCCGATAACATTCTCCCCGGTAACATTAACGGTGTGTTAGGCTCCCCGTTCTTTAAAAAAGGTGGCGAGATATCATTCGTCAAAAATCGAATCACGTGCAGAGGTACCTGCATACCGTTCAATAACCCACGGGAATACACGATCGAGGCTCGATCGGCCGCGTGCATTTCCGTGAACGTAATCGGTCCGGAAACCGGCTACCTACCACGTATAAACGTTCTCCCTAGCGTATTTGTTGGTGACTGTCTAGTGTGACGTGGCAGATTTTGCCACTGTCCTGCCGAACCCTCAGCGAAGGACCGGGCCGGTATTAAAAGCGAAATCGGCGGTGCGATCGGTCTCCCTGGACGTTCGAGTTCCAGCGGAACGGAATTATCGCGTTTGAATGTCGCGCCGCTGGGCGCGACACGAAGTTTCAGGGGTAGCCGGAGTCAGAAGGAACCCGGTACCTATTTCCTGCCGTGATTGGCGCAGAGTCTCCGGAAGAGACGCTCGGAGCACCTATCGCAGCGCGTCGTCGACGAACCAGACGATCGAGTGGGAATCGAGTCCGGATTTACCAACCCGGAGAGGCCGACGAGGATATCGAGAATGCGGGACGTACAACAGCCCAACCTCGTCGACTCTCGTCCAGGAGATGCACGAAGAACACCCTGGAATGGCTCGCGCCCACTCTAGCCGCCCTCGCAGCCCCGTACCGTGGAGCCCCGGAAAATCGACAAATTGCCGGAGGCACGGGTCCGAGGGGCACGATAGTTGTCCCTGCTGCGAGAAGCCACGCGATAGGCCCGAGCGCCGCCTAGGAGGAAATAGTCAAGGGAGAGGGGGACGTCTCGCTTCCGCGTTACCGAGCCGGCTCGAATTGTGTCACTGGGTCACTGGATCTCGAATCCAAAAGTTGCCGCGTTGCGATCTGCGCAAAATTATTATAGTGCCGATTAAGGATACGACCCTCCTTTGCCGTTTGGTAAGTGCCGATCCGTTTCTTTGCTAAAATCAAAGTTTGTGAACAATTCGTGCTGGCTCGGGACGTTTTCGCGAAACCTCTGTGTCGTGTCGCGTACCACGTTGCCGCCGTCGTTCCCGAGGACCAGGAGTCGCTCTCCTGAGAGGAACGCGAGGCCGTGGGTCGTATCGTCGCCGATTGTCCGGAACGAGGAATATTCGGGGCGTACGACTTTCGACGAAGGAAAATAATAAGCTCATCTCGAACGTTCCACGGTGGGACGACGCGACGTGCCGATTTCGACCTTCTCGCGACTTTGCCGTGATCCGCGCCCAGTCCACGTCGAAACTACGCGTCTGTCATCGGAGCTCGACAGAATCCGTGCCGTAAAGGCTTGTATTTTCATGCGAAGTCCTGTGACTGCCGAGCTCAACGCGAACGAATAAATTGCGCGCGATCGGTCGAACATCTGCCGTAGAGTATCGTCTCCGCGCCGGCAAATTTCCGTTGCCGCCGGCGTTCACCGGCGGCCACCATTGTCACCTCGTAATAAACGACTATTTTTGCCGAATTTCGAGTTAATTATTCCACGACCTCTTCCACCTCAAAAACGACCGATTGGGAAAAACAAACGCGGTCACACACAAAATCCCCACCACAGACGACATTCCCGTACATACGAAACAGTACAGATACCCACCAATCCATAAAGATGAAATTAACAAACAAATGAGCGAACTTCTCGCGAACGATATTGTCACACCCTCAAACTCGCCATATAATTCACCCTTATGGATTGTTCCAAAAAAACCGGACGAACACGGAAACAAAAAATGGCGAATGGTCATCGACTACCGTGCCCTGAACGAAAAATCGATAGCCGACGCGTACCCCCTACCAAGTATTAACGAAATACTAGACCAACTTGGGAGCGCTAAGTACTTTAGCGTGTTCGACCTGGCCAGCGGATTCCACCAAATTGGTATGGAAAAGGATGATGCAGCCAAAACAGCATTTTCCACTCCCTTCGGCCACTATCAGTACAACCGCATGCCCTTCGGGTTGAAAAACGCTCCGGCAACATTCCAAAGATTAATGGACAATATCCTCTGCGGGCTCCAGGGTAACGAGTTGTTCGTCTACCTCGATGACATTGTCATATACGCTCGAACCCTGGAGGAACACCGAGCCAAGTTCGATAAGCTGGCCCATCGCCTCCGCCAGGCGAACCTTAAACTTCAACCTTCCAAGTGCGGATTCCTATTCAAAGAGGTCGCATATCTAGGCCATCTCATAAGCGAAGATGGAGTCAAACCGTGCCCGAAAAAAATCGCCGCTGTAGAAAAATTCCCAGTACCCAAATCCGCCCGAAACGTTCGAGAATTCCTCGGGCTCGCAGGCTACTATAGACGCTTCATCGACAAATTCGCGCAGATATCTAAGCCATTAACACGGTTGCTGAACAAAGAAACCAAGTTCGTGTGGGGCCCCGACCAGGAAAGAGCCTTCACGACACTCAGGTCTGCCCTATGCAGTGAACCGGTACTGCAGTACCCGGACTTCAACAAACCGTTCAACGTGACCTGTGACGCCTCCGGCTACGCAATCGGAGCAGTCCTCAGCCAAGGAGAGATTGGAAGAGATCGCCCTATTGCATACGCCTCACGACTTCTACAAGGCGCCGAAACCAATTACTCTACAATAGAGAAAGAGTGCCTGGCGATCATTTTCGCAGTACAGTATTTCCGCCCATATATCTATGGACGACAATTCCAGCTCATCACGGATCATCAACCACTAGTGTGGATGAATTCAGTGAAGGACCCAACGTCGAGACTCCTTCGATGGAGGCTGAAACTCGCAGAGTTCGAGTACAAAGTAAAGTACAAGCCAGGGAAAGCGAACTCCAACGCAGACGCCCTATCTAGGAACCCAATAGTTCTCCCACTCTCCGCTGGACAAGGACACAGGAGGACCCCATCCCCACCCCTTCGTTGGCGAACGAGATTCTCTTCGTCAGACTCCCCAAACAGTACGCTCACATTTGACGTATCCCAACTCATCTACACCGCTCTCACCGCCCTCCAACCCCCGTCTCCGCAGACCAAGTACCCCATCCCACGCAACACCACAGTTCTCCCCCACCCGGACACCATATAACACCGACGCAGTGACACCCCCGTCGACCCGCACGCGCATCCACCCCATCCCGCTTATATCACCCTCACCACCCTCCAACCCCCGCACCCACAGACCGCATAGGCCGACCCTCACAGCACCGCGTCTTTCCTTCCCTCCGACACCATGCGACCCCGATGCTCCAACACCTCTAACAAACCGGACTCGCGGTCACTCAACCTCACCCACGATCTATCCCGACACACCCAACCTAGAATCCTCCGGGGAAGACTCTAGCTCAGAGGATCAGCTATTTGTAAACGACAATCCACAAGCAAGGTGTCAACGACAAACCATTACGCACCTTAGAGATAGGTTAATAATGCGTAAGGACAATCTAGTGTGCTTCATAACGCTGGAAGGACGCCCGATGGACCCCGGTGCAGTTGACCTACTCCGCCAAGGCAAAATAGCGGCAGACAAAGACCTCACCCTCCACCGCGCGAAAGTAAGCAACAACGGTTCATTCAAATTGATTCAGCTACCCGTTAAGCAACGAACATTACGCGAAGCAACACTGGACGACGTCAATGAATGTCTCCGCTCCCTCCATAACGTCGTGGAAGAACTCCAGTTAACCACGATCTCCATTTCCAAAACCCCCCTGGACCAAATTCCCTGGAGCGACATACAGAGAGCTCTCACAGAAATTCTCGCACCAACCGGCGTAAGAATTTTCCTCTGTTCCAACGAAGTACAGATCCCAGGGGAGGACAGGCGCCAAGAAATCCTCGCGGAAAATCACGTGTCCGCGTACGCAGGCCATAAAGGAATAACGAAAACCTATAGAAGAATACGGGAGAAATTTTATTGGAAAACGCTAAAACAAGACGTTACAACATTTGTAAACAATTGCCCGAGCTGCCAATTGAACAAGCTAACCAGGGTGAAGACTCGACTCCCAATGATGCTAACGGATACTCCAGGCCAAGCCTTCGACAAGGTCTCAATGGATATCGTAGGCCCGCTCCCGGTGACCTCGGAGGGATACGAATACATCCTCACCATGCAGGACCTGTTAACAAAGTACTCCCTGGCTGCCCCCCTTAAAAACATCGGTGCAATCGCCACCGCAGACGCCCTCATCAACCACCTAATCTGCCGATTCGGAGCGCCGAAGGCCATACTCACCGATCAAGGCGCGAACTTCACCAGCTCCCTCCTGAAGGCAGTTGCAAAGAGATTTAAGATCTCACGCGTACAAGCAACCGCGTACCACCCTCAGTCCAATGGCTCCATCGAAAGGTCACACATCGTCCTCATGGAATACCTAAAACAATACACAACAAAGAAGGATTGGAATAAATGGCTCAACCTGGCAATGTTGAGTTACAATACCAGTGTGCACGAGGGCACAAATTTCACCCCCCACGAACTGGTTTTCGGCAGGTTAGCAAACGTGCCCACATCGCAACCGACATTCTCGAGCGTTTCGGACGAATCCTACAATAAATACCTCCGCGAGCTACAGGAAAAGCTTGTGGAGATACAGTCACACGCGCGCGAGAATCTAGTAAACGCGAAGCTAAGGTCCAAGCATTACTACGACAGGAAACTAAACCTCAAAACATTTGTGACGGTTGTTTAGGAGGCGGAGAGTGAGTGCCGGCTCAGTCGGTTGTCCAGGTTTCGGTTGTTGAGAGAGTAGACGCCAGTGGTTTTGATGAGCGTATATTTACTGCTTTGATGATACAGGTTGCTTATATGTCTATCGCGGCGCGGTCGGTGTCGATGTTCGGTGGAGAGTCTCTTGGAGACTGAATGGGCCTCTCACAGTCGTGGAGCCTTGGAGATCGGTTGGAGGGAAATCTCTCTGCCGTGTAGCCCTAGAGATCGGTCGGAGGGAATCTCGCTGCCGTGTAGCCTTGGAGATTGGTTGGAGGGAAATCTCTCTGCCGTGTAGCCTTAGAGATCGGTCGGAGGAAATCTCGCTGCCGTGTAGCCTTGGAGATCGGTCGGAGGGAAATCTCGCTGCCGTGTAGCCTTGGAGATTGGTCGGAGGGAAATCTCTCTGCCGTGTAGCCTTGGAGATCGGTCGGAGGGAAATCTCGCTGCCGTGTAGCCTTGGAGATCGGTCGGACGGTCGGTAGGTAGGTCGGAACGGTACTATTTTTAGGTAAAGGAGCAGTCCTGGGCGGCTTGGGAGACGAAGCGTCTTTCTCGGTTTCGACTCGCTGCCTGACTGCCCCGATTTGTGTCGGTGTTACGTCCCGGACCGAGATTCGCGAAAAATAAAAAGAAATTTTAGCGTACTGCCGCCGCAGTCGTAACCGACGAGCGCGATCGCGGGACGCAACGCGGCGAGGATGAGAATCACGACCGCTCTCATGGTATCAACGGACTTGTAAAACGATGTAGGTATTCGAACGAATGTTGATTTGCAACTGAGGGATGCTGCCGACTCTCCGGTGATCATCGAAGGAGGGAGACGATAAAGACGCGGTTCGCGGATTATCTTTGGTGTCGCGTATCTATTTTTAAGAGCGTTGAATTTATCTCTGTCGCGCGAGAGTCTTGTTACCGCACGTGGAGATTTGGATTCGAATGTCGAGGTCGCGATAAAGTACATCCGATAAGTATTAACGTTGTCAAAATTTTTGGCTTTGAAATTTAGAGTATTGAAATTAGAAGTCTCCGCGGTTTCGTCGTAGCGAAAATCTAATGACCGCGGGTTTGGTTCAACGTCTCGGCTATTTATTGTACAATGGTATGTTCGCGTTATTTCGACGGAATTTCTCGAAGGCACAGGGGCGTCGTAATCCTGTGATGGCGCTCGCGGCGGAGTTTCGCGAGTATAACGACGAGTGAAGCTAGCGGTTCCGTTGTTCGGTTTGTTAGGGGTTTCGCGCGTTACATTAATCGTTGAATTTAATGTCGTTTCGGTTTTCGCGGGTTAGTTCGCATACGGCGCGGCGCGTTCCGTATGCGTTGGTTCCGGTTCGTGATCGTTTCCAGGTCGGACGAATGGGAATTCCGTCTCTCTCCACGTCAGGCGTTGGGTCTTGTATGAAATTTTTGCGCCTGTCGCTAGGAACGTAGATCCTAAGACGGCGTCGGTGGGTATTCCAAAAGATTCGGGTACGATTTGAAATTCTATTTGCGTGTCGACCATTGTTAACATTACTGTTCCGAGAGTGGGCATTAATTCTTCGGTTATTCCTGAGATAAATATTTTTCGGCTAGTATTGATTGGGGTTTCCGGCTTTAAAAGGGATTTCTTTATTACATTCGGCTCCGAGCCGGTATCTATCATTACTTTAACGGCGCGATTTGCTTCGGGAAATTTTATGGTTATATGCGGAATTGCTGAAGTGGGGCTTAACACGATTGCTGAGACTCGCTGGCTAATGGTTCGTTGTCCGTTGTTTCGTTGGTCTCGGTCGCGTCGGTTATTGTCATTGTCCGTATCGATTGATTTATTGAATCCTCCCGTCGGAGACTCGGGCGAGACGGGAGGGTCGGTCCGTTTCCCGACTGCAGGCGGTTATTGTACTCCCTTTTACGACACTCGTGGATGTCGTGTCCTGGAGTTTTACAATATTTGCAGAATTTTTCGGACTCAGTTATTAAGATACCGTCGTTGGGGCGGCTGGTAACTATCCCGGTTATTAGGTGTCGGGCGGCTATTAAACTCCGGGCGTCTATTGTTGGAGTTTGAACGGTACGAATTACGAGGGTCGTCGCGCGCGGTCGTAAAGTTGCTGGAGCGGCCAGCTGCATAGCTATCGTCGCGCGGGGCATTGTAATAATTCGGTCGGTCGTAAACTCGGCCGGACGAGGAACCTGACGCGGAATCTGGTGTACGTGCTCTCGACCCGTTGTCGCGCTGATATTCGGAACGGCGACTCATGTGGTGCGTTTCCTGGCGATAAGGTGACGGCGAACGATTTCGGTTATTTACGCGATAAGACGGAGATTGATTATTATCGTAATACGGTCTGTCGCGATTGTAGCTATCGCGAGTGTAGGGTGACGTCGGTCTGTTATAAGAATCTGAGTGGTACGGTGACTGCGAGCGATAGCGACTGTTATTATAAGAGCGATATGGAGAGGAATGTCGGTCGGGGCGATAGTGATTCCCCTCGTCCATGAATCTAACGCGTCTGTCATTACGTCCGTATAATGATCGGTCTTTCTCTAATTGTTTATAAGCCT
The DNA here is from genome assembly GCA_916610255.1 of Lasioglossum lativentre. NCBI lineage: Eukaryota > Metazoa > Arthropoda > Insecta > Hymenoptera > Halictidae > Lasioglossum > Lasioglossum lativentre. The sequence continues at coordinate 173,628 of OU744365.1, read as the reverse complement.
TGACTGCTTTAGTGTACAACATTTCTAACGGACAAGGGTCGTATCGTTCTAAAGTGAACCTTAAAGCGGGAATTGTTCCCTTAATGAAATGTTTCCGTGTTAGGTCGTCTAGTTCGTCGTAGTCGCAACGGTTTCTGTGACAGTCTATTATTGCGTTTCTTAAATCCTTTACTCGTCCAATAAATTCGAATATATGCTCGTCGTCATGCATGTAGATCACGGTTAATTGTCCGCGGTAGTAATCGACGGTATGGTCCTCTCCGAACGCATCTTTTAGCCTATTGGAAATATCGCGTACGCGTTCGTAATAGCCTCCTTGTACGGCCGTATGGGCAAAACCACGTAACTTAGAACGGATTAATTGTGTTAGGGTCTTCTCAGCATGTCGCGGAACTAAATCTAATGCTCGTTGGCAAGCGCGCGTAAACTCTAAAACGGGCATGTTCTCGCCATTGAAAGTCGGTAATGAATCAACTGCTGCGCGAATTACCAATTTTGAATCTTCGAAATCTCTACTATGTCCAGTACGTACAGCGTCGTTGTAAAAATCGTCAGATCTACCGAAGTTATCCTGTCTGCGTAAGTCATGGTTCGGCGGCGTAGAATTTGAATTGTCGATCGGGGGTTCTCGTCGACGTTGATTGTTACTGTCGTTAGAACTACGTGCTTCACCGGGTTCACGGGCGGAAGTCATGTCGTTAGTACGTCCACTAATGTCCTCGCGTTTGAGAGATTCTAATTTTTCACGTTCTGCCTTTAGTTCAGCAATCTGTGCTTGTATTTTCGCGAGTTCGGCGTTGTTTCGTTCGTTAGCGTCGCGGGCATCGGCTTCTAACTGGGCACGTTCGCGAGCTATTACATCTGAATCGGCGCGGACGCGAAGTTCCTTCGTACGTAAGGATTCCTGTAGCATGGCTAATTCCTCGGGCGTCATTTTGTCTTGAGCGGGTCGCTTGCGCGTGTTGCCTGAAGGGCCGTCGGACATCGCGAAACGCTATTATATCCCACCGCTGCCACCAAATTTGTTACGTCCCGGACCGAGATTCGCGAAAAATAAAAAGAAATTTTACACACGAACGCGAATGGTCGATCACGGCTCAAAAACGTAATTAAAAGTCAATAGCTTTTGACTCACGTGGCACATGCGTCCACGTCTAGTCGGGATTTCGCGAGCCTGACGGAATTTACAGGTTGAATTTCCCACTCACCGACCTCGAACGCTCGAATGCACGATACGAAATAGTGCTGGTTGTCCTGTAGTAGGCTGATTCGTCTGATCCTGTTGTAATCGGCAAGGACCTGGAGTAGCTTTCAGTGTTAACTGAATATACTGCGATACTGCGAGTCCTGTAGTGGCTTTCAGCGTTTAGCTGAATGTACGGCAAGGTCCTACTGCAAGGCAACTAGGCTGAAGACTGGAAACTGCTCTGCTACTATCGTCGTCGGTCCTTCTAGTCTGGAAGACTGGAAGGCTGCAATTGATGATTCGTCCTTCTAGCAATTCGGCTGGAAGGCTGCAATTGATGATTCGTCCTTCTAGCAATTCGGCTGGAAGGCTGCTTCGGCTCTCGTCGTCCTCGTAGATATTCTCTCGTACAGGTCTCTCCAGAATAGGAGGCGGAAACGCGTATGATATATACCGGTGATCTTTACACGAAAGATCTGACTCTATTGAATTTACTAATTGAATCTAAAGTTCGCGAAGCGGATGGCGACACGAATTGAATTGAAGCGAATAACTGCACGAGCAACGATTGAAGCTAATTCTTATGGAGCAACGACGTAAAACAAAGAACCGATTCGGAATGGAAGGAACTGAAGGTAAGTAACTGAACTGTTTGATTTTAGGTTAAATATAAATGAATATATTCTGAGATAGTAACGAGGAATACACTTTTAAAAGTAGACGCACGAGAAATAGTAAGACTTGGAAATACTCCAGGGGACAAGTCCCTCGGCTGGAGTTCGAGGGATCGAACCTCTGAACTTGAATAACGAAAGCGAAACTTTGCAGGAGCAAAGTTGGAACTCGACCACACTGGTCGGAGTCTAGCAAGAGACAACTTAGCGCGCTCGCCCGACTGCGCTCTCCAGCGGTCGACTGCTAGAGAGGGGCGCTCTGATTGGACGGCGCTCGGCGGAGTGGGGCGCGCTGCGGAGTGGTGGGGCGCGCTTCCCCGGGCGGCGGACTGGCGAGCGTCGCTGGTGCTCGCGCACGCTTTTACATTTGACGATATATTTTTATATAGGTCTTAAAAATATGATTATGCAGTTACCGTCATAATTTTGACATGGTCTTAAAGCTAGGAACGAGACGAATAAGAATATATGCTTAGCTTAATTTTAACTCTAATATAATTTTAATTACAGGTCTTAGCGGCTAACGGAAGAGCGGAACGGAAGGAAGAGAAAGTAGGCGCCTTAATTCTAGCGGTGTTTGCGTTACATAAAATCGTGTACTTATAACTACAGAAAGGTAAGTATAGTAAAGAGTAGGTAAGTATAAAGGTAAGTATAGTAGGTAGGTATAGAAGAGCGAAGCGGAAGGTAAGTAGAAAGGAGCATGCAGAAGGTAAGTACAGAAGGTAAGTAGAGAAGAGTAGGTAAAGAAGAGTAGGTAGGTAGAGCGAGAGAGATAGCGAATTAGAGAGAGAAAGGTAGTGGGTGTGCGAGAGAGAAAGGTAGTGAGTGTGCGAGAGAGAAAGGTAGTGAGTGTGCGAGAGAGAAAGGTAGTGAGTGTGCGAGAGAGAAAGGTAGTGAATGTGCGAGAGAGAAAGATAGTGAGTGTGCGAGAGAGAAAGAGGATGCAAGAAAGAGAAAGAGATACTTATACTTTAGCGGTGTTCGTGTTACATGAATGTGTACTTATGTTCTAGACGGAAGAAAGGAAAATTAAGGAAGCGAAAGCGAGAAGAAAATAAAGAGAAGAATAAATGTGATGTAGAATAAAATGCTAAAATAAAAATATATAATTAATAGAACATGCATAATTAAATCTACGGATGCTTTTTCGAGCATCAACACGTCGGCGGACGTGACACCGGATCGGTAGTCTTATCTCCGCTCCCACTTGCTTTTACTCGCGAGCGCGCGGCTCGCCGTGGCGGCCATCTAGCGGCGGTGGCGCGAGGCTACGTATAGCAAGTGGGCGCGGAGTGGCGGCGGTCGGCGGGGAAGGTCTCGCGTCGGGATCTCCGACTTAACCGTCACACATTTAAAGTAGGAGAGTTAGTTTACCTTCTCAAGGAACCACGAAAAGACAAATTCGATGCACAGTATACAGGGCCACACGAGATCCTACAAATCCTACCACATAACAATGTAATGATTCAAATTGGCAACGGCCGTAAGATTGTACACGCGGACAAAATCAAGAAAGCGAACGCCCCTCCCCCACGCACCCCTGCGCTTGCCGCCCCACACTACTAAGCTACCTCTGTCAACTGCAACGGTCACACATGCGCGATGGTAAGAATCCTGTGGTGCGAACACTGCTCGCAACAACTGGTGGTGGACAATATGCAGTACACCTTCCCAGCCGCTGACATCAGGATGACCAGCCATGAGGACGTCGCCTCAAGAGGATTTGCCCCTGCCCACCCACCCGTCTACGACCCCCACGGCCCTCAGTGAGTTCCCGCATTCCGCGCCCTTAGCGCCTCACGAAATTCCGCCCTGCGTAATTTCTCCCCCCAGCCGGGAGGTGTGACGTTGGCTCAAACGCCAACGTTGGAATTAGTTAATTCATCGCATGCCACCTTTGAACCGCGCTATAGAATCTCCCCTGTAATATAAAACCTCGCCGTATATATTAAAATAAGTTAAGCCGAGAAATTAATTACTCTTCTATAGAACAATTAACATTATTAAATATTATATATATTACAATTAACATTCAAGAATCATTACTAATTATTATTAACTAAACATTACTTCTTCAATATTACATTCATTCAAGAATTATTATTCATTAACAATTAAAAGAGTCATTAATTTCCGTAATTAGATTAAGTACACAAACATTGTAACACAAACACATTATTATTAAGCTTAAAACCGTTAGTCATAACTATTAATTATTCCGAATAATTAATAGTTACGCCTATGATAACCCGAACGCTTTAACGAAAGTTAAAGCGTCATACACATTCACCCTACGCCCAATCCATAGCCTCAACTGAAGCGACATACACATCCACCTTACGCCCAATCCACACGCGCTCCCACCTGTGATGGTTATATAAGCAGGTTACGTAACGAGCACGTGCGATCCGCATAGCAACAGCGTTACACTGGTTATATAACCACGTTATATAACGAACATGTGCTTTTCGCCTAGCAACAGGCATATTTCGACGGTCCGCGCTCGGCCTATAAGTAACGGCCGAACGAGGCATCGCGCTCTCAGTCCGCGCTTAGACGCGCTACCGTGTACCTCTCAGTTCGCGCTCCGGCGCCTTACAGTGCACTTCTCTCAGTCCTCTCTCAGTTCGCGCTTAGTCGCCTCGTAGTGAACATCGATAAGTTTATTCGCGTCGTTCTTAATCCAAGTGCACGTGTTCGGCACACCGAATTCCTAATTCTACTTCTAACTCCATTCTAATTCTACTTCCAATTACATCCTAATTCTATTTCTAATTCCAAATTATCGCGTCTAATCCTTATTCTTATATTCCTTAATTCTTATACTTATTCATATTCCTTAATATATATATATTCGTTTCTTACATTATTATATTACCATTTTCGCCACGTGCAACGATTCTATTATTTTCCTTCGATCATTGTGTTTAGCGTTATATCCATAACTGTGGTTCTTAGTTCTACGATTAATATTATAATTATATTGTTTCTAATATTACGATTACAGTGTTCCTATTATCATTATATTACTATTATTTTGGTTGCTTCTTCGAGTATTGATTCTTTATCCCTCTCGTTTCTCTCTCTCCTTCTCAGTGCGCCTAAATCTCGTCTCCGTTTTATTAATTTAGTGAAGTGCTCTTGCTCTCGCGATCCCCGACATTCGTTCTCAGGGCGAGGACGATCACCTTGCGTGTCGATCCGCGCCGACGAACGAAGGGACGTGTCGCAAGCAGTCCGCGTATTCTTGTTATCGGCTATTGTTCGCGCACCGCGTGTTGGCGCCTCCTCTTCCTTTACGTTTCCCTCTCCCCGTGCTCCATGCGTCGCGTCCGTCGTGCCGGGAAGAAGTACCAACGTGCGAAACGCGCTCGTCTCGCACACTGCGCCTCCGCGCCTCCACCAGAACCAGTCGCCACCGAGACGATACCTCTGATCGACCTCACCGGTTCTGACGACGAACCGCAACGTCCGAGAATCGTTTCGGACCGACAGTTGACCCCGACGACCCTCCACGTTGTCTCAAACAAGAAGGGACGCTTCATCTTGCGCGGCCTGCTCAAGGTACACATAGTGCTCCCTCCACTTCCGCATCCAGAGGACATTTGTATTGAGGACCCGCTGTACGAACGTTACGTTCGTATCCGAAGGAGGCTCCTCCTCAAATATTATTAAGGCTGGTAAGTGAGCCGCCAGTTGGACCCTCCGCTTTAATTTCCCTTCCTACTCCCCTTTTTACGTCGAATCGGCATAGGAGCTACCCCGTAGATAGCAGTCCTTGATTAAACGCGGACGCAAGTGCCGCGTGGATCTAAGATCGAACATCCTTTTTTATTAAAATATCGCGTACGGAAGATTTCCATCATCCGGGACGTGACAGGTGATCCATCGCGGGGGGGTCCGTAGGGTTACGGGGTTCTCTAATGGTGACTCGGATCCATTGGAGGATATACCACAGTGGTGGTGGTCCGTAACCTAAAATCCTCTTGCTCCACCTCCTCGTGGTGGACCCTGGGCACTCACTAATCCCCTCGGGGTGCGGTGAGTGGCTAACGGAGCAAGGGGTACCTTGTGTCCTGAGTAGCAAGATGTCTACTCAAGGCCTCATACCGTAAACCGGTGGTCATGTTTTACCGGAACGGGGGGCTTGCCTTAACCGGCCGGCCCGCGAGGATGACAACCTCTATAAAAAATCCTTAACTCCAAGTTTTGATGCGCGGCGAGGGAGCACTCCCGGTTTAGACACCGGGACGTGGGTCGATGAGTGCATCTGACCGTTAGCGCATCGGTCCCGTGACACTTGCCCACCTCACGGTGTATTATGGGCTTGTTGACGCAGGCGGCTCTACGTCAATGGACATTGAATTCCCGCGCTTTAAAAAGTGGCCAACGAGTGAACCCGCATTCGAAAGGGTGCGGTTGTAACCAGGGCCGTTATGAAAAAATGATTACAACACAACGCAAAAAATCGGATGAAGAAGTAAGGAGGGGAGAGGATAGAGAGGATACGGATGGCGAGGGAATGACATTGGCAACACGAATGGTTATGATACAGACACAACAAAAGGAACTAGAAACACGGGACCAGGACAAGGTAGGAGGGATAGAGGAAAGGTCGGAGGAAAGGCCGGCGGAAGGGACAGTGGAGCCGGAATGGACGGGGAGATGGGAAGAGGATCTGGAAAAATGCCGGGGGGGGTGCACCAGCAGAGGTGGTGTCATCACGAGGAGTGGCGTTCCGAGGAGCACCACACCCGGAGCCACCATGCTGGGCCCACCTTCTTCCCCTCACGATGGGAAGACCAGCCCCGTGCTGTCCACAGGAAGAGGGGACTTGGGTGGCCTGTTTCAGCACCCAATGGACGTGGAGGAGGAGGAGAGGACATCTGGGGATAGGATGGAGACAGGAGGGAAGTTCTGGAAGAAGAAGGATAGGAGGGGAGAACAGATGAGGAAATATGATGGGAAGGATGTGCTCCTCAAGTTGGTGGCTACACTGGCGAGTGAAGTGTCCGACGCACTCGAAAAGGCCAGGGAGGTCGCCGACTACAATGTAGCGAACAGAAACGTGAAGGTCTTCTACAAAAGCTTGGCACAGGACACGGCCAAGGCAATAGAAAAGATTATAAGGACGAGGGATACAATGTGGGACGTCAGGATGGAGGAAATTAGGAATACGGAAAAAGAAAAGATAAGGAAGATAAAGGAAGACCGGGAGAAGGAAAGGAGGAGGATTATAGGAGGAGGAACACAGGAAGTGGGCACAATGACTGAATGGATCGCCCCCAAAATCGTGAGGGATATCCGGATCGGGGAAGAATCGGACGCCTCAGGTATGGCGAGCTCCACCAGCAGGAAGTCGTACGCGCAGATTATGGGCTCAGGGAAGAGGAAGAAGGAGATCTCCCCGACGAAACCAGGGGTGAAGAAGAGCAGAGGTGAGGGGAAGGTAATACAGGATACCACAACGGAGGATCCTGGTACGGCAAGGGATTCGGGAGCCGAGTCGTCATCGGTGGATTCAGATGGAAGCTCCGGGGAGTCCCTCAAGAGAATCCTTGGCCTCATCTGGGAAAGGGCAGAAGAGAAGAAGAAAGAAAAGAAAAGGAAAAAGAAGAGAAATAAGAAGGAAGGGGAGAAGAGGGAGCTAGGAGAAAAAGAAAAGGATAAGAAAGGGACCAAGAAGGAAACGGAAGGATGGAAGGTAATAGAGAAAAAGAGAGGAATAAAGGTAACCGAGGCGAGGGTCGAGGAATCGGCCACAAGCGGAGGTGAAGGATTTAAAAGAGAAAAAAAAAAAAAAAAAAAAAAAAAGTATAAAGCCGAAATGGACAGTGCCAAGATCGGACGCAATAGTGATCAGAATCGAGAAAAAGGACGATTTCAAATCAGTATGCGCAAAAATTAATAGTGATCCAAGCAATATGGAAAAGATAAGGCGAGTACGGCGCACTCAAAGTGGGCAAGTCCTCTTAGAAGTAGGAGAAAATGAGGACACAGAAAAAATAAGAGAGAGGATCGAGAAGACGTTGGACAAGAACCAGGGAATTAGAGTCCTTCAAAAGACTTTTGAAGTCGAACTGAAGGACCTTGACCCAGTAGTAGAGAGAGACGAGGTCACTAAGGCCGTTACCGGAGCGCTAGGCGTCGCGATGGAGGACCTACGTCTCAAAGTTTTGAGACCCACAAAAATGGGCACGCAGGTAGCGGTGGTAGAGATACCACTCAAATACCTGAAGAAAGTAGTAGCGATTAATAAAATTAGAGTAGGTATGACGGTGGTAAAAATGCACCCGTCACCGAAAATTATAAAGTGCTTTAGGTGCCATGCAATTGGCCACTTCAGCACCAATTGTAGGGAGAAAATTACAGACAATAAACGCTGTAGGAGATGTGGTGTAGATGGCCATGAAATGTTTGAGTGCCACAGCCAAGCACGATGCACGGTGTGCGTCGCAAAACGGCTACCGTTCGAGCATATTATGGGCTCGATGGCGTGTCCCGGATATAGGGCGAAGGTCAGAGACCTCAAGGACCAATTTGCGAGGTTCCATCAATTAAGCAATGCTAATATTGCAACTTAATTGTAATAAGAGTAAGATAGCACAGGATATCCTGAAGCAGACCTTTACAACAAAAAAGGTCGATGTGGCATGCTTACAGGAACCGAACCACATCGAAAGAGGTTGGGTGAGTTCCCTGAGCGGCATGGCCGCTATTGCCATCGAAAATAAGGACTTTAAAGTACCTAAAAGTAAAGTGATAACCGGTCAGAGTTTTACGGGCATTAAACTCGGTTTCATCACAATTGTAAATATATACATATCACCTAATTGTAGTAGAGAAGATTTATACACATACCTGGAAGAACTTCGCGTCGCAAGAAGACAGTGGAAGGGTCCGGTCCTTTTAGTCGGAGACCCGAACGCGAGATCGCGACAGTTCGGAGACAGTAGAGGCAGTTTTAGGGGCCAGGTCCTGGAACACTATGTACAGGCCATGGGCCTCATCCCCGCAGACATCAAGGGAGGGACGTACACCTTTCACAGGGGTCGTAGAAGATCGAAGATTGATATTGCGGTCTTCAGCGGCTCCCTGTTGAATAGAGTGTCGAGCTGGATCGAGCATGAACGTAATGAATCGGACCACAAGACATGCATGCACAGGGTGGACATGCAGGGAAAGGGGCGATACATACAGACAATGCGACACGTAAGGGACTGGTCCTGGAACCTGAAGTCGTTCGATCCAGATAGATTCATGAGGACGTTCCAAAGATTAAATGTAAATATAGATTTTAATAATGTAAATACAGAAGCGATAGACAAGTACTTTAGAAATATTACCAAAGCGTGCGAGAAGACTATGCGGAAGAAATCTAACCGATTTCGACACAAGGAGAATCCGTGGTGGAATAGTGAGCTGACAGATCTCAGAGTCAAACTCGCTAGGGCAAAGAGACGCTGGAAAAAGAAGAAAGCCAGAGGCCAAGATTATACCCAAGAAAAAGAAGAGTTTAAATTGTTGAAACGCACGCTGAAATACAAGATTTACGACGCGAAAAGGGACTCCTGGAAGCAGTTTGTGAAGCTACTGGAGGATGATATATGGGGCCGTCCATTCCAGGTCATCCGAAGTAAGATCAAGAGTAGGATGCCGCCTCCAGCGCTGGAAGCAAAAGATGCGAGGGTAATATTGAATACCCTGTTCCCTAGGGAGCAGAATTCCATCATCTACGATCCACCAGGTCGACAACTACAATGCACGGGGATCAGTAGAGGGGCCTTATGGGACATCGCCCATGAACTAGACACCAAGAAGGCACTGGGTCCGGATAAACTTCCACTGGGCATTATTAAGATGGTGGCAATGGAAGATCTGAATAATCTGGTCCGGATTATGTCGGGTTGTATAACATCCAACTACATCCCGGCAAGTTGGAAGTGCTCGCGCGTGATCCTATTGAGAAAGAATAACGAGGACAATATCAACCCGTCCAATTTCAGACCGATTTGTATCGGAAGCGGGCTTAATAAGATCTACGAGAAGATTTTGGAGATAAAGATCCACGAACATCTGGGACAGATCCCGTTCCACCCGGATCAATACGGTTTCCGGAAGGGAAAATCCACAATGGACGCCATGGAAAAGGTGACGGACCATATGAACAGGAGTAATAAACAGAAGAAATTTGGAATCCTGATAAGTTTGGACGTAAAGAACGCGTTTAATAGCCTCTCCTGGGGTACCATCTTTGAAGAATTTAGGAAAAGAGGATTTCCGGTTGAAACGCAACGATTGATCCAGGGATACCTTAAAGATCGGCAGATCATTTATAAAGCATCGGATAAAAAGATCAATATCCGAATAGAAAAGGGCGTTCCACAGGGGTCGGTGATTTCCCCTACCCTGTGGAACATAGTCTATGATGATCTGTTGAAAAAAGATTTCGGACATATTGTACAGGTCATTGCATATGCGGACGATATTGCCGTGTTCGCATCACATAGGAACTTGGACATATTAAAGCAAGAACTGGAGAACGCTGTAAATCAGATAGTGGCACCATGGTTAGAAGAAAAGGGACTTGAGATGGCTCCTAAAAAGACTAAGTTTATATGGTATAATAGGAAAAGGACACCACCGGACTTTAAACTACTGGTATTGGGCAACCATATTAAAGCCAGCGAGGATATGAAGTATCTGGGCGTCTATTTCGACAGATACCAGACTAGTAGAGTCACCGGAGAACTGACGCGACTCATGGCCAATATCGGGGGGCCTACCTTTTATGGCAGGCGGCTCTATTATAACATAATAGACTCGATCGTGTGTTACGGGTGTGTAATATGGGGAAGAAAAGCACTGAAGTACGAATACAATAGGAAGTACCTAGAACGGATACAAAAGCAGATGCTCAGTAGAGTAACGAGCAGTTATAGAACAGCGAGTAGACTGGCATTATGCGTAATAGGCGGACTCTTACCTATTAGATACAGGATAGAAGAACGATGCAGGATATATGAGGCCCGCATGGAACGCCCTCTTACACCAGAGGACAGTGACGTTGTCAGAAGTGAGAAGCTGGAACACCTGGAACAGAGAAAGACAGAGATTAGCGAGGAAATATGGGGGAGCTGGGAGAAGGAATGGCAAGAGGACAATAGGGATGTCGCTTTGTGGACACGGAAGTTAATACATAGTCCGATACGATGGAAGGAAAGAAAGTGGGGGAGTATTAATTTCCACCTCACGCAGGTTTTGTCGGGACATGGGGTGTTTGGAAATTACAGACAGAAAGTACTTAGGAAGGCGGAGACAGATGAGTGTTGGTGGTGTGTGGGTAGGAGAGATGACGCCGAACACACGCTGATAGAGTGTCGAGAGTGGGAGATGGAGAGAGAGGAGTTGGAGAGGAGGATTGGAAGGAGAGTGACAACGGACACAATAGTAGATGTCATGTTGAGCTCGAAGGAGGGATGGAACGAAGTAAATAATTTCATCAATGAAGTTATGAAAGGGAAAGAAAAGTGGGAGAGAGAGATAGAGAGGGAGGAGAGGGAGAGAGATGCGATCACCTAGAGGAAGATTATGCTTACCCTAAGAGTATACTTACCTTTGGTATGACTCCCATTGAAGATGGAGACATCGGAAGATGGACACGATCACGATTCCTGAAATAAATAAGATATGTAAATAGAGATAGAGATTAGAGTAAATAAGTCAGATTAAGTTATATGTATATAGTTAAGAGAAGCAAAGAACAGGCGTGGAGAGGAAAGAGAGTAAGAAGACGGGTCAAGTGACATGCCAGAAGCGGAGCCTTGACCCGTCGAGAAACTCCTCGCATCGGAGGAGGGAAAGGTGAGCCCGGGAAACGGGCTCACCTGGCGGTGGGGTTTTAGTCGGTATTACCGGTCCGTCTGACTGGTCGAGTCCGACACTCACCCGGCTCACAGTCGGGGTGGTTAGTGCGTAAATGCATTTCCCCACCGTCTTAACAAAAAAAAAAAAAAAAAAAAAAAAAAAGGTGACCCATCCCAGCGGATCGAATAGCTTCGCGATCGTCGAGAGGATTGCGCGTTTTGACTGAGGAACCTTGTTCCCTAGCGTGACCTCGAAACGAAACGAATCCGTGTCCGGATTCCACGTGACTCCGAGGACCTTGAGACTTTCGTCGGGCTGCAGCGATTTTCCTCCCGCGAGCCCATGACCGGTAGGATCGATATCGGACATCAGTAGTGGAGAATTACTTGCCCAATTTCTTAGGCGGAGCCCGGCCCCTTTCAACAACGCGATTAGTTGATCGCGTGTCTCCAGCGCGAGTTCTTTGTTCTCGGCCCCGAACAAGCAATCGTCCACATAAATTTGGCCGTCCAAAATGGGACAGGCCAACGCATATTTTGATCCATCGTCCCGTGCGAGTTGTTTTAGAACTCGAAGAGCGAGATAGGGAGCGGGCGCGGTCCCGTAGGTAACCGTACGAAGCTGATAATGTCTAATGGGTTCCGCGGGAGTCGGACGCCAAACAATTCGTTGATAATCAACATCGCGTGGATCAACCAATATCTGTCGATACATTTTTGCAATATCGGCAATGTAGACGTACCGATGTAATCTCCAACGTAGAACGACCGCGGGCAACTCCGTCTGAAGCTTTGGACCGACCCATAGATGGTCATTGAGCGAGGTGCCATTTGACGATTTGCAAGACGCGTTAAAGACGACACGAAGATGTGCGGTCGTGCTCGTGTCTCGAATGACGGCATGATGCGGAATGTAGACTGTTTGCGAAGAGATCGGCTCCGGATCGCGAAGTTCGGTCATGTGACCGAGATCGTCGTACTCTTTCATAAAATTTGAATATTCCGCCGCGAGTGTCTGATTGGACTGAAGCCGCTGTTCCTGGCGGGACCACATAATTTTATCCGCGGGGAAGGATGACCCGATCCCGATTGGGGGGCCTTGGACGAATGGCAACCGTACGCAATATTGCCCGTTCGATGCGCGAGTGTGCGTGGCGACGAAATGGTCTTCGCACTCCTTTTCCGCTGGAGTAAGGTGTGTTTGTACGGGGAGCTCTTCAATTTCCCAAAATTCCCTCAGCGCGATGTCTAGTGCATCGGAGGTTAGAATGTGGTGTGAATTTACTTCGCGACACGGTGTCGCGGGTTGATTCGGAAAAGGACCGGAGAGGATCCACCCCAGAGTGGTGTTCTGCGCTACCGGTTGAGTGGGTTCGCCCTTCCGTACCCCATCGAGCAAGAGCGATCCGTAAATATCAGCTCCAATTATCATTTCAATTGGATCCTGACTGAAAGGTGCGTCGTCCGCGAGATCAAGACCCCGAATATGAGCTAAGTTCAAGTTACCGGTGACGCGAAGTGGCAGGTAACTTGACAATGATTTGACGATCAATGCGTTAGTGGAATATGCAGACCCTGTTCGGCGGGTTGACGTAATGGTCAAGTTTGTCGCAGCCGTACACCTTGTCTCACCATCACCGACGCCGGTGATTGCGATGGAGACGCGAGATCGCGGTGTTCGCAGACGCTGAGCGAGATTTTCATTAATGATAGACACAACGGATCCTTGGTCGAGCAGAGCGCGAACGCGTTGCGTACGATTCGAACTCGATTGTACGTCGATCCGCGCGGTCGCGAGAAGAATTCGAGCCGAAAGTGCGGTCGTTTGGAACACGGAATGCGATGTAATTTGACTGGTGTTCGCTTCCGCGCTGGTGCTAGCAAGCCCTGCCTCGCGCTCGTTTCCCGATTTCGCCGCGTTGTCAAAGTGAAGCAAGGTGTGGTGTCGCTTTTTACAAGTGTAGCACCTATAAGAATTTGGGCAGGAACGAATATTGTGTTTCGCGCTCAGGCAATTAACGCAACGGTTTCCTTGCTTCACATACTCGAAGCGTTGTGAGGCGGTTTTATCACGGAAGGTCTTACATCGGTAGAGGGGGTGCTCCCCTTTGCACAATGGACAACTCCGATCTGCGTACGTCGTCGTATGAACCGGAGCTGATCGCGCGGGACCTGATTTCGCTGTTGAAGCGCGTGCAGACGGGACGCTGGTCGGTGAGATGGCCAGCGACAACGCCTCGAGAGACTGAATTCGCGCTTGGAGAGAATTATCGAGGTCTTTGTATTTTGGGAACTCCGTCAACGCTCTTAGTTCGAATTCCCGATCGCGGCGCGACGTTTCATGAGACTATTGACCACGAGACAGACAAGTATTTCATCCCACGAGTGAACGGCGCAACCTAAACCGCCTAACGCTAAAATGGCCATGTTGGCACGGTCGCGAATGTCGGAGAGAGCGGCTTTGCTTTCGATATCGGCGCGCGGGAAATTTAACAAAGTCTGTACATGAGCGGTTATCAAGCGACGCTTGTTGTCATACCGTTTTGTCAACAGCTCCCATGCGATGCTGAAATTCGCCTTAGTGACCGCGAGGTTACGAATAGTATCGAGCGGCTCCATCTGTAGGCACGAAAACAAATATTCCAATTTGGATACCTCTGATTCGGATTGATTGTCAATAATCATAGCCGTAAATCGGTCGCGAAAACTCTCCCACTCGACGAGGGCGCCGCTGAAGGTGGGCAGGTGTTTTCGCGGGAGGTGGTCGTTTGTTTTCGTCCATCCTTCGGTTGACCGAGTCCCCTTGTCGCCGCCGTCTGTTTTGTTGTTGGAGTCCGCGTTGCTTTCTTCCTCGAGTCGCCCAAGGACCTCCGCCATGACATCGGGTGTATCCATATACACCTCGTGGAGGCTCACAAAATGACTCTCCGTGAAGTATGTTAACTTCTTGTGCTGCTCGGCGGTTGCACTGGCGACGATTTGTCGATTGAGCGACTGGCACTCCTTGAACGCATCGTCCAGCTTGGACATGCGATTGCGCACCGTCGCGATAGTATGATTAGCCTTGCCAATATTTTTAAAATTGTCTAATGACCGGTTCACCACATGCGCGGCATCCCTTAGCTGGGCGAATAGCACGTCGAGAGCGTCCATATTGAATATTCAAATGTTCCGAGGTTCACTCGCACAATTCGGCACAAGATTCACACAGATCCGGCTCGAAGGACCAAAATGTTTAGTAGGCGAATTGTCGCCGGGCCGAGTCAAGTTAGGTGAAACTTGACCACCCAAAGGATAGCCGTTCTATCCTGAAAAGGATCGGAGTGAATGGGTGCCGAATAAAAAGGCTCTTGTTGGAGATCGGAAACGCGAATCAGTGGGATTTCGTCGGTGTAGTGAAGAACTTTGTACACGGTTTAACAAACGTTTAATAAATACAATAACAACAGAAATAACGATTACTAGTACACTACGAGACGCGGCGAGAACACTGAAGACGGACGAACGAGGTAACTCACGATGTGAGAACGCTTAACGCAAGAGGCGGTTTTCGATATATGTAATACGTGTTTACGCGTGTACTGTATCACGACGAGTGCCGATCAGTCGGTAGGCAACCGAAAATCCACCTGTTCGGTGGCTAACGAGGTGAGGGGGCCGCGCGGATGACGTGACGTCATCCGCGAGGCTACGCGACGACGGTGAGAAGGATCGGTAGCTTACGGGATGCCGGAACATTACTCCCCCCCTTGCCGAGACGTAGTTTCGGCAATAGGTGCGCGGTCGTTGACCGTCAGTTGTCAGCTGACGACGGAGACGTGTTTATCTCGACCGGCAATCGACACAGTTTGACGATTGGTCGTTTGAATGTGGTAGTCGCGGTCCGAACAGTGACGACGCGCGTAATGTCGTCCTTGCCCGGATGGAGATCAGTCACGCGAGCGAGGGGCCATTTGGCCGGTGGCGTTCGTTCATCTCGGACGAGTACAAGATCGCCTACGCGGAGGCATTGTGCCTTTGCTTGCCACTTCGACGCAGAAAGGAATTGCTGCATGTATTCCCGTGACCACCGCGACCAAAAGTGGTCAAGAAATTGACGCAAAAGTTGCCATCGTGACAAACGTGAACGCGGAGTGTCTGCGAGGTCCGGTTCAGGAATAACGTTAAGTGCGTCGCCGATAAGGAAGTGTCCCGGAGTGAGCGCGGAGAGATCGGACGGGTCGTCGGACAGTGGACAGATCGGCCGCGAGTTCAGCGAGGCTTCGATTTGTGCGAACAGTGTCGCATATTCCTCGAACGTCAGAGGGGATTCTCCGATTACGCGGCGCATGTGAAATTTCGTGGATTTCACTGCGGCTTCCCATTTTCCCCCGAAGTGTGGCGCGGACGGAGGATTAAATATCCACTGCGTCCCTAGGTTAGCGACACTGTTCGCGATCGCGTGAGCTTCTCGCGAGGCGCGTGTGAACATTCTACGCAGTTCGGCATCCGCACCGACGAAATTCGTGCCACAGTCGCTCGAAAGTGTACGGCAAATGCCTCGTCGTCCGGTGAACCGTTTATACGCGGCTATAAACGCGTCAGCTGTGTAGTCCGATGCGAACTCGAGATGGACTGCACCGGTGGCCATGCATACAAACAACGCGAGGTATCCTTTGAACACCTTGGCTCCTCGGCCACGTGCAGTTCGCCATTGAAATGGGCCTGCGTAGTCAACACCGGTGTTTACGAATGCCCGCGCGATCGTGACGCGGCGAGACGGGAGTTGTCCCATTATTTGGGTACACTGACGAGCGGCATGACGAGTGCACGTAACGCACCGATTGATAAACGCTCGTACTGGTTGTCGACCGCCGACAATCCAATACGATTGCCGTATTGTCGCGAGAGTGAGCTGTGGGCCGGCGTGCAGGTTCTGTAAGTGCGCTTTGGCGATGACGAGCGAAGTGAACGCAGAGGACCGCGGCAAAATGATCGGGTGTTTTTGATCCGCATCGAGGAGTGAGTGCCGCAGTCGTCCTCCCACGCGCAAGATGCCGTTGGCGTCCACGAAGGGCATCAAGTTAACGAGGCGGCTTGACTTAGGTAGGACGCTGCCTTGAGAAATTGAACGCATTTCAATCGCGAAATGCTCCGTCTGAGTCTGGCGAATCCAAAACTGACGTGCCTTTTCCATTTCAGCGACTGTCACGGGACCTGCCTGACCGCGATCCGCTCGTGTCACCCTCAGCCGGCTCATCGCTCGAAAACATAATGCCGTTATGCGCAGCAACCTGGTAAGTGAAGAGAAACGTTCGATTAACCTCCACGAAGGTGTCGGTGCGGCATGTAACGTTGACACTTTTTTATCAGGTCGCCTTTTTATCGGTAGCTTACGGGATGCCGGAACAGCTCTCGATGGTCGTCTTCGGTTTAACGGTCGAACTCCACTTTATTAGCGCGATAGCGTCGCGATTAGAGCACGTATGGAAAAAGCGGGCGTGAAACTGCACGCGCGATATATTCCGTCGAACGACAAAGATTTCGGGAATTTATACAAGGCCCGTTGAGCGAGAGCGAGAGGAACCGTTACGGCGATCGAACTATACTTGTACGTGGTAGACAAAGAACAGAACGTTTGAACCTGTAATCGAGGCGATGATCGATAGATCATCGGTTATTGGTCGTTCGCCGTTACGATTACGTCAGCTGGGCGACACGCATGCGTGACTTGGTTACGCGTCGCGATTAGTCGAATCGGACCAAGCCGCATGCGCGCCCGGGTACTTTGATTCCGGAACAAGAATGTTGTCCTCGATAACATATGTCAAGGTCAAGATCATCGGAGCTGCCTCCCCTAAACGTAAGGTTTACCTTATTTTGTTTTTTAAGGTTTTACCTACTCGACCACCTATAGCTCAGTTATACAGAGTGTTTCGCAACAGGTGGGAGAAAATTTAAGGGGTGGTTCTCGACGATAATGTAAGACGAAAATGAAGAATAAAAAAATTTCGATTTCGGCTTCGTTATTTAGTTATTAACAATTAAAAATCCGCCTAAAATGCTGCAACACTTCTGACAAAAGTATACGTTGCGTACGTCACACAGTCGCGCGACAGTCTCGTATCAAGGAGTGATGCCCGTTTGGACTCCGACCGATTGGACACGTCCCGATTGGACGGTGCCGATTGGACGCGTTCCTTTTCGACTCCGTGCCGATTGGACTCGTGCCGTTTGGACGCCGTGCCGGTTGGACGCCGTGCCGATTGGACGCCGTGGCGGCTGAATTCATGACGTTTGGACGCCGTAAATTTTATAATCATTGCTTCTCGAAGTCTACATATGGTGTACATACGGTGACATTGTATTGTGAAATATATGGGAACCTATTAAATTTGGATTTGAATTTTAATTTTTATGTGTTTCTTCAGACTCGTGCCTTTTGGACGCCGTGGCGGTTGGATTCATGACATTTGGACGCCGTAAATTTTATAATCATTGCTTTTCGAAGTCTACATATGATGATATTGTATTGTGAAATATATGGTTAACAACGCCCGATTAACAACAACTTCAGTTATCTAGCCAAACCTAACCCAGACTAATGTCATTTCCGCTCGCTCTTAAAATAAACTTTCCGGAGTAAGATTCGGAATCACCCCCCTCCGATGCTTTACATAATTAATTCTTAATCATAATTTAATGGTTAACAACGTCCGATTAACAACAACTTCAGTTATCTAGCCAAACCTAACCCAGACTAATGTCATTTCCACTCGCTCTTAAAATAAACTTTCCGGAGTAAGACTTCGGAATCACCCCCCTCCGAAGCTTTACATAATTATTTTTCATTAATAGATTCTTAATCATAATTTAATGGTTAACAACGCCCGATTAACAACAACTTCAGTTATCTAGCCAAACCTAACCCAGAATAATGTCATTTCCGCTCGCTCTTAAAATAAACTTTCCGGAGTAAGACTTCGGTATCACCCCCCTCCGAAGCTGTACATCATTATTTTTCATTAATAGATTCTTAATCATAATTTAAAATTTAATAGATTCCAAATCATATTTAATCATATATTTCACAATACAATATCACCATATGTAGACTTCGAAAAGCAATGATTATAAAATTTACGGCGTCCAAACGTCATGAATCGAACTGCCACGGCGTCCAATCGGCACGGCGTCCAAACGGCACGAGTCCCAAGAAACACATAAAAATTAAAATTCAGATCCAAATTGAATAGATTCCAAATCATATTTAATAATATATTTCACAATACAATATCACCATATGTAGACTTCGAAAAGCAATGATTATAAAATTTACGGCGTCCAAACGTCATGAATCCAACCGCCACGGCGTCCAATCGGCACGGCGTCCAAAATGCACGAGTCTCAAGAAACACATAAAAATTAAAATTCAGATCCAAATTTAATAGGTTCCCATATATTTCACAATACAATATCACCGTATGTAAACTTCGAAAAGCAATGATTATAAAATTTACGGCGTCCAAACGTCATGAATACAGCCGCCACGGGGTCCAATCGGCACGGCGTCCAAACGGCACGGCGTCCAAACGGCACGAGTCCAATCGGCACGGAGTCGAAAAGGAACGCGTCCAATCGGGACAGTCCAATCGGGACGTGTCCAATCGGTCGGAGTCCAAGTGGGACACCCCCGTATCAAGTGACAAACGCATGCATACCTTGGTTCTCATTTGGGGCCACAGCGAGATGACAATGTTTAATAGATTGTTGGACGACATTGAACCTACCTACACGTTAAAATCCACAAGGGCATTTCTAATATCCGCCCTATGGAATTATCGAGTAGAAGGGGTCAATGCCTTTTCACTATTATTACTGAGGGGAATGAGGAGAATGTAAAGAACTGGTAATCCTTTAATGTTGAAACACTGCACTTTATTGAACTTGATTTACGTCGGGAGACTCGCTCCCAGACGGAATGGACATCTTGAGGTTGTGTGATTTCTGCCGTCGGATCGCGAACGGAAATCTTCAACGCGTGCAACGGAGATCTTGCCGCGGACAGGGGCACGACACGCGACGCGAACAGAGCATAAGCTAGTCGACGATTTTACAACCCTTTGCAATTACAAATGGTTTTCAATGTGACCACCATTTTCATTCACATCTTTGAGGACATGCGATTTCTGCGAACGGAAATCTCCGACGCGTGCGGAAAAAATCGTCCATACAAGCCAGCATCCGTATGCACACTGGTTCAAGACAGCTGATGAGGCCAATGCCTGAGCCCGATCGATAAAACAAATGCCGATCTACAGCAGCAAACGCCCGCCGATTTACAGCTTATGCTGTGTTCGCGTCGCGTGTCGTGCCTCTGCCCGCGGAAAGATCTCCGTCGTCGAAGCATCGAAGATTTTCGTTCGCGGAGGCACCCGGTCAGGCTCCGCTCAAGATCTCCGTCGCGATCCGATGGCAGAAATCACACGACTTCAAGATGTCCGTTCCGTCTGTTCAAGTTCAATAAAGTGCAGTGTTTCAACATTAATGGATTACCAGGTCTTTAGATTCTCCTCATTCCCCTCAGTAATAGAAGTGAAAGGGCATTGACCCCTTCTACTCGATAATTCCATAGGACGGATATTGGAAATGCCGTTGTGGATTTTAACGAGTAGGTAGGTTCAATGTCGTCCAACAATCTATTAAACATTTTCACCTCGCTGGGGCCCCAAATGAGAACCAAGGTATGCATGCGTTTGTCACTTGATACGAGACTGTCGCGCGACTGTGTGACGTACGCAACGTATACTTTTGTCAGAAGTGTTGCAGCATTTTAGGCGGATTTTTAATTGTTAATAACTAAATAACGAAGCCGAAATCGAAATTTTTTTATTCTTTATTTTCGTCTTATATTATCGTCGAGAACCACCCCTTAAATTTTCTCCCACCTGTTGCGAAACACCCTGTATATATTATCCACATTCAGTATATGGATACTGTGAGTACAACAATTTATGTAAATATATTATTTTAATGCGCTTGTGCGATAATTACATTTGTATAACTAGTATAGAGATATGTATACATGTTTGAATCGATTACATTTCTTTCTCTCTTATACAGATAATATATTTCTTCTAATTTATTCTTATGAAAGCTTTATTTTTAAAGGGAGTTGCTACTGTTTTCATACTGTGTGAGACATTAACAAAGGCTATGTATACAGCACTGTGGAGCAAAATTAATGAATTATCTCCTAAGCTTAATAAGAATTTAAGAATGACAATGACAGATTATGAAATTGCAGCAATGAACACATTGCAGCAACAATTTCCATTAAGCAGTGTAAAAGGCTGCTGGTTTCATTATAACCAGGTTTGTATATACTAATATTCTAGAAAATATATATACCTCTCATAGAAGATATAATCTTAATTCAATTTTTCGTGATAAAGGCTTTATTACGAAAATGGCGCTATTTAGGTCTAGCAGATGCGCCAACCAAAGTATTGTCGATGGCAATGACTTTAGCGTTGACTCCTGAAGAGCTTATTGAAAAAGGTTTCTCTGAAAGTCATAATGAATCTGCTTCAATAATTCCTGAATATCCAGCAATAGAAACTTTTATTAAGTATTTACAAACTACGTGGCTACCAAAAATGAAAAAAGTTTCAGTACATGATTGTCCAATAAGAACAAACAATATATCAAAATCCTATAATAATATTGTTTCGTCAAAGTTAGGAAAAGGAAAAAAGGACGTATGGAAATTTTTGGGTAATTGTATTTTGTTTATATAAAATATTTGTAATGTATTGAATTTGAAGGTGAACCGGGCACTCAGTCCTATGGGACCATTGTACCCGGGCCCGTTGAAAGTTGGGCTACCGACTCATATAAGGCGCTCAAGCAGGGCGGCCTCTCTACCGGTGTACCAGTGGCCCGTGGTGATTCCCACGAGCCTTGGCTTGGGTGAGTTGGTCCGCGGCAGGGCTTTCGTTCGCCCACTTACGGTTTTTAGGCCGCTGGGGTCCCTTATGGCACCTACTAACCTGGGCTACCGCCGAGGTCGTCCCACGCAGGCCTGGTGATGCTGGAAGCAGACATCGGCCTACGCGGTCCGGGCCCCGGGCGGCCCAGGCTGACTCTCCTATCCGCCACCTGGAGACGCGCTCGGTTGCCACTCAACCCTCCTGGAGGGCTTCGCGCGCAGGGCCCGAGGCATACACCCTACCATACAACCATACATGCATCCGAAGCACTCACACAGTCATACTGCCAAGCCGCGATAGGCCCTCCAGGCCAAGAAAATATTTGTATACTATTACGTATTTTCTCCCCCTCTCCTTTTCTATTACAATGTGACGGTTACATCCTTCCCGGCGCGAAACTGTCCCCATCCACAAGAACACCGCCAAGCGCCCCGCGAATACCGCGCCCCGCGATACAGCGACGCGCGAGTTCGACTCGCGGCCGCCAGAGGGCCACCGCACGAAACCGGTTTCTCGCGGCTAATTATGTGCACGCTCGCCCATAATTACCGCGAGCAAACCCCAAATCGGGGAGACGAGCCAGGCCGGTATAGTACCGAGTATACCATTGAGGTGAAAGGAACCAAGAAGGCATACAGGCGAGAATCTCCTCTTTTTGGAGTTTACGAAGGAGAGAGCGTGCCTCCGATCTTCCGATCGAGACCCGATCCTCCGCCCGAATCCGAGTGGTGGAAAACCTACGGGAATCCCGGCCTTCCCCAGTGGCGAAACGCCGAGCGGGAACCTACACCAGGCCCGGGTGGTGAAATACCTACGGGAGTCCTTTCCTTCCCCAGTGGCGAAACGCCGAGCGGGAGCCAACCAGGCCCGGGTGGTGAAATAACCACGCGAATCCCCTCCTTCCTCCGTGGCGAAACGCCGAGTAGGAACACCTCCTGCATTTCTCTCCTCTCCGACCGAACACCGCGCGACCGTTACTCCAAGCAAACGGCTATTCCGAGCGACCGCACTTCCGAGCGATCGCTCCACCGAACGAACGCTACACCAAGCGATCTCCGATTGACGCCCGACCAAACCCCGCTACTTTACATTCGCGGTACCAGCAACCTTGGACAGCCGGCTGACACGGCAATCCTTCCATCACACCGGACAACCGTCACAACAAGATAAGAAAATGATTTGTTATTCAAGACAAATTAGTTCTTAACTGTTGAAGCCTGAAACTGGGCTATACTCAGTGGACAGGTGAATAGGATTAAATAAAGATTAGTATGCTCTGTATCTAACGACTTTATATGAAATGTTGCTTGTATTACGCGTCCTTCAGTCCGGAAAGTATCTCCATAAGAGCAAGTCGCGTAATACAAGCAACATCTCATATAAAGTCGTTAGATACAGAGCATACTAATCTTTATTTAATCCTATTCACCTGTCCACTGAGTATAGCCCAGTTTCAGGCTTCAACATTAACTTTACAGAACATCTGGAACAGCTAATAATAGACGAAGAAATTAAGGTAAAAAGATTAAGTACAGGACAATCAGTACGTCGTAAAAGCAATAATAAAACTACACTAAGGAACAATAAAGATAAAGAATGAAACATTACAGAAGCATCTCGCTAATAGAAGGTTTGTAACACATCTTAAACTGCATTTATTATAATTGTGTTCATAATTGTATTTATCACTTTTAGCTTTAATGGTATACAAAATACTTCTTTGGGCAGTTCTACTCTAAATCACATCGAACGTGTCTGTGGATTTTTATGAAATTTTGTAACATTGTAGAACCCAGTGCATGAAACAAAATCCCGTTACTCGTTCCTCGGTATTGTTTTACCTTTTCGAGTTATGAGGGTCAAAAGTTGAGTATATATGTACTCCTTATGTTGAGGCCGTTTCGCCCAGTTTAAAACCCGCGCCGTCTTCCATGCTAGCGAGACACGCGGGCGCGTTCTCAAAGCTCGCAAAACCGAGCTAATCAGTCTTGTCTTGATCGCGACATCGAACGCTTCAAAGGAGAACATAGCTAACGAGTATTATTATCCGCTGTAACATTCGACCGCACGCGTTTATGCTCATTTGCGGAGCAACGCGTGAAACTCGCACCAACACCGACGATCTGTACCACGTACTTTTGGAATTTTATAATAAATCTGATCCGGAGTCTAACACGCTCTGAAAAGCACGAACGCCTTAAGAAAATATGATTCTGCAGCATCAAACGGTCTTCTTAATGTTGTGCAAATTTCAGGCAAGAGCATTAATAATTGTCAAAGTTACTATTTACAGTTCAACGTTGCATATGACTTAGAGTTTAGTGTATAGCCCATAGAAAAGTTTGCTAGTTTGACTCACAGTCAAGTCATGCGTAAAATTGAAATTTTGTACCTTTGACAAGATCTTGAATATTGAAAAGATCCTTTTAAAATGCTGCTCCTCAAGGTTATTTCGAATTTTCAAAAAAAAAAATATTGTTTATAATAATTAAAAAGGACAGAGCTGTATGTTACATTCTCTTGGTTATACTTTATAACTTCACACATGTAATGTTGGTATTTATAACAGTCTTTCAGTTATAATATTTTAAAAATAGTATTCATCAAATTTCGACTTTCATAACTAAAAAAGCTTAAACTGTATCGATGAACAAGTAATGGAATTTTGTTTCCACTTGGAGTAGAATTGCCCATTTATATTTTAAGAATGTTTTCTTATAAAAGATGTTTATACATTTCCTGGTTTTTAGGTTAACTTTAAAGGAATTCTTATTATCTTTTTATAAGGGCAACAAGATAATAATGTACGGAAATGAAGGTAAAGTATTGCAATTATTATTAATGTAGAAAGTTAAATTATGAAAAAGGTGCAGGTCAAAATATAAAAAAATTAAGTGTATTATATTATCTCCATCTCTATATTTCAATATTATTAATAAAATTATCGACAACAGTTTTTTTATTTACACCATTTTCATAGTCACTGGTACATGTATCTCCAATAATAATTTTTTAAAGACTTTCCAGACACTTATCTTGACTGCGCTAACAATTCAATGGATGCAACTGTAGTTGAGGAAGGTCAAGAATCGCGAAATGAAATCTCCGATAAAACCCAATGTAGGTTGACACAAGGTACTGTTACGTGCGGCCCTGGACTGCACATCGCTGGCTCATCAGAACTACCCCTGGTACTACAACTGCTGGGTCAGTCATCGGTGGCGCAATGGCCCAATAACCCATTATTGACCAATGAGGAATTCCATGACTCATGGAACTCAGTACCCCACGCACTGTCAAAATCATGATATATAAACATCACACGACCACGACTGAGTGTCTTCTGTGTCGAGTCAAGTCGTCTTATACATTAATTGTAAGAGAACAAATACACGCATCCGCCCGAAAGTCTCGATCTTTGTCCGTAACCTTCCGAGCTTCTGATCCGGATCTCGGACCATCCTCTCACCTGCAAGGCCGCGGCATAACAGGCAGAGTTTTATTGGCGATCCTGCCAGGATCCGTGACAAGCTCAACTATACAACCACGAGACAACAACGTAGAACTTCGAGGACTGCGACGCTGTGAAGAAACTTCGACCACTGACGAGAGACCATGCTTACCATCTCCATTCTACTGTGAGTAGAGCCGCATTATAATCAAAAGAATAGTGAGGGAATATAGCCTAACCTAGCACGACTACAATGAGCAATAGGGAAACAAAAATAACGGACGTATACGTAGAACAGTCTAGGACACCTTCTAAAATGCCAAACGAAAATTCAACGCAACCAACGCCGGAAGATAGATTTAAATTACTTAAACAATGCAAAGCCGCATTGGATTTCGTTAGTTCATTTGACGGTTACAATATCGCTACAGAGAAATGGCTCTACCAAATAAAATTAGGAATGAGTACTATATCCGACACCCGCATGTTCCTAGCCCTTGTCTTAGTCAATCGCACGAGTGGCGACGCCCAGAGGATCTTAAATAATAAATACATAACAGAATTTAAAGAACTCGAGGAGGCGACAGAGCAAGAATTCGGGTTGTCAAAGAGCAGAGATTTGCTCACACATGAAAGAACGAATTTGCGACAGGGAACAGACGACATTCGAACATACATAACGAAGTTCAACCTAATCCAACAAGACATAATTAGGGTAATAAGCAATAATAAACGCTACAAAACGGCAGAACAAAAAACTATATATAAGATAGAGGAAGAGAATGGAATATCAACCGTCATCAGAAATCTGAACGCGCCGTGGCGCTTGATAGTCTGGCAGAGTAAACCTCAAACGTTGAAAGAGGCACAAGACATGGCATATGAAGTAAGTAGGGAAGAAGAACTTACTAGGAAATTGATTCCGTCAAACCATCCGCGAGACCTGAGACAACAGTCATATAACCAGCCTAAACCAATTCAACGAAATTTCGGGCAACCGCGACAAAACATAGAACAACGGAACGGTCTGCAAAATTCACCGAGACCACCCTGGCCGCGACCAGTCTTCCCGCGACCAGCCGTGACGCGACCAGCCTTAACGCCTCCACAAGCTACTTGCTTTTCGTGTAATACAGAAGGACATTTTGCGCGGGATTGCAAAAATTTTCAAGTCACCTCAAGCGATCGCAAACCAAACATTCGGTATACACAGCCCGAGGAAATCGAGACACATCCGGAACTCTCCGCGTATCGCTCCGAGTGGGAAACGCTGACCGAACCAGACATAAGCAACAGCAATTCATCATCGTATTAACGTAATAAAAACATCGGTAGCTTACGCGTGTGGCTTGAAGGCGAGAAAAAAACGTAATGTAATAACGGGAATCACCAACGGTAGCATTATTTCAGAACGAGAAGCTATGATCGAAGTAGGAAACAGACAGCATATTCTAATAATGGTGCCTGATACGTTTCCAATCGCGGAAGACGGTATTCTGGGAATACCTTTCCTCGAACGCGAAGGAGCGTCAATAAACTTCAGGAAGAAAACGCTACGCGTTACAGATACGGTGCATCGCCTATTGAGACTCGACATCCCGCGGGACAGGGTTCAATTACTCCGAGAAAACACGCGCTTTAGCCACATTACTGATAGTTTAGAGCAAGAAAAGCTACAGTCGCTGATAGAAGAATATCACGATATATTCGCCCTACCAGGAGACGAGTTACCCGCGACGCAACTCGCTAGCCACAATATTTTCACGACAGACGAAATGCCAGTGAATGTAAAACAGTATAGGTACCCGCACATACATAAAGGAGAGATCGCGAATCAAGTTAACGACATGTTGAAGAAAGGGATCATCAGGGACTCTGATTCTCCCTACAACAGCCCGCTTTGGATAGTTCCGCGGAAATCCGATGCGAGCGGCAAAAAGAAATGGCGCATCGTAATAGACTTTAGGAAATTAAACGATAAAACTATACACGATGCATATCCTCTGCCGAACCCGTCTGACATTTTCGATCAACTCGGAGAAGCTCGATTCTTTAGTGCCTTCGACTTGGCAAGCGGTTTCCACCAGATGTCCATGAGCGAAAAGAGTAAGGAAAAAACCGCGTTCTCCACGGAAGACGGCCACTACGAGTACAACCGCATGCCGTTCGGTTTAAAGAATGCCCCGGCCACCTTCCAGAGAATGATGAATAACGCGCTAAAAGGACTGAGAGGAAAGATTTGCCTGCTTTATCTGGATGACATCATCGTCTGGGGAAAGACGAAAGAAGAGCATCGAGACCAATTACGGATATTATTCCAACGCCTGCGGGAAGTCGGCCTCCGCTTACAACCAGATAAATGCGAATATTTGAGTTCGGAATTGAAGTATCTAGGACATGTGGTCACGCCTGAGGGAGTAAAGCCAAATCCAAATAAGATTAATGACGTAGCAGAATTTCCGAGACCACGGAACGCAAGGAACATAAGAGAGTTTTTAGGGTTATCAAACTATTACAAACGCTTCATAAAGGACTTCGCACAGAAAGCGAAACCGCTGAATCAACTGTTACGAAAAAACGCTGCGTTTGTGTGGACGGAAGACCAACAGAAGTCATTTGACATCTTGAAACGAGAACTGACAAGTGACAACGTTTTGGTATGTCCTGACTTCAGCAAAGAATTCATTCTGATGGTTGACGCAAGCGGTACCGGTATAGGGTCAGTGCTCGCTCAAAAGAATGACGACGGCAGCGAACGGCCGATAGGTTACGCAAGCAGAAATTTGAACGACGCCGAAAAGAAATATTCTACGAAAGATAAGGAAACACTAGCGATAGTATGGAGTGTAAAGCATTTCAGACCATACTTATACGGACGGCACTTCAAAATTTTCACCGACCACCAACCCATACCATACATCGACAAAAGCAGAAATCGTACCGCAATGCAAGAACGATGGAGAGTAACGCTAATGGAGTATGACTATGAAATAATCTACAAGAAAGGAAAATTAAACACAAATGCAGATGCGTTGAGTCGAAACCCAGTACGAGTACTGCGAAAGGAAAGACCAAGGCTACGAAAGAATGTAATCTTTAGTGAAACGTTAAACAGCGACGAATGGTTTATAGATTTTACATGCGGCGAAAGAAAGGAGTTCGAAATAGAAGACAAACACCTGACCTTCGAGTACCCTGAATATAACCAGGAAGTTTTACAGGAAATATTTGAGACCATTAGAAATTTGGTAATAGGAAACGAAGTAGAAAGGTTCACGATTAATTACGCGTATTTATTACGCGTTATTAATTACGGTAAATATAAACAAAAGGGGACTCGGCCCACTTTCATAATCACTGGTAAATGTATCTCCAATAATAATTTTTTAAAGACTTTCCAGACTTATCTTGACTGCGCTAACAATTCAATGGATGCAACTGTAGTTGAGGAAGGTCAAGAATCGCGAAATAAAGTCGCCGATAAAACTCAATGTAGGTTAGCACAAGGTACGGTAAATACATATAGATAAAAGGGGACCCAGCTCCGATTCCATTGCCCTTGAAATATGTTGTCAAGGTCAACAGTTTGAACAACTCTTTCTTATACATATACCCGTTGCTCAGCCTTAGTTTCCGAGATATTTGCAAAAAAACTTTAAATAAATAGATATTTTGAGTACAATTTTTTAATATTACGAAATATAATTAGGATTAAGATTAGGTCTATGTTAGTTCTGAGTTAGGATTGGGTTAATTCTGGATTACATATAGATACATACAGACAGTACATACAGAAGTTCATTTGAAATGCGTAACAGTGTAACCAAAGTCGTCCTTCCCAGTCGTCCTTCCTAACTCCAATCCAATTTGGATTATATTTTCTCTTTGAAATCTTGTATATGATTTTATACATTTTAATTACCGTTCAGTGACAGCTTGTAGGAGAATAAAGTGTACTTGTAATTTAAATTTAACGAAAGTTTTTTACAATTATCACCAAAACTAAGACCGAGCGACATAGGGAAAAGTTGTTCGGACTGTTGATCTTGACAACATATGGGAAGGTGAAGGTCATTGGAACTGGGTCCTTCTTTGTCTATATTTACTCTAGGTAAGTACATTAAAGGGACACAAACGTACATGGTCAAATTGTTTGTGTTTGGTTTTGCAGGTTCTCCAGAAATATATTCTGAATGTGCTACTAATTTAATAAATTTAAGAACTGTTCGGGATTCGAAATACGAAATTTGCCGGCTGTAACGCCAACCGTCGAGCGACGTTCGCTACATTTGTTTTTCTATGTGTTTAGAATCGCGTAGCGATCACCCGTTACCGTCGCGCGTGAACGCGCAATCTTTGTCCGCGTTCGCGCCACGTAAAGCCGAATTCCGCGACTTGAATCCGCTAAATTTCGGAAAACAATGATTAACCGATTAATCCTGAGCCAATCCCGATCGACCACGCGTTATGTTCGACTATTATTTAAGGGCTCCTCATGTCGGAGCGAGCTCTCTTCCTCTCCAGTTTGCGAACAACCGTCATCGCGCACCTTTAAAGCTAGAGTTAATTTTCGAAACCAAAAGTCTCGCGGAAATATCATCGTTCGATCTCACGTTTCTCTCGCACGGTTCTCTCTCTCGTTTCTCCCGAAACGCGTCGCGCTTCGCGATTCTGCCCGCGAACAAGATATCCGTCGATCGCGTGGAAGATCTCCGTTCGCGGCAGCTCCCGGTAAGGCTGCTCAAGATTTCCGTCGCGCCCCGACGGCAGAAATCCGGTACGCAGCGGTTTGCGTGCGTTACGAGAGCGAATCGCGCGGTGAAGTGCACCGTTCGGCTGAATAAAGTGCAGTAAAGACAATTTCAGTTTAGTTTCTCACTCCCTTAATCCTTTCGGTGTCCTCGCGCGTTCAACCCTGAACGATCCCGGCAATCAGGCGAATTCCGACCGTCGGTCGACGCCGAACAAGAACAGTTCGACAAATAAAAGTCCAAGTGAGGAAAAAGCGTACGAACAAAGTAATAAAAGATAAAGGTACAATTTAAATTAAACTATCTGGACATACAATATGAGAAAATTGGAGGAATACTAAATATCGATGAAAACATTTACTTTATTGATTTTATCTCAATACTATTTGTAAACAATGCCTTTCTCTCTTACATAATATTAGACACAGCTTTGAGGCACCGATTTGTCTTCCAATATCATATATACAGGGTGTCCCAAAAGTACTTCATCTCCGGGAAATGGGAGGGTCCTGAGGTCATTTCAAGCGCCATTTTCCTTTTGCAAAATGTTGTCCGCGGCTTTGTTTAGGAGTTATTAACGAAAAACACGGACCAATCAGAGCGCGAGCTCGACGCTCGCTGGCACGTTCAGCGCGGCGAGCCGGCAGGCGTTTGCCTCCTAATAACTCCTAAACAAAGCCGCGGACAACATTTTGCAACAGGAAAATGGCGCTTGAAATGACCTCAGGAATCTCCCATTTCCCGGAGTTGAAGTACTTTCGGGACACCCTGTATGTTGCAAATACTAATATGTAGTTTTCTACTTTTACATTCTTTTAGAAAAATTAAAATTACCATTTTCTGTCGTATGGAGCTTACAAAATGTGAAGAATTACTTGTTATGAGATAACTTTGCAAAGAGAATGTTCGGCGTCGACCGACGGTCGGAATTCGCCTGATTGCTGGGATCGTTCAGGGTTGAACGCGCGAGGACACCGAAAGGAATAAGGGAATGAGAAACTAAACTGAAATTGTCTTTACTGCACTTTATTCAGCCGAACGGTGCACTTCACCGCGCGATTCGCTCTCGTAACGCACGCAAACCGATGCGTACCGGATTTCTGCCGTCGGGGCGCGACGGAAATCTTGAGCAGCCTTGCCGGGAGCTGCCGCGAACGGACATCTTCCACGCGATCGACGGATATCTTGTTCGCGGGCAGAATCGCGAAGCGTGACGCGTTTCGGGAGAAACGAGAGAGAGAACCGTGCGAGAGAAACGTGAGATCGAACGATGATATTTCCGCGAGACTTTTGGTTTCGAAAATTAACTCTAGCTTTAAAGGTGCGCGATGACGGTTGTTCGCAAACTGGAGAGGAAGAGAGCTCGCTCCGACATGAGGAGCCCTTAAATAATAGTCGAACATAACGCGTGGTCGATCGGGATTGGCTCAGGATGTATCGGTTAATCATTGTTTTCCGAAATTAAGCGGATTCACGTCGCGGAATTCGGCTTTACGTGGCGCGAACGCGGACAAAGATTGCGCGTTCACGCGCGACGGTAACGGGTGATCGCTACGCGATTCTAAACACATAGAAAAACCAATGTAGCGAGCGTCGCTCGACGGTTGGCGTTACAGCCGGCAAATTTCGTATTTCGAATCCCGAACAGAGAAGTATATTCTATTTTTTCATCGTCGTATCACATTTGAAATGAAAAGTAGGCCACAATTCAGTGTTCCTTGAATTTTTTTAGTAGTATATTTGTTCCGGAATCAAAGTACCCGGGCGAGCATGCGGCTTGGTCCGATTCGACTAATCGCGACGCGTAACCAAGTCACGCATGCGTGTCGCCCAGCTGACGTAATCGTAACGGCGAACGACCAATAACCGATGATCTATCGATCATCGCCTCGATTACAGGTTCAAACGTCTCTGTTCTTTGTCTACCACGTTCAAGTATAGTTCGATCGCCGTAACGGTTCCTCTCGCTCTCGCTCAACGGGCCTTGTATAAAATTCCCGAAATCTTTGTCGTTCGACGGAATATATCGCGCGTGCAGTTTCACGCCCGCTTTTTTCCATACGTGCTCTAATCGCGACGCTATCGCGCTAATAAAGTGGAGTTCGACCGTTAAACCGAAGACGACCAACGAAAGCCTTTTTATTCGGCACCCATTCACTCCGATCCTTTTCAGGATAGAACGGCTATCCTTTGGGTGGTCAAGTTTTACCTAACTTGACTTGGCCCGGCGATAATTCGCCTACTAAACAATATTGTTAGAAATATTTAACTCTTATTCAATCAATTGAAATATTCTTTTACAGTAAAAGAACTAGTCACCAAGAGGAACATCGACCTTCGTCAGCCGCGTATAATTTTAGAAAAACTTGTTCGAGATTAGCCGATAGTTGGAACGGCCCGCTTTAACATTAATAGCTCGCGCTATCCGCTTTAACCGTTGTACACGTTGTATATGTATTTCGATCATAATAAAGACGATCGAACTGATCGATGGCGACCGCGCGTCACCGGTTCCACCGCGTCCCGCCGATCCCGCGTGATCCCCAGGTGGATCGAGCAGCTTGGGCCTCGCGGGGGGCGCGGGGCCAGGGGAGCCGCGCTCGTGCGGATCGATCGCTCGTCGATCAGTTGGTGATCGACCTATTAACAGAATACGTGCTTCAATTTAGAACAGTTTCTCGTTTCCCTAATTTCCAACCAACCCGTTCTCCAAGGTTCAACGGAAATCGAGCAGACGTTGCTGCGATCCGAAGAATCCTTAAACATTGGTCCTTCGAGCCGGATCATTCTTCCGGAACCTATTTAATTCGCTCGGAGCGTTTTGTGAGTGCTCCGCGAATTTCGGTAATTTCGACCCAAGAGTGCGTCGATCTACTTTAATTCCGCGAACGAGAGCCACCGTCTCTTGAAATCGGTCGACATACGGGCGTGGTGAACAGCTTCTGAGGTGTCCGAACGTTTTTTTAGCCTCCTAAAAGGAGTAGCGAAATTTGAACCGAGCAACGGTTAACGTTCGCGGACGAACTCTCGAGGTTGCTCGAAGTTGTTTGTTTTGTTTCGGTAACGGCCGTCCACGGTGAATTCTCGTGCGTGTGGAAGAAGTGTTGTTCGTGTCGATTGTCGGGTGAACATCCTCCACGCGATAAAAAGCAATGGCAACGAAGCTAGATGGTCTGCTACGGAATCAGGAGGAATTACGCGGACGAATTGACCGGTTCCTGATAAATACGTTGAAAGTGGGTCAGGAAAAACTCACTCTGTCCATGCTGCGACAACGGAGGGAACTGCTCGAGTCGTACTGGCGCGAATTCTCGGAGCAACATCGGGCTATTATTCGTCTAGCGGACAAAAGCTGCGAATACCTGACCGAAACTGTGTACGACAGCGCCGAGAGCCGTTACGTTGACCACCTCGTGGACTTGGGTGATCGCATAAAGCGGTTGGTGCCAGACGCGGAGAAGCCAGCGCCGACGATTACACCTACCGCCGCCACGACGTGGGAGCCAGCCCTCCCCAAAATCCAGCTGCCGTCGTTTTCCGGCGATATCGTGTACTGGGAGAGTTTCAGGGATCAGTTCCGCGGATTGGTCCATGACAGCGAGAAGCTGACTGATGGGCAGCGGCTGCGGTACTTGAAGGCTTGTCTGTCCGGCGAGCCGGCGAAAATGTTACATCTGACACCTACCACCGATGCCAATTACGCGGGCGCCTGGGCAGCTCTGGATCGACGGTTCGGTAACCGTCGACTGCTAGCAGCCACCCACATGCGTCGGCTCATCGGTGCCGCCCCGATTTCGAAGCCTTCGCCGGAGGAGCTCAAACGGCTTCTGGATGAATCCCGCCAAACTCAAAGGGCCTTCCAAGCCCTAAACAAGCCGGTCAAGGAGTGGGACGAGTGGTTTCAATTTCTGCTGTCCGAGAAACTCGACGGAACGACGAGGTTGGCGTGGGAGACCTCGCTAACGGACCCGACCGCTACTCCGACGTTCGATGAACTGGAGAAATTCCTGGAGGCCCGAGCACACGCGATGGTGTCCACGCAAGCTCTGGAGGCGGCTCAGGCCCCGAAGGCCACCAAGGGGAACTCTACCACCCCCATGGCCAAGAATGTGCTGTCCGTCAAGGCCACGGATTTAAAAGGCGGAGCGAAGGCCAAGAGCAGTAGACAATGTGCGGTGTGTTCCGGCAACCATGCTCTGTCGGGATGCCGAAAATTCAGGGAGCTGCCGGCGGTGGAACGACGCGACCTGGCGTTGAAGAGGGGGCTCTGTCTCTCGTGCCTCGCTACCGGACACCAGCTCAAGCAGTGCACGTCGTCGTTCAGGTGCTGGGTCTGCGACGGTCAGCACCATACCACCCTCCACGACGCTTGTCAGAAGGAAGCGATGCCGTTGGCATCATCAACGTCGGCGGCCTACACGGTGAGTGCCCACAAGGTAACGCTCCTGGCAACAGCGACCGTCGTCCTTGAGGCTCCGAGTGGACGGACTCTTTCGGTGCGCGCTGTCTTGGACCCCGGGTCGGAGACATCGTTCTTAAGCGAGTGGGCAACTCAGACGCTGCAGCTTCGGAGACGTCCGGTGCGGGTGACCTTGACTGGCTACCAGGGAGCCCATGTTGGCACGGCCAAATCTGAGGTGCAGGTAACGCTCCGGTCGCAGGTCGATGGCGAGTTTAATCTTGTTTTAGAGGCATTGGTGACGAACACGCTGATCGCTCCAACCCCATCGCAACCGGTTTCAATGAGAGATTGGCCACACCTCCGGGGACTTCCATTGGCGGACTCGTGTTTCGCTGAACCCGCTAAGGTGGACATGCTGCTAGGGGCAGATGTCAGTGGGCTCCTGATGCTGGAAAGACGAACGGGACCTCCTGGGACACCGGTTGCGATCCGAACCCCGTTCGGGTGGACCCTGCTCGGCCCCGTAGGGGTGACTGGGACAGCCCGTAACGCCCGGGTCCTCCACGTGAGTCGACAGGAACCTCAGCCGGACCTGCAGCGATTCTGGGAACTCGAGGAAGTTCCCAATACCTCACCGATGACTCCTGATGAACTAAGGTGCGAAGAGCTTTTCAGGGATACCACGCATCGGGATGAATCAGGGCGATATGTGGTACGCCTACCGTTTTTGGGGGAGGATCGTCCAATGACGGGAAGATCACGGCGGGCGGCGCTTCAACTCCTCTTTAACGCCGAGAGGAAGCGAGCCAGGGAACCAGAGCTCCACGTGCAGTATCGGGACTTCATGGACGAGTATCGGCGACTTGGACACATGACCATCGCGACGGAGGTGCTCCAGGAACACGAACCCGGATACTACCTCCCTCACCATGCGGTCTGGAAGGAAGACGGCGCACGTAAGAAAATCCGTGTGGTTTTCAACGCGGCCGCTGCAACGAGTGCAGGCCGCTCGCTCAATGATGCGCTGCTTCCCGGACCCAGGCTGCAGAGTGATCTGTGGGTGGTGGTCACACGGTGGCGCCTCTTTCGAATTGCATTCTCGGCGGACATTGTTAAGATGTTCCGGCAAATCCGGGTCCACACCGACGATCAGAACTGGCTGCGCATCCTGTGGAGGGACGATCCTTCGATGTCGGTAAACGATTACCGGCTTACCACCGTAACATACGGTACCGCTCCAGCCCCGTACCTTGCACATCGAGTGTTGAGACAGCTGGCGGTGGACGAGGCGCACAGCTTTCCGCTGGGGGCCCAGGCCCTACAGTGCAACTCGTACGTGGACGACATTTTGGCCGGCGCCGACGACATCGAGCAGGCGAAGAAGGTGATCCGTCAGCTTGTTGACATCCTTCGGTCCGCCGGGTTTCCACTGGACAAGTGGGCCAGCATGCACCCGGGGATCCGCACCGAAGCAGACTCCAAAATATTCCGGGAGGGAGAAGTCCACGGCGCTTTAGGACTCCAATGGGACACCTGCCGCGATTCACTCTCGGTACGCGACCCGCGATCGACCGAGGTAAGTTCTGTTGCAGTGTGGACCAAGCGGACCGTTCTTTCCGAGGTGGCGAGGCTGTTCGACCCACTGGGGTGGCTGGCTCCGGTCATCGTGAGGGCCAAGGTCATCATGCAGGACCTCTGGTTGGCCAATGTGACGTGGGACGAGCCCATCGACCCCCTTCTAGAACGTCGTTGGAACGACTTCCGGCAGGAGCTTGCCAAGCTGAGCGAGATCGGCGTACCAAGATGGGTCCATTACTCTCCCGAGGACTGCGAGGTCGAGATCCATGGCTTCTGCGACGCCTCCGAAAGGGCATATGCCGCAGCCGTGTACATGCTCGTTCGGCGCCCGGAGTCAACAAAGGTGAGCCTGTTGATGGCGAAAACCCGCGTAGCTCCCACACGACAGGTGGTCTCCATACCACGGCTGGAGCTGTGCGGCGCCGTCCTGCTCGCGCGGCTATTGTCGTCGATCCAGAAAGCCCTCGCCATCCAACGCGCGACGGGATACGCATGGACGGATTCAACCGTGGCCCTAGCTTGGATCCAGGCCCACCCTTCCAGGTGGAAACCTTTTGTAGCGCATCGGGTTGCGGAGATCCGGTGCCTCCTGCCTGACGTACGGTGGAGGCATGTACGTACCCAGGACAACCCAGCAGACCTACCTTCCAGAGGCATCTCGTGTAACGATCTGCAGGAGGCGACACTTTGGTGGGAGGGTCCATCCTGGTTGTTGGGATCAGAAGCCAACTGGCCGACGACATCGACGACGTCCATAGGTGAAGATGGGCCAGGGGAAGAGCGGCATATTGTGGTAGGGCTTATTCAGGAGTCAGGGAACCCTCCCAGTCAGCTACTAGAGCGGTTCTCTACTCTGTCGCGCCTGACTCGAGTGTGGGCATACATGCGGCGCTTCAGCCACAATTGCCAGAAGGTTGGCACTCGGCGACTCGGACCCCTGACGACCGATGAACTCCGAGAGGCGCTTCACCTGGCGACGCGCGTTAGTCAAGCGCTGTCGTTCCCAGGAGAGCTCGCTGCTCTCGGCAGAGGTAAGGTGGTTCCCACGTCATCATCACTTAAAATGCTCTCTCCAATCGTAGATGACAACAGATTGCTGCGAGTTGGGGGGCGCCTCCAAAACTCCGCGCTGCCGGAGGCCCGACGCTGCCCAGTCATCATCGATCGATCGTCCCATCTGGCAACGTTGGTGATACGGGACGCCCACCAGAAGACCCTCCACGGCGGTCTCAATGCCACGCTATCGTGGATCCACAGGGCTTTTTGGATTCCGCGGTGTCGACCGCGTGTAAAACAGGTGCTACGAGATTGCGTAACGTGCACGCGCCTGCGAGGCAACACCGGACGACAACAGATGGGACCGTTGCCGGCGACAAGGGTGCAGCCGGCGAGGCCGTTCCAACGAGCAGGAGTCGACTACGCCGGGCCGGTCCAACTCCGAACCACCAAGGGTCGGGGGCACAAAAGCCAAAAGGGCTACCTGGTAGTCTTCGTCTGCCTGACTACCAAGGCCGTTCACCTGGATGTGGCTTCTGACCTGTCATCCGAGGCCTTCTTAGCTGCGTTCCACCGCTTTACGGCGCGCCGAGGCCGCTGCGCTTACCTGCTCAGCGACAATGGGACCACGTTTAGAGGCGCCGACGCCCTACTACGCCAAATGTTCACGGCGTCGTCACGGTTCTTCCTCGAGGTTGCCGAAGCCCTGGCCAACGACGGCACGGAGTGGTCGTTCATCCCCCCCTACTCGCCGCACATGGGAGGACTCTGGGAGGCCGCGGTGAAATCAATGAAGACTCACCTGCGACGAGTGATAGGGGAGAGTACGCTCACCTTCGAGGAGATGTCCACCTTGCTGTGTCGAATCGAAGCGTGCCTCAACTCTCGCCCGCTGACCCCCCTTTCCGAGGATCCGAACGATCTATCCCCGCTCACTCCGGGGCACTTCCTAATTGGGGAACCGTTGCATGGCGCACCGGACCCCCCTCCTGACGACGTCACTGTACCCCTTACAACACGGTGGCGTCTAATAACTAACATGACGCATCATTTCTGGCGCAGGTGGAGCCGGGAATACATCCATCACCTCCAGCAACGCACGAAGTGGCCGGAAGGTCAAGGAAACCTGAGCCCCGGCACGGTCGTACTTCTTAAGGACGACCTCTCACCACCGACCCGCTGGCCGATGGCTCGTGTGGAATCTACCCACCCTGGGAAGGACGGTTTGGTGCGCGTCGTAACCTTGCGGGCCGGCACACGCACTTTTCGTCGCGCAATCGCCAAGGTAGTCGTGCTCCCCGTCAACGAAGCCGCGACAATCACGACGTGAAGAGGCGTAAATGTTGACGTTCCCGTGGTAACGTCAAGGCGGGCGGCATGTTCGAGATTAGCCGATAGTTGGAACGGCCCGCTTTAACATTAATAGCTCGCGCTATCCGCTTTAACCGTTGTACACGTTGTATATGTATTTCGATCATAATAAAGACGATCGAACTGATCGATGGCGACCGCGCGTCACCGGTTCCACCGCGTCCCGCCGATCCCGCGTGATCCCCAGGTGGATCGAGCAGCTTGGGCCTCGCGGGGGGCGCGGGGCCAGGGGAGCCGCGCTCGTGCGGATCGATCGCTCGTCGATCAGTTGGTGATCGACCTATTAACAGAATACGTGCTTCAATTTAGAACAGTTTCTCGTTTCCCTAATTTCCAACCAACCCGTTCTCCAAGGTTCAACGGAAATCGAGCAGACGTTGCTGCGATCCGAAGAATCCTTAAACAAAACTTCAAAATTAAAGTATAACAGATCTTTTTTTAATTAAAAATTGGTAAATATTACGTTTCGGAGTGGCACCTCGGATGACCTTGACCATATGTTCTCAAGTACAACGTTCTGAACAACTTCTTTTTACACATCTGCCCGTCGCTCGAACTTAGTATCCGAGATAATTGCAAAAAACGTGAGAGTATCTTTCGTGAGAGTATGGTGGCACATTTACACATTGCTAGATTCGAATATACGTATACGAAAATGCAAGGGTCAAAGAGTCCCGAAACTAACGCTTCAATATCGCAATGAGTTCAGAAGTAGAAATGGCGTTCAAAATCACTCACGGTGATTAATCACATATATATATTGTCACGTCGTCCAGGATTTGGCCGTCGCTAGGAGGGCGAAAATCCTAACGACAGCGGGTATTTACAAGCCCGGAGGCCGGGCCGCGTTCGGCCGCACGAGACGCGGTCCACCCGGGACAAAAGTTGTTCGCAGGCACGTCACTTCTCGAAATTTGCCTAGATTTTCGGGCGCCAGGCACGGAAGGTGCCACGCTAAGCGATTACCGCAACCAACGTGTTCGAGAAGCGTTCGGACGCGCCTGCGACAACCGATATTCGATCACGATGTTCCGCGAACGGTCGCAGGGTACTACGCGGGGCGAACACGAGGCGTTCCCCGCGGCGGGAAGGTTTCTCACGTAATAAGACACTCGGAATTTCGGCTAACAAGTCTTTATTATTTGCCGGTTCACAATGGCCGTGCCGGCAACGACCGGCAGCGTTTCTAGGTTAGCCGGCGCGTGACGGGAAATCGGTACACGCGCGATTGGCCCTCTTCGGACCCCTTCGAGACGCGTCGAATCCGGCAGCAACGCGGTGGTAGCGTCGGCGTACGCGATACTCGCGTTCTACGCCCGAATTCAGATGGAAAACGCGATACAATTAGTTTCTCGTCGGCGTAACAAGTCGCGAAAATACGGCGAGAGCACGTGGCGGCGTCACACCGTGGAACGAGCCGAGGTTGGCGTGAAAACTACAACGACGCGCGGATCCTCACTAAAGAAATAAATAGGGCACGGCCCTCACCAAATAATATTGTCCCCGCGCGTTCGTTGCCCTACGGTTTGCGCAAATACCGGCAGCCTCGTGGCTGCTTATTGGGTTTCGGCGACGCGATCACGAACACGCGTACCGAGCCAGCGCGAGAAGAATCACTTTACCGATATGGAATCTGACGAAAGCTTACCCGGCAACGGCGACGTTCGATGTGCACGTCCCTCTTGTTCCGGCAGCGAATCGCACTAATTACTATTTTAGTTATTAATTATACGCGACTGTTCTATCGTGGAGCCAACGAAGAAGTGATCTTTCGGCGCGATGACTCGGGAACGCGGAAGCGGAGCGTCCCCCCCTGTCCGCGCTCTTTCCCCGCAGGCGATCCGACCTATCGCGAATAGATGTTCGGCCGGGGCCTAGCCTCGGCGCGACGGTCCCTGGCGATCGGCTATTCCTCGGTTCTCCGGCAGCGGCGTTCGATGATTGGTTGTTTCATCGTGCGGCGATCGACGCGGGCCTATCCGGAAACTGGCCAGGTTTTCCTCCGGACGAGGTGACAGCGAGGCATCGGCGATTCCGTCTACGGCACCGCATGTCCTCCTCTGCATCTCCAGGGTGTTCCTCCTGGGCCGCGTTGATCCCTCGAATTCCGGTGCCGGAGTTTTCGTCGGAGCTGACCGCGTTCCTCTCCTTCGGGGAAACTTTGCTTCAGGTCCTCGCCGGGACCTGACTACGGTCCTGCGAAATCGCGTCGCGCAAATTGGCGCGACGCTCAAAAATATGAGTACTCGCCCATGGGTCTCGCTCGTGCCCAGGGCGAGCGCTCGCTACGGCCCATCTCGCATTTATTCTGCCAGAGGGTGACCCGGTCTTCCGATATCCGGTCTCGGAGGAAGTTGGCAAAACTGCCACGTCACAATATATATACAGGGTGTTAGAAAAGTATGGCAACGGTCGAATATCTCAAAAAAAAGCATTTTAGAGAAAAATGGTTCAGACATGTATTTATAGTTTCGCAAGAGCTATAAGGTGGTGCCATTGGTTTGACCTTGAAGAGTCATTTGAAGGTCACGTGAAGATCACCTCAATTTTTTTAAATGGCACCCCCTATTTTTTATTACATATTCTTGTAGCTGATCTCACGAGATTTCTAAAACACTATAATAAAATCTTTTTTCATTAATTATTTTTCGAGTTATAAGGCTTCAAAGGTACAATACCGCCGGAATTAGCGTTAACCGAGATGTACCACGTGGTGGTCGGATTTACATCTCTTGTGTGTGCGTGTGTGTAAACGGGTTTTTACTGAATTAAATGTTCAAATTGTCTTCCGTCTGCTGCTTGACAATGACCTAATCGTAGATAAAATTCATTTAAAACGTTTCGTCTCATTTCTGGTGAAATAAGATTTACTTGGTGCAATATGCGTTCCCTAAGGTCTGCCAAATAAGTAGGTTTCGTTACGTATACATTGTTTTTAACATACCCCCATAAAAAGTAGTTCAATGGAGATAGATCTGGTAGTCTAGAGGACCACACACACACACACACACACACACACACACACAAAAGAGATGTAAATCCGACCACCACGTGGTACATCTCGGTTAACGCTAATGCCGGCGGTATTGTACATTTGAAGCCTTATAACTCGAATAATAATTAATGAAAAAACATTTTATTATAGTGTTTTGAAAAGCTCTTGAGATCAGCTACAAGAATATGTAATAAAAAATAGGGGGTGCCATTTAAAAAAATTGAGGTGACCTCCTCGTGACCTTCAAATGACTCTTCAAAGTCAAACCAATGGCACCACCTAATAGCTCTTGCGAAACCATAAATACATGTCTGAACCATTTTTCTCTAAAATGATTTTTTTTTGAGATATTCGACCGTTGCCAGACTTTTCTAACACCCTGTATATACATGTATTTTACTTTATTACTCGTTCATTTTTACTTTACTCTTATTATTTTAAATATGGCTAACTCATTTTGTCGATTATAATTTGGAAAAAGTTAAATTTTAATGTAGAAGTTGATAATATTGTTAATTGTCCGCGGTTGGTCAATGATCGACCATTCGCGAGGTGCCCGCTAAAATGGTTTCTCGAACCTTCTATTGCAGAAGGACTAAACAAGAGTTTTGTAAAAAAAACATACGCGTGGAAAACCACGCGCGGCAGAAGTGAAACTTCTTGCAGTTTAGTAATGTTTAGAAGTAAATTAAGATTGGAAATGGTAAAAAATAATGAAGCGACAACCAGATCAGGAAATAATACAAAAAATAATGAATAGAGTAAAGGGTATATCCGGATAAGATGGTCAAAAATGCCCTT
The DNA here is from genome assembly GCA_916610255.1 of Lasioglossum lativentre. Lineage (NCBI taxonomy): Eukaryota > Metazoa > Arthropoda > Insecta > Hymenoptera > Halictidae > Lasioglossum > Lasioglossum lativentre. The sequence goes on along the minus strand of OU744365.1, from coordinate 131,583 downwards.
GAGCCGAATAATATCGGGGATGGGCCATTCGATAGGGCATAAAAAAAGCATATTGTGTAAAATTTTAACCCTCTATCTCGATCGGGAGGGTAGTTATGGGGTAAAATCGAAAAATCAGTTTTTGACATGGAAGTTATGATTTGGCAAGATTTATATTTTTACAGTAGCAATATATTGTTACAAGTATTGTTCATGAATTTTCTCGACGTTTTTTCCGCGAAAAGCTAAGCTAACCTTCAAATTGATACATTTTATTTATTTCGTAAGTCTATTAGACACTGATAAACCTTGAATATTTCACAGAAATAATTAGAAAATGGATTAACTTGATTAGTATTCTACTGCGTCAGCGCCATAACATCTGAAAAAACTAATCTTGTTTCCAACAGCCCGGTTGGGTCAGCGCGGTAGGCGCTCGTCTCTCAACCAGCGTATACTAGGTTCGCGCCCCGTCATATACGTACTTTATTTTTTTTTAATTAATTCTTTTTTTTTTTTTTTTTTTTTTTTTTTTTTTATAAATATGTAATAATCAATACTACTTTTATAGAATACTTTTAGAACCAATATTTAGATATTTAAAAAATGTTTGAAGGTAAAATTCGCAAAAAAAAATTTTGGTGCAATTGTTATTACCATCAATTTTTAGTTATGCATCTTTTTTAATTCTGGTAGTATTAAATATTTTCTGCAGTGAATTATTGAACAGCAATTATTGTGTATGGAATTTTTTTTTTTTTTGCGAATTTTACCTTGGCCCTGATGTCGCTTATTTTACTTTATAAAACTTAAAATTTAATTAATTATCTTTCACAATACTTTAATTATAAAAAATTAAATTTATTCTATTCATTATTTTTTTTTAAATATACAGGAAATATCTATTTCATGTTACGGGAAAAAAAAAATATATATATTTTTTCTAAATACAAAATGAATGTTTATTTAATATTATAAATAGATTTTTTTTTTTTAAATGCATTAAATACTTTATGTTTATCGTGGAAAAATATTTGTTCCAGCAGGAAAAGCTCTTGAAGGAATAGAGCACCTAAAGAAATGCGAAAAATTAAACATGAGACGCCAAATACCCTAAGTTTTTTTTTTTTTTTTTTTTTTTTTTTTTTTTTTTTTTTTTTTTATTAACCTAGCCCATATTGCGAAGATAAATAAATAGCCAAAAACTGTTTCACCGACCCGTTACGATTCGGAGGAGTCGGGAACCACAAAACGCCGGACCCTGGTGGAGGAAAAGGAGGCCTGGTTGTGACCGGAATCAGGGTTTAACAGCGCACTCTCAAGTCACACACTGGGTTTCGCGGGTTGACGAACAAAGTTTATTGTCTTAACAATTCCGAATCACTCTCGCAGAGGAGATGTTCAGAGCTGAACGCTTGTATCTCGCAGGGAAGATTACAGCAGAGAAAAAGAACGGTTTGGAAAGAGGTGAATTTCGCTTGTACTCGCCGAGGAGATTACAACGTAACGTATTCAAACCCGGCAGGGGGGCCTATTTACATAGCGGTGGGTACCCCCCACCACCTTCATACACGGTAGCTCGCTCCGAGGTATCCTAATAGCCGCGTTACCGTCGAGACGTCAGGGGGGTATTCGCGGCGCCGAACACGTCTTCGGAAAAGACCGTTGATCGTGTCTAACAAAATAGCTTCAGTTTCATGACAAGGGGGCTGCATATAATAGAAAGTATATATGGAAAGTTTCTAATTTTACCACGTTTTTATTAGCTCGGTTTCTTGTCTGTCTGTACGTCTGTCTGTCTGTCTGTCTGTCTGTTCGGTACAAATCTTGCAATTGATTTTAAACTAACTTCCCGATGAGCTAGAGACTTGAAATTTTAAACATAGCTCAGAACTGGATGACAATGCAATATTTAAAAAATTTTTTTTTAAAAAGCCTATGCGTTTAGGATATATTAATTATTATTAATAAATCTAACCGTTATAACCCATCGCACTACCTGTTCGTCCCCACTCTACTACGTGTTCCTACTCTGACTCATCCCCACTCCGCTGACCCGTTTCGCACCGAAGGAGCTCAGTGTGCGTTCGAGCTCCGTGCGGAGTTTACAAAGTTACTACGTATTATTTGTTTGCCAAGCGAAAGAACAGTTACACCGAGATTCTCCGTCGAACCTTTATTGAATAATAGTGGTATACAACAATATGGCGGCGCCCATATCTGTCACTTTCTGAGGTGAAACAGTGAAAATGACTATAAAATTACTCAACTTTACATGCTCATAACTTTTTTAACGAGTGGTTTCTGTGGTCTCAGACTTCGATATAGGAGTTTTCTCGCCGAAATAAACAAGATAAGACATATAATAATTGAAAATTTCTGGGTTCCGAAGAGAAAGTTTACCCTTTTAAGCGATAGAAAAATTTCACACACACAAGACTAAAAACCTGAAAATAATTATTTAAATAAAAATAAATTTTTTAAAAAATACCACGTTTTTAATCGGACTAAAAAGTTTAAAATAATTTTTCCTAGCTACGTACAGGTTCCTAACGCCATACAGATAGTCCTGAAAATTTGAGATTGTGAATTTTTAATAGCTATGAAAATACTTGTAAGATTTAAAACGAAAAACGTGGGGCGCATGCAATACATAGATAATTGATGCATGAATTGTTCAACTAAGTCACTAAAAATTTTATTGCATTACAAATGACATGAACTGTTGTGTGTGTTTTCTCAACGGCAGCTACTCTCTACTCTACACTCCTTACTATTATCTTGCGCCCCACGTTTTTCGTTTTAAATCTTACAAGTATTTTCATAGCTATTAAAACTTCACAATCTCAAATTTTCAGCACTATCTGTATGGGGTTAGGAACCTGTACGTGGCTAGGAAAAATTATTTTATACTTTTTAGTCCGATTAAAAACGTGGTATTTTTTAAAAAATTTATTTTTATTTAAATAATTTGTTATAACTTTTTTATACGTGTTTACTCTTATAAAGTCGTTGTACTTACAATAGTCGAGACGCATATCTGTTTACAATATAGTATAGCAGATGTAGCGGCCATCGGCACGTACAATAAAACAGTTCGCGTTCAAATTGTCGGGTCGATTTATAAGGCGAGCGACAGCGAACTTTTTGTTTTTGAGAAAGCTACTTTCAGCGCGTGCAATTTAGAATGTTTTAGACAATGCATGTCTCGTACTTTAGAATATAATTCGTTTCTGGTCTCAAGAGCAAATGCTTGTATCATAAACCCCGAGTTTCCGAAGGGTCGCGCAGACCGAGGTTCGAGGGCCCACAGCTGGCCGCGGTATTCACCTCGCGGACCCGAAGGAAAAAAAAAAAAAAAACCTGCTATATCGTAAAACCCCCACGGTCATACCTGGCATTCCCGAAAACGGGTGCCTCGAAGTGGCTAGCTTGACAGTCCGCTGCAACCTTACCTCGAGGGAACATTTCTGCGCTCGATAATGATATTATTTTGATAGTGTTCTTTGTTAAATATATACAACCGTTTTACTACACTACGTCGGTGTCTTACGCTTCATCATCGTGACTTGAGTAATATCCAACACAACAGTGACCGTGGAGCTTTTATGATATCGCGGGTATTTCTTTAGATTCGGGGGGCACGTACCGCGGCCAGATGGTTCCCTTCGGTTACATTCGGTTAGGTTCGGATCGGTTCGCCTCGGCACGCCTTGGTGGTGGGAGGTAGACAGGGTAAACTAACGACGGTTCCGTAACGAGCACGGTTCGTTGAGCACGGTTCGGCGAGAACGGTTCGGCGAGAACGGTTCGATTCGCGAGCAACAGTGTGCGCGCGAGTAAGGCCTGCATCGCGGTTAGGCCTGCATCGCGGTTAGGCCTGCATCGCGGTTAGGCCTGCATCGCGGTTAGGCCTGCATCGCGGTTAGGCCTGCATCGCGGTTAGGCCTGCATCGCGGTTAGGCCTGCATCGCGGTTAGGCCTGCATCGCGGTTAGGCCTGCATCGCGGTTAGGCCTGCATCGCGGTTAGGCCTGCATCGCGGTTAGGCCTGCATCGCGGTTAGGCCTGCATCGCGGTTAGGCCTGCATCGCGGTTAGGCCTGCATCGCGGTTAGGCCTGCATCGCGGTTAGGCCTGCATCGCGGTTAGGCCTGCATCGCGGTTAGGCCTGCATCGCGGTTAGGCCTGCATCGCGGTTAGGCCTGCATCGCGGTTAGGCCTGCATCGCGGTTAGGCCTGCATCGCGGTTAGGCCTGCATCGCGGTTAGGCCTGCATCGCGGTTAGGCCTGCATCGCGGTTAGGCCTGCATCGCGGTTAGGCCTGCATCGCGGTTAGGCCTGCATCGCGGTTAGGCCTGCATCGCGGTTAGGCCTGCATCGCGGTTAGGCCTGCATCGCGGTTAGGCCTGCATCGCGGTTAGGCCTGCATCGCGGTTAGGCCTGCATCGCGGTTAGGCCTGCATCGCGGTTAGGCCTGCATCGCGGTTAGGCCTGCATCGCGGTTAGGCCTGCATCGCGGTTAGGCCTGCATCGCGGTTAGGCCTGCATCGCGGTTAGGCCTGCATCGCGGTTAGGCCTGCATCGCGGTTAGGCCTGCATCGCGGTTAGGCCTGCATCGCGGTTAGGCCTGCATCGCGGTTAGGCCTGCATCGCGGTTAGGCCTGCATCGCGGTTAGGCCTGCATCGCGGTTAGGCCTGCATCGCGGTTAGGCCTGCATCGCGGTTAGGCCTGCATCGCGGTTAGGCCTGCATCGCGGTTAGGCCTGCATCGCGGTTAGGCCTGCATCGCGGTTAGGCCTGCATCGCGGTTAGGCCTGCATCGCGGTTAGGCCTGCATCGCGGTTAGGCCTGCATCGCGGTTAGGCCTGCATCGCGGTTAGGCCTGCATCGCGGTTAGGCCTGCATCGCGGTTAGGCCTGCATCGCGGTTAGGCCTGCATCGCGGTTAGGCCTGCATCGCGGTTAGGCCTGCATCGCGGTTAGGCCTGCATCGCGGTTAGGCCTGCATCGCGGTTAGGCCTGCATCGCGGTTAGGCCTGCATCGCGGTTAGGCCTGCATCGCGGTTAGGCCTGCATCGCGGTTAGGCCTGCATCGCGGTTAGGCCTGCATCGCGGTTAGGCCTGCATCGCGGTTAGGCCTGCATCGCGGTTAGGCCTGCATCGCGGTTAGGCCTGCATCGCGGTTAGGCCTGCATCGCGGTTAGGCCTGCATCGCGGTTAGGCCTGCATCGCGGTTAGGCCTGCATCGCGGTTAGGCCTGCATCGCGGTTAGGCCTGCATCGCGGTTAGGCCTGCATCGCGGTTAGGCCTGCATCGCGGTTAGGCCTGCATCGCGGTTAGGCCTGCATCGCGGTTAGGCCTGCATCGCGGTTAGGCCTGCATCGCGGTTAGGCCTGCATCGCGGTTAGGCCTGCATCGCGGTTAGGCCTGCATCGCGGTTAGGCCTGCATCGCGGTTAGGCCTGCATCGCGGTTAGGCCTGCATCGCGGTTAGGCCTGCATCGCGGTTAGGCCTGCATCGCGGTTAGGCCTGCATCGCGGTTAGGCCTGCATCGCGGTTAGGCCTGCATCGCGGTTAGGCCTGCATCGCGGTTAGGCCTGCATCGCGGTTAGGCCTGCATCGCGGTTAGGCCTGCATCGCGGTTAGGCCTGCATCGCGGTTAGGCCTGCATCGCGGTTAGGCCTGCATCGCGGTTAGGCCTGCATCGCGGTTAGGCCTGCATCGCGGTTAGGCCTGCATCGCGGTTAGGCCTGCATCGCGGTTAGGCCTGCATCGCGGTTAGGCCTGCATCGCGGTTAGGCCTGCATCGCGGTTAGGCCTGCATCGCGGTTAGGCCTGCATCGCGGTTAGGCCTGCATCGCGGTTAGGCCTGCATCGCGGTTAGGCCTGCATCGCGGTTAGGCCTGCATCGCGGTTAGGCCTGCATCGCGGTTAGGCCTGCATCGCGGTTAGGCCTGCATCGCGGTTAGGCCTGCATCGCGGTTAGGCCTGCATCGCGGTTAGGCCTGCATCGCGGTTAGGCCTGCATCGCGGTTAGGCCTGCATCGCGGTTAGGCCTGCATCGCGGTTAGGCCTGCATCGCGGTTAGGCCTGCATCGCGGTTAGGCCTGCATCGCGGTTAGGCCTGCATCGCGGTTAGGCCTGCATCGCGGTTAGGCCTGCATCGCGGTTAGGCCTGCATCGCGGTTAGGCCTGCATCGCGGTTAGGCCTGCATCGCGGTTAGGCCTGCATCGCGGTTAGGCCTGCATCGCGGTTAGGCCTGCATCGCGGTTAGGCCTGCATCGCGGTTAGGCCTGCATCGCGGTTAGGCCTGCATCGCGGTTAGGCCTGCATCGCGGTTAGGCCTGCATCGCGGTTAGGCCTGCATCGCGGTTAGGCCTGCATCGCGGTTAGGCCTGCATCGCGGTTAGGCCTGCATCGCGGTTAGGCCTGCATCGCGGTTAGGCCTGCATCGCGGTTAGGCCTGCATCGCGGTTAGGCCTGCATCGCGGTTAGGCCTGCATCGCGGTTAGGCCTGCATCGCGGTTAGGCCTGCATCGCGGTTAGGCCTGCATCGCGGTTAGGCCTGCATCGCGGTTAGGCCTGCATCGCGGTTAGGCCTGCATCGCGGTTAGGCCTGCATCGCGGTTAGGCCTGCATCGCGGTTAGGCCTGCATCGCGGTTAGGCCTGCATCGCGGTTAGGCCTGCATCGCGGTTAGGCCTGCATCGCGGTTAGGCCTGCATCGCGGTTAGGCCTGCATCGCGGTTAGGCCTGCATCGCGGTTAGGCCTGCATCGCGGTTAGGCCTGCATCGCGGTTAGGCCTGCATCGCGGTTAGGCCTGCATCGCGGTTAGGCCTGCATCGCGGTTAGGCCTGCATCGCGGTTAGGCCTGCATCGCGGTTAGGCCTGCATCGCGGTTAGGCCTGCATCGCGGTTAGGCCTGCATCGCGGTTAGGCCTGCATCGCGGTTAGGCCTGCATCGCGGTTAGGCCTGCATCGCGGTTAGGCCTGCATCGCGGTTAGGCCTGCATCGCGGTTAGGCCTGCATCGCGGTTAGGCCTGCATCGCGGTTAGGCCTGCATCGCGGTTAGGCCTGCATCGCGGTTAGGCCTGCATCGCGGTTAGGCCTGCATCGCGGTTAGGCCTGCATCGCGGTTAGGCCTGCATCGCGGTTAGGCCTGCATCGCGGTTAGGCCTGCATCGCGGTTAGGCCTGCATCGCGGTTAGGCCTGCATCGCGGTTAGGCCTGCATCGCGGTTAGGCCTGCATCGCGGTTAGGCCTGCATCGCGGTTAGGCCTGCATCGCGGTTAGGCCTGCATCGCGGTTAGGCCTGCATCGCGGTTAGGCCTGCATCGCGGTTAGGCCTGCATCGCGGTTAGGCCTGCATCGCGGTTAGGCCTGCATCGCGGTTAGGCCTGCATCGCGGTTAGGCCTGCATCGCGGTTAGGCCTGCATCGCGGTTAGGCCTGCATCGCGGTTAGGCCTGCATCGCGGTTAGGCCTGCATCGCGGTTAGGCCTGCATCGCGGTTAGGCCTGCATCGCGGTTAGGCCTGCATCGCGGTTAGGCCTGCATCGCGGTTAGGCCTGCATCGCGGTTAGGCCTGCATCGCGGTTAGGCCTGCATCGCGGTTAGGCCTGCATCGCGGTTAGGCCTGCATCGCGGTTAGGCCTGCATCGCGGTTAGGCCTGCATCGCGGTTAGGCCTGCATCGCGGTTAGGCCTGCATCGCGGTTAGGCCTGCATCGCGGTTAGGCCTGCATCGCGGTTAGGCCTGCATCGCGGTTAGGCCTGCATCGCGGTTAGGCCTGCATCGCGGTTAGGCCTGCATCGCGGTTAGGCCTGCATCGCGGTTAGGCCTGCATCGCGGTTAGGCCTGCATCGCGGTTAGGCCTGCATCGCGGTTAGGCCTGCATCGCGGTTAGGCCTTTTTTTTTTTTTTTTTTTACAAGGGGAAATGCTTCTTCGCATAACCCTCCCCATCGCCGGAGATGGAGGAGGGCCAATGTCGGGCTGTCCGACTAAAACCCCTTGGCCGTCCCTAGACATAATCGCAAGGACCACGGATCGCGGTGGCATTCAACGTGAGTCCCCGCTGTCTTTAAAAGACTCTCCCGGCGAGGGAAGAGAAGCTTCCCTCGCGAATATCCCATAATTCGGAACCGCAGCGGACGACCGACTGCGTTTCCCCCTTCCCTGGATCGCCCGATGGGAGGCCCGAGTGACCGGCTCGAACCCCCCTAGCGATCCCCGGGGACCCCATTGCTCCTCCGAAGATGAGCAAGGAGGTCTCCGCGCGCGGTAAGGCGAGTCCCTCGGAGAGGCGCATTACGCACGCCCCCGGGCCTCGCCCCCCTTCCCGTGTCCCGTGGGTACCCGGTACCCACGCAAACACCCCCCCTCCGGCGGTAGGCGCGCCCCTACCGTGGGAGGAGGTCCACGCCCGGGGTGGACCCCGCCAGAAGGGCGAGGCCTCTTATCCTTCCAAGTCCATCCCCCCGGGGTCCGGGGGGCGAGGCGGACCGGCCGGCGGGGGCGCGGCCTGAGGGGCCACGCCCTTCGGGGCTTCTTTCCCCTTCCCGGTCCCTCCCTTCGGCCCGGATGGCTGGAAGGAGGGGCAGGCCCTCGTGCCGGACCGGTGTCCGGCAGGAAGGTTTAAGTCCCCGCAAAGGGGACACTTCGGCGGCGACGTACACGTCGCCGCTCTGTGTCCCTCGTCCCCGCAACGGTAACACCGTCCGATCCGGCTCGCCTCCCCGGAGTGGGCGCACTTCGCCCACGTGTGGCCCCTGCGCAGGCACCTGAAGCACTGCAGCGGGCGCTGCTCCAGCACTTCAACCCGCGCCGAGGCCCACCCCACACGGATCCGCCCCATTCCGGCCGCCTTACGAGCGGCCGTCAGCGGCAGTCTGGCCCAGCAGGTCCCGGGCCCGTGTTCCCCCGCCCCAGGCGGCCGATGGATCACCCCCACCCGGATTTCCTCGGGGGGACAACACAATGTCCCCGCGAGGGAGCGTCGAACCTCCTCCGGGGTGGCGCCCGCGCCAAGTCCCCGGAGGCGGATCTCCGCTCTCCGAATGGGGGTCCCCACGACCACCCCCGTCCCCTCGAGCGCGACCCTCATTCGGTCCGCGAGCTGCATCGCCTTCGCGCGGCTCTCCCCACCGCGGACCCTCATCATGAGGGCCCCGGTCTGGGTCCGCGCGAAGGCGAGGCCCTCGGTGATCCCGACGTCCTCCAAACGGACGCCGGCGACCACCTTCTGCATCGCCGCCGTGTAGGTGGCCTCCACCCCCACGGGGACGGTCAATACGACCGCCGCCGTCCTCGGCTGCCTCGAGAGGCGAGGCGCCTTCTTTCCCTCGGGAGGGGGATCTCCCTGCCCCTTCCGGGGGCCCTTCCCTTTACGGGAGTCCTCTGCGGTGCGGGGCCCCGGGGTGGGCTGCGCTGCGGCCACTTTGGCCGCCCGCTTGCCCCTCCGGGAGACCGCCGTCGCCCATGACTCCGTCCCGGGGCCTTTTGGCCCTGAGGTGTGGGGACTGTCCCCCACCCTCTGGTCCGGCATTGCCGGACGAGGCGTGGGCCCCGCTGGGCCCACCGCCTCCTTCCCCCTCCCTTTCTTCCTACTCTTCCCCCCCTTGGTCCCTGGGTCCCCGTCGCTGGACGGACCGCCCATAAGACGGGCCTCCGCGCCGGGGGGAACCTCCCTATCCCCGTGGGGGAGGAGGGCCGCCAACAGCCGGTCCTCCATCGCGCGGAGCCTGTCGTCGACGATGCGCTGCACATCGCCGACTGACAGGCTCTTCCCATCCCCGGCGCGCTCGAGATCGCGTTCGCGGTCGCGCCCACCCTCCGCCGGTACCGGACACGGTACCCGGGCCCGCTCGTCCTCGGAATCCGAGGAGAACCCCAGCCCCATTTCCCTCAACTCCGCTTTGGAGTAGGGCTTCTCCCTCACCACAACCCCGGAAGGGGGACAGGAGCGAATCCCCTTACGCGCCTCCGCGAATTTGTCCGCCGGCGTCCTCCCTTTCCCCTCGAGGAGCTCGTCGCGCTCGCGAGCCGCGCGACGGAAATTCGCCTCCGCCTCGCGGAGCTTGGCGCGGAGCCCCTCGAGCTCCTCGTCCGCGATCATACCGGGCGGATCCGTCGCCAGTCGCGCGCGCGTCGCGAGCTCGAAACCCGCGGCGCGGATCTCCCTCGACGCGACGCGCAGGTCCTTAATAAGGGACCCCTTCAACCCCTTGCTGACGGTGGACACCCTGTCCACCATCATCGTCGCGTCTCGCAGCATCTCCACCAGCTCGTACGTCCCGGACGTACGGCAGGTGGAGGTCAAGTCCTCCGCTGAGGGGAGAGACTCCCGCGACGACCGCGAGAAACTCACCCCCGGCGGGTCCAACACGTCCCTAGGGGGCGACCTGCGCCCTCCTATCCTAGCCCGAGAAGCGGGCCGGGTCTCCAAAGGACCCCCGGATCGCTTCCTCCCCCCCGCGCCCAAGGACGACGTGGAGGACATCGAGCACGTGGACACATTGTCCGGGTCGATGCCCCCCACGCCGTCACCTCCCCGGCTCCCGATGGAGCTCCTCCTCAACAGGCTCCGCGTCACCCTGGTCGGAACCGGCGAAACCGGGTCCTCCCATGGCAACGCCTCACCTGCCACCCCCAAGCGATCGTCGATCCGGGTACCCAGGTCGACGACCGCCGAGGGCAACACCCCAGAGGAGGAGGTTCCCCCCCCCGCCGCGGTACCGCCCCCCACACCACTCGGCATAGCCGAGCCCCCATTCCCCTTCTTCCCCCCGCGCTTCGCGGTAACCCCCCCTGAAAACATCTTTTTAAAGTCCATATTCATAACATTAATGGCCTTGGTTACTACACCCCCATTTCTGGGGGTGCCTCACTCATCAGCCTCGACAAAAGTACGGACGACGCTACACTAACCATTGGGAGGTGTCGTCCCCTCCCAACAGGCCCGTTACACCCCTCGGCTTGGGCAGCCCCGAGAGGGTGGCATACTACTGACCGATGCACCCATCGGCCCACATCCCGGTGTTTAAACCGGGAGTGCTCCCTCACCATATGCCAGAGCTTGGAGTTAGGGATTTTTTTATAGAGGTTGTCATCCTCGCAGGCCGGCCGATTAAGGCAAGCCCCCCGTTCCGGTAAAACATGACCACCGGTTTACGGTATGGGGCCCTGGACGAACATCTTGTCGCCCAGGACACACTTACAGGGGGGACGCAGCCCTCTGCGCAGAAGGCGCAGTACAAAGCCACAGGCTGCGCCACCCCCTGCACCCCTCACTCCGTTAGCACACACCGAAGTGTGTCCCAGGGTCCACCACGAGGAGGTGGAGTGAGAGGGCTTTTAGACCTATGACATCCCTCAAATAGAGAGAACGAACCGACAGTGGATCAGAGTCACCACTGTAGGCGCCATAGGCCCTTGGACCCCATCGCGGTTAGGCCTGCATCGCGGTTAGGCCTGCATCGCGGTTAGGCCTGCATCGCGGTTAGGCCTGCATCGCGGTTAGGCCTGGGTTAGGCCTGGGTTAGGCCTGGGTTAGGCCTGGGTTAGGCCTGGGTTAGGCCGGGGTCCGTACCAGTACGGATTCCGGAGAGGGCGCTCAACGATTGACGCGTTGGAGCGTTTGCGCCTTCTCCGGGAAAGGGCTGTCGCTCGGGGCAGGGTGTTGATTGCCGTGTCATTGGATATTTCCAATGCATTCAACACCCTGCCCTGGAAGGAGATAGAGAGGGGGATGGAACATTTCCAGTTCCCCCCCTATCTCCGGAAGGTGGTGTGGGGCTACCTCCGCGGCAGGGAGGTGGTTTATACCGGCCGGTACGGTGTGACGTACACGAGGGAGATGCACCGCGGCGTTCCACAGGGGTCGGTCCTTGGACCGCTCCTGTGGAACATCGGTTATGACGCGGTGTTGCGGGTTATCCTCCCCCCTGATACGGGTGTCATCTGCTATGCGGATGACACCCTGGTTTATGCAGAGGGGGAGGATTGGGGAGGGACCAGGCACCTGGTAGAGTCCGCCCTGGACTGTGTCGTCGGGCGAATCCGGAGTATGGGGCTGACCGTGGCCGCCGATAAGACCGAGGCGATCTGGTTATACGGATCGTCTCGGTTGCGGCGGCCGCCCCGTGGTCAAGACCTCCGGATTCGCGTCGTCAATTCCACCGTCGAGATCGGGCCCCAGATGAAATATCTGGGGCTGATCATCGACGGCCGCTGGCGCTTTGAGGGTCACTTCGAACTCCTGGCCCCCCGATTAGAAGGGACAGCGGCCGCGCTTGCGCGGCTGCTGCCTAATATTGGGGGGCCGCAGTTGAAAGTCCGCCGCCTCTATACAGAGGTGGTGCGGTCCATTGCCCTTTATGGGGCCCCTGTGTGGCACCGCTCGCTCGAGGCCAGTCGGCGCAGCCAAGCACTCTTAGAAAGAGTGCGGCGCCGGCTGGCCCTGCGGGCCATACGGGGGTACCGCACCATCTCGGCTGAGGCGGCGGGCCTCCTCGCCGTGTCTCCACCACTCCCATTAGTGGCGGCGGAGCGGGCGACGCTATACCACGTCGCCTGTTCGCTCCGCCGCCCCCCGGGGGTGGAGCTCACGCGCGGGGAGGTGGAGGAGTTCGAGGTTTCGAAGCGTCAGGCCCGGACGGACATGTTTGCCGGGTGGCGGCGTCAGCTCGCCACCTCGGCCCGTCCAATTGTCCGGGCCCTCCTGCCCATATTCGACATATGGTGCAGGAGGCGGGGAAGATTGACCTTCCGCCTTACGCAGGTGCTCTCTGGGCATGGTTGCTTCGGGGAGTACCTGCATAGGATGGGGCGGGAGCCGACGGCACAGTGTCACCACTGTGGCGAGGAGGTGGACACGGCGCGGCACACCCTTGAGGAGTGCCCTGCGTGGGCAGAGCCGCGCCGTGTCCTTAGAGCCGCAGTGGAGGGGTGGGACCTCTCGCTCGCGGCCGTGGTCGACCACATGGTCTCGAGCGAGGGGTCGTGGAAGGCGGCGGTCTCCTTCTGTGAAGATGTGATCTCGCAGAAGGAGGCCGCCGAGCGAGCCCGGGAGAGGGACCCGGGCTCGGCGAGGAGGGTCTGGGCGCGGGGGCGTCCCTCGCGCCGACGGGTGCCCCCCCCTCCACGGAGGAGGGGGGCGGAGCGGGATGGTGAAGCGGCGCGGGGGCCGTCCCCGCGCGGTGGATCGAGCCCCCCCCGAACGGGGAGCGCGATCGACGTGGATGGCGCGGGGGGTTCGCCCCCCGCGTCCGTTCGTGCCCCCGTGGGGGGGGCGTGTGGGGGGAGGGCGCGGGGAGTGTTCCCCTCTCCGCGCCAATTGATGCCCCCTCCTTGTGGGGGGGCGGGTGTTCCCTTGGCGGTGCGGCGGGTTCTCCCGTCGCGCCGCCGTGTGCCCCCACCCCGGGGGGCGGAGGACGATGGGGGCCGGGGAGTGAGCTGACCCCGGCCCCCAGAGATGGGCTAGGCTCATCTCGGGGCGGACCGGCTGGCTTGAAGCCGGCCCGCCCCGAAGCGACCACCGGGTCGCTCTGGGGTGCGTGGGGGGTGGGGTGGGGAGGGTCGGGGCGTGCGGGATCGCGCCTCCGGCGGCCCTTCCTTACCGGTAACGGCGTCTTCTTGCCCTAGCCTGAGGCGGGTGCCTTCGGGTCACACGGACCGGGCGGGGCACGAAGACGCCGGGGGGCCGTGGGTGGACCGAGCGGGGGCTCGGGAAGCCCGGTCGACGGCCCTAGGGATTGGGATGGGGACACCGGGCGGGTCCCTCCGCCCGGGGTCTTATAGAGTAGGTAGTGGGGGAGGCCAACCCCTCCCCCCGGGATCTCATGATAGCTGGGAAGTGTCCTGTTGAGTACTCGCGTGATCCAGGCACTTCCCCTTTTAGCTTAGGTGGGTGTGGGGTTTTAGTGGGTAGCCACTGGGGACGGGCGCGCCTTCGGCGCCCCCCTCCCCGGTGGTAGTCCCACATAACCTCGGTTCCCCCCCCGGGGGCCGAGGTATGCGTAATGCATTTCCCCACAATAAAAAAAAAAAAAAAAAAAGGTCTGGGTTAGGTCTGGGTTAGGTCTGGGTTAGGTCTGGGTTAGGTCTCCCCCGTGGGGGGGGCGTGTGGGGGGAGGGCGCGGGGAGTGTTCCCCTCTCCGCGCCAATTGATGCCCCCTCCTTGTGGGGGGGCGGGTGTTCCCTTGGCGGTGCGGCGGGTTCTCCCGTCGCGCCGCCGTGTGCCCCCACCCCGGGGGGCGGAGGACGATGGGGGCCGGGGAGTGAGCTGACCCCGGCCCCCAGAGATGGGCTAGGCTCATCTCGGGGCGGACCGGCTGGCTTGAAGCCGGCCCGCCCCGAAGCGACCACCGGGTCGCTCTGGGGTGCGTGGGGGGTGGGGTGGGGAGGGTCGGGGCGTGCGGGATCGCGCCTCCGGCGGCCCTTCCTTACCGGTAACGGCGTCTTCTTGCCCTAGCCTGAGGCGGGTGCCTTCGGGTCACACGGACCGGGCGGGGCACGAAGACGCCGGGGGGCCGTGGGTGGACCGAGCGGGGGCTCGGGAAGCCCGGTCGACGGCCCTAGGGATTGGGATGGGGACACCGGGCGGGTCCCTCCGCCCGGGGTCTTATAGAGTAGGTAGTGGGGGAGGCTAACCCCTCCCCCCGGGATCTCATGATAGCTGGGAAGTGTCCTGTTGAGTACTCGCGTGATCCAGGCACTTCCCCTTTTAGCTTAGGTGGGTGTGGGGTTTTAGTGGGTAGCCACTGGGGACGGGCGCGCCTTCGGCGCCCCCCTCCCCGGTGGTAGTCCCACATAACCTCGGTTCCCCCCCCGGGGGCCGAGGTATGCGTAATGCATTTCCCCACAATAAAAAAAAAAAAAAAAAAAAAAAAAAAGGTCTGGGTTAGGTCTGGGTTAGGTCTGGGTTAGGTCTGGGTTAGGTCTGGGTTAGGTCTCTATCTGCCACTGGCGGTCGTCCAGGTCAGACGTATTTACATCGGGCTCCCGCGTAAAATTCCTAGTTTTTCATATAGAAGTGTTAAAGTGTCGAAAATGTTACCGCAATATACAGGGATAGTTTTTACACAACCCTGTAAATAAAGAAATCTTTCTAAGTTACTACAATTGAGCAATAAACAAGATAATGGAAGGCTGAGACTTGGAGGTTAAGGGCCGTCTACCTGTGGTGGATCAGACGAAAATAAGTCAATTGCTACAAAAAGGTAAGGGTCTACAAATAATCACTTAAAGGATTAGCTAAGGGGAAACCTATTGCCCACCAATAAATCATACGAATCTGCAAGTTAAACATTCTTCAAATTCAATCTGCCAACGTGAAACGGACAGAGTGTTGCCCCACGCAACGTATCTTTTCAAAAATCTTTTCCTGCTAATTGTGAATTTACTTTCCCAAGTGATACCGTGTTTAATAGATGACTCAATAGTTAACAATTTTTAAGTGTTAAAAAAGTGTTCAACTCATTAAATCGTGCAATAAGCGGCATAAAGTGAAGTGTCCCCCCCCCCCAGCTAACCAATAAGAATATGCTTCCTATTTCTCGGCGTTAATTAGCATTCAAAACATCTAAAATAAGAAAACAAATCCTTTACTAGATTTCTAAGAAACCCCCCAACAAACCAAGCTAATCAAAGCAAACCGGAGATATCCGAAAATCCAACCCCAGAAACATAAAGATAACGATATCGATCCTCAAGGGAAATCATGCCCCCCTCGGAAAGTCAAATTCTTATCTCATTTTAATATATATATACGATATCTCATTTACTCAAAGACATAGCTAGTAATATATTTAAACTAATATTAAATAGTCTAATATATAAAGGAAAAGTCTATAAGTGATACGTGACTTATATGCGCCTATAGCATTTTAGGTTAGGAAACCTGTCAAAGTGGTTTGTCCACTAATTAAGCGACATAACTCAATATAGATTATAGGATACCGGTCCAGCATCAATTTCTACTAATTCTCGACTATAATACGGATCTCCTACATACTAATACATTACTAAGTTACTTTAGAAGTATATATACGAACCTAAGCTAAGAATATTTTGTGTACTAGTTTTTATTTTCACTGTAATATAGACATATAGACATATAGATATATAAATAAACAAATAATAAATAAATAAATAGATATAGATATAGATATAGATACATAAGTATATAGATATAACTAAGTAATAGTTTAATATAATCACCTATAGCCAATCAAGACCACAACAATAGTGTATAAAAATTTTAGTCTAATTATATAATAGATAAATAGATTAGCCAACAGATAATAGAATAATATTACATTTAAGTTTGCTGACATTTGGAACCATGCGTACCAAATTCAGTGATACCGTAACATGTCACTGCGTCCCATAATATAAGCGCACAGCTTGTAAGAGTAAGCAGGAAATATAGCCAATAACATTTTAGGTATAACACTTCTTTTCAGAGGCATTAATATAATTTCAAACTAAGTTTTTCCGGTTTTAATTAATTAAGTATACAACACGTTCTTATAAAAGACATGAACACACCCATATCATATTAACCATAAATTAACTTATAATTAATAGATAAATAGGTATAGGACTGAAGTATAAGCATATAAAAATTTAAAAAAAAAAAAAAAAAAAAAAAAAAGAAAAATTAATTAAAATTTAATATAAGTTATACTAGATAGATACTAATATCATATTATCTCTTACCAAAAATTATAATATAAATCATATTAATATCTAAAATAATAATAATAATAAAAATTTATACTAGAGGCAGTAATAAAATATCAAACTAGGTTTTTCCGGTTTTAATTAAATAAGTATACAACAGGTGCTCACAATAGTCATGATCACACAATTAGTTCATGAACTATAAATTAACTTAAAATTATAGATAAATATAGGTAATAGGACTTAAGTATAAATATAAGAATGAGTATATAATTTAGCACAGAATATAAAACTAAAAATTAAAGTTAAAATTAATAATACAAGATATACTAGATAGAATCTAAATATCATATTATCCTTTACCAAAATTATATTAGTATCTAAAATAATAATAATAATAAAATAATATCTACTTATAAGGAACGATCCAATCAGCTTACAAACCGCAATATCTGTAAACAGAAGAATTTTATTATTAATATATACTAATATAACAATAGATAATTAAGACTTATACATGATAGACTACAACGACAATCACCCAATCCACCCTGTTAAAGAAGATAAAACTGATCCGAAATAAAACAATAAATACTTAGTAAAGAAAGATAGAGAGAACCAAAACCAAAATGGATAAATTAACATACATCGAACAGACCTCAGAGAAACTTAAAAACATCCTCCACGAATCTATAGATGATAGCCTATGGATCGATGGAAATGTTATAGACAGATCAAAATTACAGGAAATAGTCAACTCAACAATACTACAGACATTAGAAAACCGTCCTGACAAAAGCCCCAATCAAATAAAAGAGAAAACTAGAACAAAAACCCCATCTTCAACAGTTTATAACCCTGAACTTATAGATTTCAATAACGAATCGTATATGGAAATAGAAACTATTGAAGATTCAAATGCAATCATTGATAAAGAACAGACAGAAACACGCACCTCTCCCATAATTACAGGATCTATAACCAGACAGACAGAGAATACACCTAAGAATACTCCAGCTCAACAAAATCAAATTACACAACTTAACTTACTGCAAGAGACGACCAGCGCGAACAGAAACACTAAACACCTAACAAAAACCGGAAGAGACACAGACAACGAAGACTGTGGAATTAAATCACGACTGATAAACATCAACAGAATCATTGAGACAGACTCAGAATCATGTAAAGAAAATGAAGATGTATTTGACACAAAAGAGATCGTAGCAGAACTAGAAAAAGGAAACTTTTACAAAGATGTACTAGATTACCCCGAAATCGAACAACTACCAGACGAGGCTAGCAGTGACGAAAAAGCCTACAATATTATTAACTATGACGTTAAGATTTTTGCTACATCCATCTACAATTCTCTTCACCTAGCAAAACGATATTTACAGGCCATAAATAAAGACATCAATCGATCTAAAAATGTAAGCAAGGCTCTTAAAAAACTAACTTCTATCACTGCAGACTCACTCAAGGTAGCATGCGTTAAGGCTGACAACTTAATATATACACTGGGTCACCAAGACAAAGATATTAAAAGAATACTTGCAACTAAAAAGAAAGAAGTAGCGAGGCTTCTTGAACTCTCGTTCGAAAACAGGCGCAAAACCAAAATTAACAAAAGAAAAAGAGACTCTCCTCACACAAATAACCGTGATTATAAGGCACCTAAACTAAGAGAAAATCCGAGACCTACGGATAGCGAAATAGAAACTAATCTGGACACTGAAAATGAGACAGAAATTCCGATATCAACCCAACCTAAACTACCAGTAATTCCTAACAGAAACGAAATGCAAAATAGACCATTTTTAGTAAACGAGTGGACCGAAGTAAACAGACGAAAGAAAACAAATCCTAAAATACAAGACCAAGCATCAGATATTAACCATGCATTACAGATTATCAACGATAAACGAGTAAATAAAGAAACCAAGCCCATCAGACCACACCTACAAATTAATCCTAAACCTCGTAATAACGCGATAATAATCAGACCTAATAATGCTGAAGAAGGAAACCCCAATAAAAAGAGAACTTTCGCTGAAGTAATAACAGAAATTAGAGATAAAAATATCATAGACCCTAAAGAAGTAAACACAATTAGACAGACTAGAGAAGGCAACATATTAATTGAACTGCAAAATAACCACACAAGCTCGATTGAAAAGATAAAAAACCAAATTGAAAGCCAAATAGACAAAAATTATGAAATCTATACGAAAACACAAATCATTACACTAGAAGTTGATAATATCGATCCGACTACTAACGATGAACATACCAAAAACGAAGTAGCCAAATACATAGAAATCCCTGATCATAAAATACACGAAGTTAAGGCGGTCAAAGTCTACTCCAATAATAACGGAACTAAAAAAATGATTATTAAAACCCCTCCACCTGACAAAAGAATTAACATAGCAGATAAACCGAGATTAAAAATAGGATACACTATTGTTAAGATTAAAGTTCTCCCGCAAATTAACAGATGCAACCGATGCTACGGACTTGGACACAACAGCAATAACTGCGACAAAAAAATAGGATATATAGTATGCCGTAAATGCAGCGAAGAGGGTCACACTATGACAGAATGCACCAGAGAAAGCAAATGCAGACTCTGCACAGAAAATAACCAACCAGAGAATAAAATTAAACACACCACGGGCAGTTTAAACTGCCCCGCATACAAAGAGTTTGTGAAAAAACTCCCTCAGATCTAGAACCCAACGGAATACCTAAAACAAAAAAGAAACAAAGTAAAATTAGAGGAAAATACGATATATTTAAAATATTACAAATTAACTTAAACCACACTCACCGTGCAATGACATACCTTGAAGTAAAACAGCTACACTCCTCTCCAGACATCATAGTGATAACTGAACCTACCAAAAATAATAAATATTGTATATATAACAAAAACAATACTTCAGCGATAATCATAGGTTTCAAACAAATACTTTGGCATTGTCAAGATAAAGACATTTACAACAACCACTGGGTTGCCATTAAAATTAAAGACACCTATTTTTTCTCAGTCTATATCTCACCGAACTGCAACTTCACAGAATTTATAACTATAGTCGACGAGCTTATGACTGCTGCTAAAAACATAAAAGAAAACGTTATGATCTCTGGCGACTTCAATGCACACTCCCCTGAATGGGGGGATATACGCAACGATAAAAGAGGAAGATACCTGGCCAACTCAATCCAAGAGAATGGTTACGTAGTTATTCAAACCAAAGGTCCTTATACCTACTGTAGAAACAACCGAAAATCCAAAATTGACTTTGCGTTTGCATCCCCAACACTCCAGAATAAAATCTTCTCTGCCACAGTTTTAAAGGAACCAACAGAATCAGACCACCTATACCTAGAATACAAAATCGCACTCGGACCTAAAAACATAAAAAATAATCAGACACATAATAACGATAACAGATGGAAAATCACCGAGAAAAATAAAGAAAAATTTGCAAAACTGCTACTTAAGGAAATTGACATTAAAACTAGTAATGGCTCCCTTAATTTGAATAATAATAATATCGACCTAACATATAACAAAAACAAAATTAAAAAAATACACTCCGAAATAGATAAACAGATCGAAAATTTCCAGGAAATAATCAACTCGACTTGTAACACTACTCTTACCAAATCCAAAAAATTCTTTAACAAAAGCGAGAACCATTGGTGGAACCAAGATATTAAAAATCAGAGGAAGACCACTAATAACAGCAGAAGAAAGTACACGAGGATGCTCAATAAACGCAAAAATAGAGATCACCCACAGGTTGTTGCACTAAGAATTAAATATTTTGTTAACAGACTTAAACTAAAGGGAATGATAAAGAAATCTAAGGCACTAAAATGGCTTGCCTTCCTTGAGGAATTAAAAAGCGACCCGTGGGGTAAACCTTACCAACTAATTAAAAATCTGATTAAACAAAAAAAACCTCCGCCGATTCTATCCAAAATTACAGCAGAAATGACCATAGAAACTCTCTTCCCAAGAGACATAGACGAAGAAAAGTTACAAAACCGTTTGCACAATGTCTTAGACCCAGAGTTCGAACTCTTCAAACAGACAACTCAAAGTAGAATCCCATATATCACGCTGCCTAATGGCGACACGTTTTACACGAACACTACACAAGTAATTAAATTCATTCCTATCAAACCTACAGCAGTGACTGAAATAATAAAAAACTTTAATAATAAGAAAGCCCCTGGTCTCGACAATCTAGATTCTAAAATGTTTAAAACCATTGCAGCTACTGATAGTAAAATTATAACTGATATAATGAATACATGCCATTATTTCCCAAAGGCCTGGAAACAACAAAAGCTATACTTAATTAAAAAACCCAACAAACCGGACGGGAACCCCAATAGTTATAGACCTCTGGCACTTCTCAGTAACTGGTCCAAAATCCTCGAGAAAATAATTAAAACAAAAATCGAAGAACACCTTACAGAATACCCGCTCAACAAACATCAATTTGGCTTCCGGAAAAACGTGGGAACAATCCAAGCTATCACAGAAGTGCTTAACATCCGTAGAAAAGCCACCAGAAAGAGCCACTTTGTAATCATGATAACTCTCGACGTCAAAAACGCCTTTAATTCGATAACTTGGCAGGCAATCAGGTCTGCATTAAACTCCAGAAATTTTAATCCACTCCTTCTCAAGATCCTACACAGCTACCTCACTGATCGCTCACTTATTTATGAACCAGCTTCTAAGGCATACAACATCAGCAAACAAGTTTACAGAGGGGTACCACAAGGGTCAATACTGGGCCCGATACTCTGGAACATCGTATACGATGATATTTTTAACCTTAAACTAGCAAAGTCTGTTAACATTATAGCTTACGCTGACGACGTGGCTCTCGTAGTAAATGGCATAAACCTACAATCCCTTAAAAATGACATCAAGGAAGCCATCGAATCCATCGAGTGCTGGATGAGCTCACTGGGACTTGAACTAGCTAAGGAAAAAACAGAAATGGTTTTACTTAACAAGAAACGTATATACGAACCGATAAAAGTAAATTTACAAGGCAACATTACCATTAATACCAGCAGTAGCCTCCGATATCTGGGTATTTACCTAGAAAATAGCAATAGATACTCACAACATATAGATAAGTCCACTCTCAAAGCTATTAACGCTGCTAACTTTTTGTCCAGAATTACCCCTAACATCTCCGGCCCAAGCTCGAAAGCTAGGTTCTTGTACTATTATGTATACGAGTCAATCGTTATGTACGCTGCCACTACCTGGAAAACAGCAATAGAAATTGAAAAAAACCGTAAAAGACTAAGACAAACACAGAAGTCCGCACTACTACGAATAGTCAGAGCTTACAAAACAACACCACTAATATATTTAAATATACTCACTCGTATCCCTGACATCATTGATACAATCAAAGACAGATGCAGACTGGCGGAATGGGAGAGGCGCGCTCTGCAAGACAGCGATATGACCAACAGCCACAGAGAGAGTAGACCCAAACGCACCATTCAACCTATAAATTACGTTGAATTAACGTCAAGCTCCGGCGAAGATATTACACAATTACAAATACCTCACTCGATATCAGTCATCGCAAACAGTAACAGAACAAGTACAAATATTACACAACTGGTGACGGATTACCCAGCCAATTACGATACGCTTAAATCAGAGAGAAAACGGATTAGACTACATTTGAAAGACAAAACTATTAATAGACTACAGGAAAAATGGACTCTAGAATACAATCAGAAACTTCTATTTAACTGGATCCCTAACTTAAATAACTGGCACCTTAAGAGAAGATACAATATAAACCACTACACTACGCAACTACTAACGGGACATGGCATTTTTGCCACCTACTTAAACAAAATCAAAAAATGTAACACTAATCTTTGCTGGTACGGATGTAATGTACCCGATGATCCTAAGCATACAATTATAGATTGTAAAAAATGGTATCATGAACGGGATGACTTCTGTATCAAATACAATATAACCAAACCTTACAGCGTAGATAAATTCTCAATTACAATACATGAAAATGACGAAGCATGGAATAACTTTCAAACCCTTGCAACTAACATCATCAAAGATAAACAACAGACAGAAAATCTAAGACAAAAAGAGGAAAGAGCCAGAAGACTACAAACGCACCAATAACGATTAATCAGTACATGCAATATAAATAGCTAAATAATTCGGGACCAATAATATCGCAAACTGAAAGATAAAACGCAGGGCCTCACACACACTCTATATAGCACGATCACTTACACTCTGGATAGTACGATCTTACATGTTAACAATACCATATAAAAGAAGACACGCGACATAACACTAACATAACCTACGTGACTGCACGACAACTTCTTACACTTTAACACTCTAAAACATTTCAAATAGCTTAACAATGCGCAACACAATATCTTCATAACCAGCAACAACAGCAACACTAACAACGTTATCAACTAAATAAACCTATTTACAAATTCGCTAATACCCGACGCGGATAAAATGGTCGATATAAACTATAAAAACATCTAGTTGCACAACCTACACCACTTTAAAGTTTAACCGAAAACATGTAATATTAGAGACACAAGACTTGTACCAATAAATTCAACAATAGGTAAACTTGCAACAAATAACGACCTAACAACAACGATACAATTAAACAACCTATTAATACATACAACTATTTATAACTTTGTTAATCACATTTTTACTACCTTGGACGAGTCAACACAAAATACACACCAAACATAACCTCCACGACCACATGGTAACAGTCACACACAAATATCTTTATAAAATTCGACTAGAGGAACCAGCAACAACAATAACTATGACAACGTTATTAACTAAATAAATTACCAACAATTATATCTATTTACAAATTTGCTAATACCTGACGCGGATAAAATGGACGCTATAAAACTGCTAAACATATAGAGGTACAACCTACATAACTTTAAAGTATAACCGAAAACATGTAATATTAAAGACATAAGACTAGTACCTTTGAACTTCAACAATACGTAAACTTGTAACAATAACGACCTAACAACAACGATACAACTTAACAATCCTATTAATACATACAACTAACTATAATCATGCTAAACACACTATTACTATATTACACAAGTCAACACAAGCTATACACCAAACATAACCTTCACGACCTCATGTAACAGTTCACACACAATACCCTTATAAACTTCGACCAGAGGAACCTGCAACAACAATAACTAAGACAACGTTATTAACTAATTAAATTACCAACAAATATACCTATTTACAAATTCGCTAATACCGGACGCGGATAAAATGGTCACAATAAAACTACAAAACATATAGAAGCACAACCTACATCTCATCAAAGTATAACCATAAAACATGTAATATTAGAGACATAAGTCTTGTACCTAAAAATTCAACAATATGTAAACTTGTAACAAATAACGACTTAACAACAACGATACAACTTAACAACTACTAATACATACAACTATTTACAATTTTGCTATTCACATTACTAATATCATACACGAGACAACACAAGCTATATATCAAACCTAACCTTCACGACCACATGTAACAGTTCACACACAAAATCCTTATAAACTTCGACCAGAGGAACTTGCAACAACAATAACGATGACAACGTTATCAACTAAATAAATAACCAACAAATATACCTATTTACAATTTTGCTAATACCTGACGCGGATTAAATGGACGCTATAAAACTACAAATCATATAGATGTACAACCTTCTCCACTTTAAAGCATACCGAAAACATGTAATATTAGAGACATAAGACTTGTACCTTAAAACACAACAATATGTAAATTTGTAACAATAACGACCTAACAACAACAATACAACTTAACAACCTATTAGTACATACAACCATCTTTAATTTTGCTAATCATATTATTACTATCACACACGAGTCAACACAAGTTACTCACCTAACATAACCTTCACGACCGCATGTAACAGTTCATACACAATATCCTTTTAAACTTCGACCAGAGGAACTTGCAACAACAATAACTAAGACAACGCTTTTAACTAAATAAATAACCAACTAATATATCTATCTACAACTCACTAATACCTGACGCGGATAAAATGGACACTTTAACTATAAAAATACTAGATACATAACATATGCCACGTAAACGTATAACTAAATAACATGAACTATAGAAACATAAGAATTGCACCTTTATAAAACTTTAACAAACAGTAATACTACATTCCACGAATCAACTCACGAACTAGCACCAACAGCAATCTATGTTAACAAGATTATAACCTAATATATCACTAACAGTCATATTTATACACAAAGTCGCAAATACCTGACCCGGACAAAAAGGACGTGATAATCTACAATACTACTAGAGGCAATCTACATTATGTTAAAGTATAATAGAAAAGCATAATATATAGATAATACCAAGAGGAGCACAGAACCGTACGTGGGAAATCAAGAGGAGCACAGAACCGCACGAGAAGAAGTTAACCACTACAAAGATACTCACAGGGACTACAAGGAATATCTGAAGTAAAGCCTAACGGCATCCCGGATATTCCTTCCGATTACTGGAGGCGTAAGTGGAGGGTGATTGTTTAGCGGGTAGTCTCGGTCTGCACAACACCTCTGGTAAGACGGAGGTGTTCACCGAGGAGTCCCGCACTTACCCGGGGTTGCGATGATCCCGGGTGGTTGTGCGTAAAGGCATTTAAACACCCTCCACTTAAAACAATAAAAAAAAAAAAAAAAAAAAAAAAAAAAAAAAAAAAAAAAAAAAAAAGGTCTGGGTTAGGTCTGGGTTAGGTCTGGGGTCTGAGGGCCTATGGCGCCTACAGTGGTGACTCTGATCCACTGTCGGTCCGTTCTCTCTATTTGAGGGATGTCATAGGTCTAAAAGCCCTCTCACTCCACCTCCTCGTGGTGGACCCTGGGACACACTTCGGTGTGTGCTAACGGAGTGAGGGGTGCAGGAGGACACTGCCGGTCGCTTTTTACTGCGCCTGTTTATGCGCAGAAAGGCAGTGTTCTCCTGTAAGTGTGTCCTGGGCGACAAGATGTTCGTCCAGGGCCCCATACCGTAAACCGGCTTGCCGGAACGGGGGGCTTGCCTTAACCGGCCGGCCTGCGAGGAGGATAAACCTCTATAAAAAGTCTTCAACTCCAAGCTTTGGTGCGTGGCGAAGGAGCACCCCCGGTTTAGACGCCGGGGGTGGGCCGATGGATGCGTCTGGTCTCTAGCGCACCGCCTCCGGGGTACCTGCCCGCCCCCCGGAGTATGCAGGGCTTATCCCGGTAAGGAGGCTCTGCCGGGACGGACCACGTTCCTACCACGCTCGTGGGAATCTCATGGATTTTACTAAGATTTTTGGGGACCGGGGGGGTAAAGGCGCGGGTAGGCGCGGTGGGAGGGGAGGCTCGGCGAGGCCGAGCGGCGAGGGGGAGGGCAGCAAAGCTTCGGCGGGGGCGAAATCCCCTGCCGCAGGTGGAGCTGCGGTGCCGTTGGTCGACTTGGGTACCCGAGTCGACCAACGGACGAGTGAGGCGGCGGGAGCGGCGTCACCGGTGGCGTCGCGGCGGAGTGGGACGGCTTCTCCGCCCGCTCCGTTCGTTCTTTCCCCGACGGGTAGTCCGTCGGGTATGGACTGGAGGGAGATTGGGGCTGGGCGTTCGGGCGCCCAGTCGCCAATCACTGGGTCGTCGTGGTGGGGAGTAGGTGATTCGGACGCAGGTTCCGTAGCCTCCTTCTCATCCGGCGGCTCTCGTGGCAGGGGGGCGGTCAAGCGTCCGAGTTCTTCGGTGGTGACGCGGGCTAGCGCTCGTAAGACGCCGCTACCGAAGGACACGCTTGAGGGGGAGCACGCCCTATCGTTCGGTAGGGAGTCGAGGGCGGCAATGTCCACTGTGGAGGAGCTCACGGCGTCTGTAAAGAAGCAATCTTTATATGGGCTCCTCACACAGATTAAGGACATGTGCGATACCGTGGACAGCGTGTCCACGGTGTCGCGTGGGCTCAAGGGCGACCTTAAGGCGGACTTAAGGCGGGCTGTTCGCACTATACGTGCGACGGCGTATGAGCTCGTTGACCGAGCGGAGAGCGCCATCGAGGGTCCCCATGGGGGCATGGATGAGGAGTCGCTCCAGAGGGTCCGTAATGACCTGATGGTTGCCAAGGCCCGAGCTCGGAAGTTCGAGGCAGAGTGTGCCGAGCTGCGGGAACAGCTCGAGGGTCCACCGACCACCAAGATGGCCAGGATGGACCTTACCCCGCCTTTGGCGCCGGAGGTTCGGGAGGGTCCCGCGGGGGGTACCGCAGTCAATGAGGGCATCCTCGCCCAAGTTGGGCGCCTCATTGACGAGCGGTTAGCGGCGCAGGAGGACCGCATTATGCGGGCCATCCTGCCCTTAGCGGAGGCGGAGATGGCCGCGTCCAAGGCGGCAGTAGAGGCGGCGATACTGACGCACGAGGGAAGGGGGAGGAGGGCGACCTCCACCGGAAGGAGGCCGCCGGCGGCGAGGAAGGCCGAGGCCCAGCCGGCCCCCGCCAGTGGGAAGAGCCCAGTGGTGGGGTCCGAGGAGTGGGTCCGGGTGTCCCGGAAGGGGAAGGGTCAGTCCAAGGCTGCCCCGACCCCGACCGGCGCCCCGGGCCCTTCGGGCAAGGGGAAGGGGGCTGGTCCCCCCCCCAAGCCCACGAGGGCGGGTATTAAACTACCGCGGCAGCCGGCAACGGCTGCCGTGGTACTTACGCGGGAGGTAGGCGCTAGGGCGACGTACGCCGAAGCGATGGCGAAATGTCGGGCCCAGATCAAGTTGGAGGATCTGGGCATCGATGATTTGGGGGTCGCGACCACCCAGACCGGAGCGCTAATGCTGAAAGTTCGGGGGAAGGATGCCCCCGACAAGGCAGCATCGTTGGCGCTCCGGATGGGTGTAGTGTTGGTCGGCACTGGCCACCGGGTCAACCGACCAACGAAGAGGGCGGACCTTCGCCTCAGGGGACTGGATCAGTCCGTTACTGAGGCGGAGGTCCGCGCCTCCCTCGCGCGCGTGGGGGGTTGTGAGGAGGCGGCGGTTCGGGTAGGGGCTATCCGGCGCGCGGGCCGCAGTCAGGAGGGGGTGGGGACCGTGTGGGTTCAGCTCCCCCTGACTGCGGCGAGGAAGGTGGCGGGGGCGGGTCGTTTGACCACCGGATGGTCGGGGGCCCGCGTGGAGGTGCTGGAGCAACGGCCGCTCCAGTGTTTCCGGTGCCTACGCCGGGGGCATGTTTGGGCAAAGTGCCCATTCACAGAGGAAGCGGACCGGAGCGGCCGTTGCTACCGGTGTGGGGACGACGGGCACAGGGTGGCTGCGTGCGAGCAGCCCCCCTGCTGTCCCCTGTGCAAGGACCTGGGTAAGCCCGCTGAGCACCGCTCGGGGTCGAAGGCTTGCCCATCTTTCCGTCCGGGGGGCGGAGAGTTGGGCGAGCGGGCCAAGAGCGGTGCGGCGGCAAAGGTCGTTGCACCTGGGGAAGTGCCGACACCTATGGAGGTGTCGGTCGCTGGGGAGATGGAGCCGCCTAAGAAGGCGACTCCTAAGAAGAAGGGGAAGAAACCCCCCACCCACGATAAGGCTTGTTAGCCTTATCGCCGGAGGGGGGCGTGGGCGTGGTCTTGGCCGCGCCCACCGGGAGGGGGATCACTCCGGAGGGTTTGAGCGCAGCTCCCCTTTTAACGGACTGATCCTTACCGGGAATGGACGACGTCATTCCTCCGTTCCTTGACGTGGGGAACGCAGGAACGGCGTCGTCATGGACCGACCGGGGGAGTGGCCTGAACCACTCTCCCATCGGGCGGTCCCAAGGGAAGGGGGGGCTGGGCGTAATCCATCGCCTTGCCCCAAGTTAGCTTGGCCGGGGGGAAGCTTCTCTTCCTCCCCAAGTGCGCACAAAAGGGTAGGGGGCGTGTCTGGTTGAATACCACAGGTGATCCCAGCGCATCCCCGCAAACCCAGGGATGGATTAGTGTGGATTTAGTTGGTATGCCCGGCCTTCTGCTGGGAGAGCCCAACATAACCCTCCCCTCCTCTCAGGCGAGGACGGGGGGGTATCCATAAGGAGGATTTGCCACACTTTAAAAAAAAAAAAAAAAAAAAAAAAAAAAAAAAAAAAAAAAAAGGTCTGGGTTAGGTCTGGGGTCTGAGGGCCTATGGCGCCTACAGTGGTGACTCTGATCCACTGTCGGTTCGTTCTCTCTATTTGAGGGATGTCATAGGTCTAAAAGCCCTCTCACTCCACCTCCTCGTGGTGGACCCTGGGACACACTTCGGTGTGTGCTAACGGAGTGAGGGGTGCAGGAGGACACTGCCGGTCGCTTTTTACTGCGCCTGTTTATGCGCAGAAAGGCAGTGTTCTCCTGTAAGTGTGTCCTGGGCGACAAGATGTTCGTCCAGGGCCCCATACCGTAAACCGGCTTGCCGGAACGGGGGGCTTGCCTTAACCGGCCGGCCTGCGAGGAGGATAAACCTCTATAAAAAAGTCTTCAACTCCAAGCTTTGGTGCGTGGCGAGGGAGCACCCCCGGTTTAGACGCCGGGGGTGGGCCGATGGATGCGTCTGGTCTCTAGCGCACCGCCTCCGGGGTACCTGCCCGCCCCCCGGAGTATGCAGGGCTTATCCCGGTAAGGAGGCTCTGCCGGGACGGACCACGTTCCTACCACGCTCGTGGGAATCTCATGGATTTTTCTAAGATTTTTGGGGACCGGGGGGGTAAAGGCGCGGGTAGGCGCGGTGGGAGGGGAGGCTCGGCGAGGCCGAGCGGCGAGGGGGAGGGCAGCAAAGCTTCGGCGGGGGCGAAATCCCCTGCCGCAGGTGGAGCTGCGGTGCCGGTGGTCGACTTGGGTAGCCGAGTCGACCAACGGACGAGTGAGGCGGCGGGAGCGGCGTCACCGGTGGCGTCGCGGCGGAGTGGGACGGCTTCTCCGCCCGCTCCGTTCGTTCTTTCCCCGACGGGTAGTCCGTCGGGTATGGACTGGAGGGAGATTGGGGCTGGGCGATCGGGCGCCCAGTCGCCAGTCACTGGGTCGTCGTGGTGGGGAGTAGGTGATTCGGACGCAGGTTCCGTAGCCTCCTTCTCATCCGGCGGCTCTCGTGGGAGGGGGGCGGTCAAGCGTCCGAGTTCTTCGGTGGTGACGCGGGCTAGCGCTCGTAAGACGCCGCTACCGAAGGACACGCTTGAGGGGGAGCACGCCCTATCGTTTGGTAGGGAGTCGAGGGCGGCAATGTCCACTGTGGAGGAGCTCACGGCGTCAGTAAAGAAACAATCTTTATATGGGCTCCTCACACAGGTGAAGGACATGTGCGACACCGTGGACAGCGTGTCCACGGTGTCGCGCGGGCTTAAGGGCGACCTTAAGGCAGACCTGAGGCGGGCTGTCCGTACTATACGGGCGGCGGCGTACGAGCTCGTTGACCGAGCTGAGAGCGCGATTGAGGGTCCCCATGGGGGCATGGACGAGGAATCGCTCCAGAGGGTCCGTAATGACCTAATGGTTGCTAAGGCCCGGGCTCGGAAGTTCGAGGCGGAGTGTGCCGAGCTGCGGGAACAGCTCGAGGGTCCACCGACCACTAAGATGGCCAGAATGGACCTTACCCCGCCTTTGGCGCCGGAGGTACGGGGGGGTCCCTTGCAGGGTTCCGCCATCGATGAGGGCATCCTCGCTCAAGTTGGGCGCCTCATCGATGAGCGATTGGCGGCGCAGGAGGATCGCATTATGCGGGCCATCCTGCCCTTAGCTGAGGCGGAGATGGCCGCGTCCAAGGCGGCCGTAGAAGCGGCTATTTTGACGCATGAGGGAAGGGGGAGGAGGGCGACCTCCACCGGAAGGAGGCCGCCGGCGGCGAGGAAGGCCGAGGCCCAGCCGGCCCCTGCCAGTGGGAAGAGCCCAGTGGTGGGGTCTGAGGAGTGGGTCCGGGTGTCCCGGAAGGGGAAGGGTCAGTCTAAGGCTGCCCCGACCCCGACCGGCGCTCCGGGCCCCTCGGGCAAGGGGAAGGGGGCTGGTCCCCCCCCCAAGCCCACGAGGGCGGGAATTAAACTACCGCGGCAGCCGGCAACGGCTGCCGTGGTACTTACGCGGGAGGTGGGCGCGAGGACGACGTACGCCGAAGCGATGGCGAAGTGTCGGGCCCAGATCAAGTTGGAGGATCTGGGCATAGATGATTTGGGGGTCGCGACCACCCAGACCGGAGCGCTAATGCTGAAAGTTCGGGGGAAGGATGCCCCCGACAAGGCAGCATCGTTGGCGCTCCGGATGGGTGTAGCGTTGGTCGGCACTGGCCACCGGGTCAACCGACCAACGAAGAGGGCGGACCTTCGCCTCAGGGGACTGGATCAGTCCGTTACTGAGGCGGAGGTCCGCGCCTCCCTCGCGCGCGTGGGGGGTTGTGAGGAGGCGGCGGTTCGGGTAGGGGCTATCCGGCGCGCGGGTCGCAGTCAGGAGGGGTTGGGGACCGTGTGGGTTCAGCTCCCCCTGACTGCGGCGAGGAAGGTGGCGGGGGAGGGTCGTTTGACCACCGGATGGTCGGGGGCCCGCGTGGAGGTGCTGGAGCAACGGCCGCTCCAGTGTTTCCGGTGCCTACGCCGGGGGCATGTTTGGGCAAAGTGCCCATACAATGAGGAAGCGGACCGGAGCGGCCGTTGCTACCGGTGTGGGGGTGAGGGTCACAGGGTGGCTGCGTGCGAGCAGCCACCCTGTTGCCCCCTGTGCAAGGACCTGGGTAAGCCCGCTGAGCACCGCTCGGGGTCGAAGGCTTGCCCATCTTTCCGTCCAGGGGGCGGAAAGTTGGGCGAGCGGGCTAAGAGCGGTGCGGCGGCAAAGGTCGTTGCACCTGGGGAAGTGACGACACCTATGGAGGTGTCGGTCGCTGGGGAGATGGAGCCGCCTAAGAAGGCGACTCCTAAGAAGAAGGGGAAGAAACCCCCCACCCACGATAAGGCTTGTTAGCCTTATCGCCGGAGGGGGGCGTGGGCGTGGTCTTGGCCACGCCCACCGGGAGGGGGATCACTCCGGAGGGTTTGAGCGTAGCTCCCCTTTTTAACGGACTGATCCTTACCGGGAATGGACGACGTCATTCCTCCGTTCCATGGCGTGGGGAACGCAGGAACGGCGTCGTCATGGACCGACCGGGGGAGTGGCCTGAACCACTCTCCCATCGGGCGGTCCCAAGGGAAGGGGGGGCACGGCGTAATCCATCGCCTTGCCCCAAGTTAGCTTGGCCGGGGGGAAGCTTCTCTTCCTCCCCAAGTGCGCACAAAAGGGTAGGGGGCGTGTCTGGTTGAATACCACAGGTGATCCCAGCGCATCCCCGCAAACCCAGGGATGGATTAGTGTGGATTTAGTTGGTATGCCTGGCCTTCTGCCGGGAGAGCCCAACATAACCCTCCCCTCCTCTCAGGCGAGGACGGGGGGGTATCCATAAGGAGGATTTGCCACACTTTAAAAAAAAAAAAAAAAAAAAAAAAAAAAAGGTCTGGGTTAGGTCTGGGTTAGGTCTGGGTTAGGTCTGAGTTCGATTGTGATTCTTTTAGTGTTTAGATCGAAATTTTTGCCTTAGGAGTTCGTTTGTCCGTTGTGATATATCCAAGTTATTTCTGCACTTGGAAAACATTCTTTGGAATATATTAATGCATGGGATTTGCTCAGTTATTTTATTATTTTATCTGAACTGCAAATCGCCAGGTATTTGAATATATTTAATTATTCTAGACCTTCCCCTTGGGAAGGTCAGTGAGTGACCACGTGTAAAAATTTTGAATTTATATTTTCGTTTTATTGCAACCAGCACATTCATTCTTTTTATTTTTATTTTTTTTTGTTTTTTGATCATTAATAACTAGGTTTTAAGTTGTATATATATAAATTTCGGATTAATTTTATCTTGATATAGTGATTTATCACAATCGAGCTGTGGTGTTGGTGTTCGCTTAGTGTTCTATTTGTGTGTAATTATAAATTAAGTAATTAATTAATTAATTAATTAATTAACTAATTATTATTAACCAGTTGTAGTCGTTAGTATTTTAATTGTAGATAGTGTTAGATTAATTTGTCGATGACCGTTAAGTGACGTCAAGTGTGCCGGCCATCTTGATCGTGTTCGCGGCGAAGAAGGGTGAATTCCTCGCCCTTATTAGCTTAGCGGCCATCTTCCTCGCGGCGGCCATCTTGATCTCACCTTTCGCGTGCAGTGACAGTTAATCGGCCATCTTGTCTCGTCCACGTTCCGTTATTTTCAAATCAGGTGTTTCCTATTACGAAATTAATAAATTAAAATAAAATAAAATAATTAAAATAAAAATTAGGACTAAGGATAGAAATAGTAGCTAACAAATAGAAGAATTTAAGATTCAAATAAATAAAGAAAATTTTTTCTCTCTTTTTTTCAAAAATTGGAAAAAGAGAAAAATAATAACTTAGATGAAGTTTAAAATTAAAAACAAGTAATGAAAATATATAATTAGCAATTTGCAACTTTGAAAAGGATCCACCTTAGCCGAAAGGCTGTTTTATACGAAACATCCCAGGGTTCCGTTTCAAAGTTGCAAAGTGGTTTAGACGCGTAATTAGATAGCTATATAGATAAAATTAGTGTTAATCGAAAGAGTGGGCGAGAGCGCGAATTAATATACTTAATAATTTAGATAAATTAGAGCTAGAAGTAGAGTTGCGAGTTTTAGTAGAAATAAGTAGCGTAGTTATAGATTAGATAGTAGAATTAAGAATATTGATAAGTTTATGAATAAAATTGAGGATTTCTCCGAAATTAATGTATCTCATTGTGTACTAACCTTCCTGTCGTATTTTTTAGTAGCTGAAATTAAAATAGTAACCAAGGCTGGGTAGCCTTGAAATCACTTAGGTAAGATAGGGCCCGAGGCTGGGTAGCCTTGGTCCCCAGATATTAAAATGATTTCTGGGCTTATTTTTTATTTTTTATTTTTACTTGTAAAAGAACTCGAAGAGTAAGTAGCTGTAAGTAAACTTGTTTAATACGGTCACGAGGCTGGGTAGCCTAGGTACCGATTTTACATTTCTAGATAAAATAGCTGTAAATAAAATTTCCACCTGAAAATAAAAGAGACTGAAAGTAAGAATAGCTGTAAATAAATATAACAGATTAAAGTAAGTCCCTAGGCTGGGTAGCCTAGGTACCGATTCTTACTCTATATAAAATTGCTGTAAATAGAGTTTCTACCTGAAAATAAAAAGAGACTGAAAGAAAGAGTAGCTGTAATTAATAAAACAGAATAAAATAGGGCCCGAGGCTGGGTAGCCTTGGTCCCTTGTGATTAGATCAGTAAAATAAAATATAATAGTGCTGATTAGTACCGGTGCTGAATCTTACCTGGCATGGCGGACGACAGCGACGAAAGTAGTAGATTCGCAACCCCGCGCAACTTGTCCGGGGGCAGCAAAATTCCTAGGACTCCTCCTCCCCTAAATATTAGTAGTAGAACAAGGGATCAGGATAAAGGTACAGATATGGATATAGAGGCCGAGGAAGTCAAAGGTAAGGGGAAAAGAATGCGTAGAGACATAGAACATGTTCCTAGGAAATTGGGGTATGCTAGCGATTCGGATTCTATAGCGTCAAATGAAAGTAAGAAATCCAGAAGGATCGAGACAAAGTCGGGAAGGACCCGTCAGTGTGAGGTAACTCTTACCAGGATCGCGCTATCACGTAATCCAGTCTTGGATAACAATCCGAATAACGAGTCCAACCTAAAACAAAATGAATTAGAAACCGACCAAGTAGAGTCACAATCCAAGTTGGAAATAGAAGAACTTACCAAGATCTGTGCTATGAGTAGTGATATGTTTAACTACATTAACAAAACTAGAATTTATATTGACAAAGTAGCGGAATATTTTAAGTTTCTTCCCAAGGATATTGCCACCAGGGCCAAGTCGGCGGCGGACCATGCTGATTCATTTCTTCATACGGTTGAACTAATGAATAGCCAGATGCATCTTCTGGCCAAATACAGGAGGCTCCAAGTTCAAACCTCTAATACGGGAATCCAGACGACACCGAACCTCATGGAACAGCAGAAACAAGAAATAATTAAGAAATGGATCGCGGAAAACGAGCCAATACGCAGTCAAGCTCAAGAAAGGACGAATAAAACTAAGAAGAAGAAGAAAATCATCTCCAAAAAAGCGGAACTAAACACAGATGCCACGGAAAGAGAAGAGGACTCCTGTTCTCAATCCGAGGCAACGAACATAGTGGCTAGAAACAAAGAAGGAGAATGGTCTATGATAGACAAGAAGAAAAGAGAGGAAGAGAAGAGAATTAAGAAGAAGATGATGCAAGAGGAGACGACGAGGAAAAAAAAAGAAGAAGAGATCTTGAAAAAATTAAAGAAACCTCCGGTACTTCCTAAAACAGAAGCAATCATCGTAAAAGCTACCGAGAAGGTCACGTATGCGGATCTCTTCAGAAAAATGAAGACGGAAGCACCGGAAAAAATGAATGGTATCCAGAAGGTTAAACGAGCGAGAAATGGTGATCTGATTGTGGAACTAGAAAAAGATTCAAAAACGGAAGCGCTCGCAGACACCATACGCGGAGTAGTGGGGGTAGAGCACGAAGTAAGAAAGCTCACACCCAAAATGGCATTCGAAATCAAAGATATCGACCCAACAGTTGAAAAAGAGGAATTACTCTCTTACCTGGTGAACGCCATCAAGGTAGACGGAGCATCGATCGAAATCAAGTCACTAAGAACAGGATATGGTGGGTCCAAGATTGCTCTTATAGCAATACCGGCGGAAAAATGTGGAAATCTGAAAGATATCAATAAGATTAAGCTGGGGTACACTATATGTAGGATTAACCCTTCTTTAAATATTATTCGCTGCTTTAGATGTCACGACTTCGGACATATGTCCTATACATGTGAAGCAAAGCTCAACGGACAGGAGCTATGCAGAAAATGCGGGATAGTAGGGCATCAGATTAATGCATGTCCTAGCATAACCAAATGTTGCATTCTCTGCACAAGAGTAGGAGTCCCTCTAGTAAATGCAGCACATATAGCGGGGGCGCTAAACTGTCCTCAATACAGGAAATACGCCGCTCTAGCGGGTACTAGTAATAAACCACCTTCAAGTTAAAAATTTTACAACTAAATTTTAATCACTGCAGGTTGGCCCATGAGCTCTTGCAGCAGACTGTGATTGAGAGAAACATCGACGTGGTTCTTGCTGCAGATCCTATGTGGAATCCAGGAAAATGGATCTACAGCACCAATAATACAGCAGCTATTTGGAATACTGAACTTCAAGGTATCAAGAGGTACGAGGACGGAGATAAATGCGGAGAAAACTTCACCGCTGTTCGTATCTCAAATATTGTAATAATCAGTGTGTATATATCACCAAATATCTCGATAGTAGCTTTTGGCAATGCGGTAGACGATTTAACTAATTACATCGCAGAACAAAAAACCAGAGGTAGACATATTGTAGTCGGAGGGGATTTCAATGCAAAAAGCCGACTCTGGAATTCTAAATGTACAGATGTAAGAGGTGAAATTCTGATCGAAGAATTCCTTAAATTAGGTTTAGTACCAATTCCACCAGTTGGGGGTCCTACTTTTGTCAAAGGAAATAAGTGCTCTAACATAGATTTTTTAGCAATTTCTGATTTACAGAGTAACTCCATTAAGACAATAGTACTAGATCTGGAAACAGCATCCGACCATAGATATCTTGAAACGACCTTGGAATTCGAGGAGGGCACCATTAAGAAGCCGAAATCACATAACTGTGGTAGATTCAAGGTCAATAAGGAAAAGATTGAGTCGTGCAACGAGAACCTTAAGATAAGTATTCAAAACAGTAATCTTTATAACAAAGAAATTCTTTATAAAGATGAAATTAATGAAATGCTTAAATTAATAGAAACTACACTAGATAATAACCTGGAAAGACACAGCGGTGATATAAACTACAAACCATCAAACTTATGGTGGAACCCTAAATTAACTATGATGCGGTCTAGAGCGCGAAGACATAAAAGAAGAGTTTCCAGACTGAGAAGAAATAGCAACAGAAGAGATGAGCTTGAAATAGAGGAATTCCTGTACAAGGCTAAATTGAAAGAACTGAAGAAAGAGATAAATAAAAGTAAAAGAGAAAAATGGCAAGAGCTATGTGATCTGGTAAATAACGATGTATGGGGTCGTCCTTATAAGACCATAATGAAAATAGCAAAAAAAGCTGCTCCTCCTGCAAATATCTCGCCGGATTTTGCCTTGCAAGTCCTGGAAGGACTCTTCCCAAGAGATGTCCGTGCTCAAAGGTTATCAGAGGGATCTAGCCGTAAGGATGATTTAGAAATTATATATGAAAACACAGTAGTCACCAGGGAATCTGCAACTAATTGGGTAACAGCTTCGGACATATGGAGGCTTGCAGACAAGCTTAGAACCGGCAAAGCGGCTGGTTTGGACGGAGTTGCACCTGAAATGACCAAGCTGTTTGCTAAGACAAACCCGCAGGAGTACGCTGCGTTATTTAATGGTATCATCCACAGAGAGAATATTCCCCAAGAGTGGAAAAAGGCTAGGGTTGTCCTGCTGAGAAAACCCGGCAAGGATCCTTTGACTACCTCAGCATACAGACCAATATGTATTCTGAACAGTATAGCCAAGCTTTTTGAATACGCAATTAAGGATATATTGATGACATGTTTGGAATTTAGCCCTTTTCAAGATAACCAATATGGCTTCTGTGAGGGAAAATCCACCACGGACGCCCTAGCAGAAGTCAGAAGACTGGTGAGAAGAAACATCAAAAGACAGAGGTTTTCAGTAGTAATACTGCTCGATATTAAAAATGCCTTCAACTCTCTCAAATGGGATAACATAATAAATGAACTTAAAAAAAGAAATATTCCATTAAAAATAATTAGACTTATCGCAGATTATTTTAAAAATAGACAAATACTTTATGATGCAATTGAGAGGAAACTTACCTTATCAATGGAAATGGGTGTCCCCCAGGGGTCGGTGCTTGGTCCGTTCCTCTGGAACATCGTATATGATGATCTCCTCAAAATTAAATTAGAAAGTGACTGCTCTATCACGGCTTTCGCTGACGATGTCCTAATTGAAGTAAGCAGTACGACTCTTAATAATCTGAAAACAAAAGTAGATAATTCTATTAGAAAAGTGACAAACTGGCTCAAAAAAGTAGGTCTTGAACTGGCTGCCAGTAAAACAGAAATTATGTTTACGAACAAAAAACATGTCATTGCTGGTACTTCCTTTGATGTATCTGGAGAAACGATTAAAGCTAAAGATAATGTAAAGTACCTAGGAGTATGGCTTGATTCAAGAAGCGACTTTATTAAACATATAGAAGAGGCCACCAATAAGGGGGTCAAAATTATGTTCGCACTGTCAAGACTTATTCCTAATATCAATAACGTAAATGAACAAGCAAGAAGACTTTATTACCTAGTACTAGAATCGGTAGTGCTATACGGAGCTGCAATCTGGGCGGATGCAGCAGAAAGAGAAAGGAATAGGAATATCCTGAGGAGGGCACAAAGACTAGGCCTTGCACGGGTTGCATCCGCGTATAGAACAGTTTCGGTCGATGCCCTTGCAGTTCTGACTGGTATACCGACATGGAATATCAAGATCGCAGAGAGAAGAAGAGCGATACAATGGGAAAGGGCATTGCTGTTACCGCAGGACAAGCAGATCTTCTGGACAGAAACTCCTGAAGAACTCTTGACACCAGCCCATATCGAGAAGAGAGACGGATGGGCCGAGTTTCCAACTCCCTCACAGGAAGAAGAAGAAGCAAATAAAGCCCTTCCAAACTATGAAAATAGAAAGAAAAAAGGTATAAAAAAGTGGGTTAAAAATAGAGTACGAGAAATTGCAATGGATGAATGGCAGGAGGAATGGGAACAATGTAAGGTCGGAAGATGGACCTTCGCTCTCATTCCAAATATACTAAAATGGAAGGAGAAGAAAGGAAGTCTGAACTATTATTTAACACAAGCCCTGACTGGACACGGTGTGTTCAACGAATTCAGACATAAAATAGGCAAGGCTAAATCGGATAAATGTTGGTTTCATAATGGTATTATTGACACAGCCAGACATACAATATTTGAATGTGACA
Source organism: Lasioglossum lativentre (assembly GCA_916610255.1). Classification (NCBI taxonomy): domain Eukaryota; kingdom Metazoa; phylum Arthropoda; class Insecta; order Hymenoptera; family Halictidae; genus Lasioglossum; species Lasioglossum lativentre. The sequence goes on along the minus strand of OU744365.1, from coordinate 92,644 downwards.
AATGGCTGAAAAATAGAGTAGAATTAGCTAAAAAACTAGATTGCAATTTTCAAAATCTCACAGAAAAATGTATAATGACCAAGATTCTAGATAAAAAAGAATACTGGAATGCATTTTCCGATTTCTGCAAAGAAATCCTTCAAGAAAAAGAAAGAGAGGAGAAAATAAGAAAAAGATCCGGCGAATGATGGTCTTTATACTAATATAAAATATATCTAACATAACTAATTATGTTCTTCTTAACTTTTATATTTCAAATTAATCATCTAAGTTTAGATAAGTACATGTGAATATATGTGATCTATATATACGCACACGTACTCCATACAAAGTATTTAATATATATATATAATACATGCTTATACTTATATACTTACAGATGATAGCACGAGTTTCGTTGAGCCAAGGGTATATATCTTGTCAAACGTGACGTAATGTAATATAATCGAAGTACATCCAGTGCTCTAAGTATAAGATAAATTTTATTAATGAAATATTATGCTAAGAGTATAAGCTTAAAACTAGTATTAGTACTATAATACTGGATTTTAAGTTATAAGTATAACTAAGACAAAATTGTTTTAAAAACTATAATATTTATTTATAAGTAAAATACTCGACTTGTGTGATGCAGCTACGGATAATGAATGAAGAAGAAACGTGTGCGTACGTACTGATGTTCGGCCTGAGACGACAATAATGCACGAGCTGAGCCTCTTCCACCTCCTCTGGCGCCCCTGGCAGTCCACGGCATGCGTTGCTGAACAATTCCTGCGATAGACGTTACTCGTGGAACCAGGAAAAGTTAAATTTCTGCATGCAAGTTGGTCCAGTCCATAGGATGCGAGAAAGAGGGGGACCAGTCCAGCCAGCGTCCATCCAGTCGGTCTACATGGCTAAAATAAGTACAATAAATACGAGTTATTATTCTTCATAAATGCAAGATCCAGCCTGCTAGCATCAAACAATACTGCCTTTAGCACAAGGATAAATACACAATGTTGACGAGAAAACCGTAATGATTAACAAGTATTATACATGTTAACTAAGATTAGAGAATTCTAAATCCATAAACGAATAGTTACCTACTTGTTGATAAATGAATAATGTAGAAATGTCGGTAATATCGGTAAGTCAGGTACCTGTTTTCAGTACCACTGCCAGTTACCCACATTATGTTAAGGTAGAACTCTGTAATATCGTACTTTCTCGAGCCTAGATGCAAACCATGCTAAAAGGTCCTTTTATTGTAAACGCGATGTGGATTCAGCCCACAGACCGTCTAAACACTAGGACTGGAAGTCAAGAGCTAAAACCAGTTATAAATTTAAACTAAACTAAATTATATAGTAATAAATTAAACTAGCGGTATACCTAAGGTCTAGACGAATGGGCGAGAAGAAGCAGGCACGTAAAGGCATACGCGCAATTAACCCTAACAACCACTCTAAAACGTTCTGAGGAAGCTAACAAGTGGGGGTAATGGTGTGGTAGGGGACAAGCAGCTCCGCCACACAAAGGAACCCCAACGGTCGCCAGTTCGATTGTGATTCTTTTAGTGTTTAGATCGAAATTTTTTTTTTTTTTTTTTTTTTTGCCTTAGGAGTTCGTTTGTCCGTTGTGATATATCCAAGTTATTTCTGCACTTGGAAAACATTCTTTGGAATATATTAATGCATGGGATTTGCTCAGTTATTTTATTATTTTATCTGAACTGCAAATCGCCAGGTATTTGAATATATTTAATTATTCTAGACCTTCCCCTTGGGAAGGTCAGTGAGTGACCACGTGTAAAAATTTTGAATTTATATTTTCGTTTTATTGCAACCAGCACATTCATTCTTTTTATTTTTATTTTTTTTTTTGTTTTTTTTGATCATTAATAACTAGGTTTTAAGTTGTATATATATAAATTTCGGATTAATTTTATCTTGATATAGTGATTTATCACAATCGAGCTGTGGTGTTGGTGTTCGCTTAGTGTTCTATTTGTGTGTAATTATAAATTAAGTAATTAATTAATTAATTAATTAATTAACTAATTATTATTAACCAGTTGTAGTCGTTAGTATTTTAATTGTAGATAGTGTTAGATTAATTTGTCGATGACCGTTAAGTGACGTCAAGTGTGCCGGCCATCTTGATCGTGTTCGCGGCGAAGAAGGGTGAATTCCTCGCCCTTATTAGCTTAGCGGCCATCTTCCTCGCGGCGGCCATCTTGATCTCACCTTTCGCGTGCAGTGACAGTTAATCGGCCATCTTGTCTCGTCCACGTTCCGTTATTTTCAAATCAGGTGTTTCCTATTACGAAATTAATAAATTAAAATAAAATAAAATAATTAAAATAAAAATTAGGACTAAGGATAGAAATAGTAGCTAACAAATAGAAGAATTTAAGATTCAAATAAATAAAGAAAATTTTTTCTCTCTTTTTTTCAAAAATTGGAAAAAGAGAAAAATAATAACTTAGATGAAGTTTAAAATTAAAAACAAGTAATGAAAATATATAATTAGCAATTTGCAACTTTGAAAAGGATCCACCTTAGCCGAAAGGCTGTTTTATACGAAACATCCCAGGGTTCCGTTTCAAAGTTGCAAAGTGGTTTAGACGCGTAATTAGATAGCTATATAGATAAAATTAGTGTTAATCGAAAGAGTGGGCGAGAGCGCGAATTAATATACTTAATAATTTAGATAAATTAGAGCTAGAAGTAGAGTTGCGAGTTTTAGTAGAAATAAGTAGCGTAGTTATAGATTAGATAGTAGAATTAAGAATATTGATAAGTTTATGAATAAAATTGAGGATTTCTCCGAAATTAATGTATCTCATTGTGTACTAACCTTCCTGTCGTATTTTTTAGTAGCTGAAATTAAAATAGTAACCAAGGCTGGGTAGCCTTGAAATCACTTAGGTAAGATAGGGCCCGAGGCTGGGTAGCCTTGGTCCCCAGATATTAAAATGATTTCTGGGCTTATTTTTTATTTTTTTTATTAAAAAAGGTCTGGGTTAGGTCTGGGTTAGGTTAGGTCTGGGTTAGGTCTGGGTTAGGTCTGGGTTAGGTCTGGGTTAGGTCTGGGTTAGGTCTGGGTTAGGTCTGGGTTAGGTCTGGGTTAGGTCTGGGTTAGGTCTGGGGTCCGTAGGGTTACGGGGTTCTCTAATGGTGACTCGGATCCATTGGAGGATATACCACAGTGGTGGTGGTCCGTAACCTAAAATCCTCTTGCTCCACCTCCTCGTGGTGGACCCTGGGCACTCACTAATCCCTTGGGGGTGCGGTGAGTGGCTAACGGAGCAAGGGGTACGCGGCGGGAAGTAGCTCCTGTGATGTGTGAGGCGATGCCGGCGGGATCTTCGGATCCTGGCAGGGCCTCCCTTGCCGGTAAGGCTCACACTGAGTAGGAGTGAAAACCGCTGCACACGTGTCCTGGGCAGCAAGTTGTCTGTCCAGGGCCGCATACCGTAAACCAGTGGACGTGGTCCACTGGAACGGGGGGCTTGCCTTAACCGGCCGGCCTGCGAGGAGGATAAACCTCTATAAAAAAGTCTCTATCCTAAGCTATCGTAACGTGGCGATGGGAAACTCCCGGAGTAAGCGCCGGGGGTGGGCGATGGATGCATCTGCTCTCAAGCGTTGTACAACTTCTGGGTACCTGCCGCCCCCCAGTCGTATTAGGCTTGCCGGGGTAAGCGGCTCTGCCCCGGTCGACCTTTATGTCCGCCTAGAATTGGAGGGCATCGAGTGAACCGTCCCCAGAAATGGGGGCGTTGTAACCAGGCCCAATTATGACATGATAATGGTTGACGACAACGAGCCTCGGAACAACAATTCCGAGACGGAGGGGACACCGCGCCCGGAAGCGGGGTTGGTGGGGGGTGCGGTAGCACGAATAGTGCTACCGAGATGCCCTGCTGCGGGCTCTTCACAGAGCACGCAGCTGGAGCTGGTGGAGGGGGAGGGCCCTCGCCCGGCGGCCGGGCGCATCTTGCGCTCTGCGTCGTCGGGTTTGGCGGCCGGGCGCTCTGTGCGCTCTGTGTCGCCGGCCGGGACGACCGGGCGCACTGGGCGCTCTGTGTCGCCGGCCAGGACGACCGAGCGCGTTGGGCGCTCTGTGTCGCCTGGCGTTGCGGCGGGGTGTACAACCCCGTCGCAGGCTTCTGTCGCGGGCTCTGTTAGGAGCCTGCGGCAGGAGGTATTCGAGGCGGCGGTGACGGCCCATGAGTCCGCGACTCATGGCAGCGTCCCGCCGTCTCCGATGGGGGATAGGAGGCTCTCCGTTTCGTCCCGGGTTTCGGGGTCGGACGGAGAGTCCCTTGCGTCAGCTGGGAGGCTGAAGAGGAAGGCTGACGCGGGGTCGGAGGACTTGGCGGGACGTGGTAAGCGCCCCTCCAAGGACCCCACCCCGAGGGTGGTTGAGATGGCTCAACAGGTTCGAGCCCTGAGCACTGGCGAGATTCTCCAGGAGTTCCTGGACAGAGTCCGCGCGGTGGAGGATACAGCGCTCAGGAGCGCGAACCTCAAGGGCACAAGCGTGCGCGATTTAAAATTCGCTGCACGTTTCGCCGAGGCGGCGTTCATGGAGGTGTGTAGGAGGGGGGGCGGGGACGCTGCTGCCGCAGCGGGCCTCCCCTCATCTCCAGCTCCTAACCCGCGGTCCTACGACCGTCTCCTGGGGGAGAATGCGGACCTGCGGGTGGAGATGGAGAGCATGAGGGCCACCAATGTGGCCATCATGGGGGAGTTGATGGCGATGAAGAGGAGAGAGGTGCCGATGCCTCTGCTACCTCACTCGTCGCCATCGCCTCCCGCCACCAGCGACCGGCCGTTGCGGCCGCGGGTGGCGGAGGCGCCGCGGCCTGCTCCGTCTGAGGCCGAGCTGATGCCTCCCCCCGTCTCACGGGAGGAGGCGCCTTGTCCTCCCCGCGGCCTTATGGAGCAGCTGTCTGCCCTTCTGGACGCCAAATTGGCGCCCATTAGGAGGGAGCAGGCAGCTCTCCGGGCGGCGGTGTTCGGGGCAGCTCCGATGCCTGCTGCCTCCCAGCGGCGGCGGGAGGGCCTAGGGTCGGCCTCGGCCGCCGCGAAGACAGCACCTCCTCTTCCCCCCCCTGCCCCCGTCTCTGCTGACGGGGTGGGTGGGAGGAGGAAGAAGAAGAAGAAGAAGAAGGGAGGAAAGGGGCCGACAGATCCGGTCCCTCCCCCGGTTTCTCGGGTGCCCGTGCCGGCCGCTCCGGTAGTCCCGGCCCCTACTCGGCCTGCTGCCGAACCCCCGGGAGAGTCCTGGGTGACGGTAGTGGGCCGACGCGCCAAGGCTGGGGCGAAAGCCGGGGCCAAGGCTGCGGCGCCCCCACCCGGTAAGGCTCCTAAAGGAGCGTCTGGGGGGAGGGGGAAAGGGAAGCCCTCCCCGAAGGTGGCTCCCCCTCCGAAGACGGCGGCGATTTCGCTGACCGTCCCGGAGGGATGTAAGACTGCCATCGCCGACGCCATGGTCCTCGTCAAGAGGTCCGTTGACCTGGCGTCGGTGGGGGTCAGCGACCTTCGGGTTAAGAGGGCGGTGATCGGGGGTCTCCTGTTGGAGGTCCCCGGTCCCGAGGGGGCAGACAGGGCGGACGCCCTGGCTGCCAAAATGGTGACCGCCTTGAGCGGCACGGGGGTGAGAGTCGCCAGGCCCGTCAAGACGGCGGAACTCCGTCTGAGGGGCCTGGACGACAGTGTCACCCCCGACGAGGTGAAGGCGGCGGTTGCGGCTGCCACTAGGTGCTCACCCGAGGCCTTAAAGGTCGGGGACATTAAGTTCCCGGCCAACGGGTTGGGCACCGTCTGGGTGCAGTGCCCCGCTGCAGCCGCCCGCCAGTTGGCTGACGCCGGCAAGGTCCGGGTCGGGTGGTCGTCCGCCCGAGTTGAGGTGCTGGCCGCGAGGTCGCTGCATTGTTTCCGCTGCCTGGCTGTGGGACACGTCAGGCAGCGGTGCACTAGCGCCGTAGACCGTAGCGGCCAGTGCTACAGGTGTGGAGCGGACGACCACCGGGCGAACATGTGCTCGGCGGCCCCTCGGTGCCCCATATGCACCGCGTTGGGGAGGCCTGCCGGGCACAAGGCGGGGGGCGCTTCTTGCCCCCCCGCCCCGAAGAAGAGCCGGAAACCTGGGGGGGAGGGGACCCCCAGTAAGCCGGCGGTGGAGGGGAGGAGTGCGGCAGCTGCTGCACCCTCCCCAATACCCGAGGGGGTGATGGAGGTGGATGCTCCACCTCCACCGTCCACCTCAATCGAGGTGGCAGAGCCGGGAGCATCTACGGCCGATTAATGCCCCAGATGCTCCTGGCTCTTCTGGCCAACCTGAACCGCTCGCGCAGGGCCCAGGACCTGTTAGTCCAGGGCATTGCCGAGCGGCAGGTCGGGTTGGCTGTCATCACGGAGCCCTATGTTGTCCCTGATTCCCCCCCTTGGGTAGGGGACACGGGGGGCTCCGTGATGATTTGGCACCGTCAGGGGGCGGAATTCCCCCCCTGTACGGTGGTAGTGAGGGGCGATGGGTACGCCCTGGTGCGATGGGGAAGGTGTCTGGTCGCGGGATGCTACATCTCGCCCAATTGCGGCCTCGCAGTGTTCGAGGGGTTTTTGGACCGGTTAGGGGCGGCGATCGCCCCCTATATATCCGGTCCAGTTTTGGTCCTGGGGGACTTCAATGCGAAGTCCCCCTCTTGGGGTAACCCCCGGACCACCCCTCGTGGCGAGGCCCTTGAGGATTGGGCTGGGGGCATGGAGCTCCGGTTGATTAACCGGGGCTCCGTTCCCACGTGCGTGCGGTGGAACGGGTGGTCCATAGTCGATTTGACTTGGGCCACCCCTGCAGCCGTGCGCCGTGTGTCCGCTTGGAGGGTGGCCACAGAGTGGGAGACTCTGTCGGACCACCTCCACGTCACCATGATGGTGGCGGCCGAATCGGCAGCGGACAGGCCCCCTGGATGTAGCATCCGTTCGGCGCCCAAGAGATGGGCGCTGAAGCGACTGGACGTGGACGTCCTGAGAGCCGGAGCTCTCGCCTACTCCTGGCCGGTGGCCAGGGAGCGCGGGGCTAACGAGGGGGTGTCGTGGTTCCGGGGCATCTTAGAGTCGCTTTGCGACGCGGCAATGCCCCGGACCGGTCGACTACCCCCGAAGCGGTCAGTTTACTGGTGGTCGGGCGAAATTGCGGACCTGAGGGATGGCTGTGTCCGCGCCCGACGCCAGTTTACCCGCGCTCGTCGCCGCCTCTCCAGGAGCGGCGGCGACGAGGCGAGAGTGGCCGTCCTGTACGGTGTGTACAGGGCGGCCAGAATGGCTCTCCAGCGTGCGATTGCCGCTGCCAAGGCCAAGGCCTGGGATGAGCTCTTACGGACCCTTGATAGGGACCGTTGGGGGCGCCCTTATAAGGCGGTGCTTGGGAAGCTCCGCCCATGGGCGCCCCCTGTCACGGAGCAGTTGGAGCCCGAGTTCCTGGGGCGGGTCATATCCACCCTCTTCCCCCCTACGGGGGGCGGGGGGGTTGACCCGCCCACTGCGGTCCAGTTTGACTGGACCGCGGAACTCGGGGTCTCCGAGTATGAGCTCTCCCAGGCTGTTCAGCGAGTCCGGGAAGGGGGCCGTAAGGCCCCCGGACCAGATGGAGTTCCCGGACGCGTGCTGGCCTTGGTGTTGGACGTCCTAGCCCCGGCTTTCAGACGGGTATTGGACGCCTGTCTGAGCCGGGGCACCTTCCCCCGGGAGTGGAAGGTCGCCAGGTTGGTCCTCCTCCGTAAGGATGGAAGGCCCGCAGATTCTCCCTCTGCGTATCGGCCCTTGTGTCTCCTCGACGAGGCGGCTAAGATCTTTGAGAAGATCATTGCCGATCGCCTCGTCGAGCACCTGTCCCGTGGTGGTCCCGATCTGAGCGACAGCCAGTTTGGGTTCCGGAGGGGGCGTTCGACGATCGATGCGATTGGTCGTCTTGCCACCCTCCGGAGTGAGGCTGTCGCTCGGGGCAGGGTGTTGTTGGCGGTGAGTCTTGACATCACCAATGCCTTCAACACCCTGCCCTGGGGTGAGGTAGTGGGGGCGCTGGATTACTTCCAGGTGCCCCCCTACCTCCGGGCTGTGCTTCGGGACTACCTGAGGGACAGGTGGTTTGAGTATCCGGGCCGATGCGGTGTAATGAGGAGGGAGGAGATGCACCGCGGTGTCCCGCAGGGGTCGGTCCTTGGGCCGCTCCTGTGGGACCTCACTTATGACGCGGTGCTGCGGGCCTCTCTCCCCCTTGGCGTCAACGTTGTCTGCTATGCGGATGACACATTAGTTGTCGTCGAGGGGGAGACGTGGAGGAGGACCAGTAGCCTGGCGACTGCAGCGGTGGGCTGCGTCGTCGGTGGAATCCGGAGGCTGGGTTTGGAGATTTCCGCCGGCAAGACCGAGGCGATGTGGTTGCATGCATTGCCTCGGGGCCGGCGGCCTCCCCAGCTCCGGATCCAGGTGGGTGATGCCTCTGTCGAGGTGAAGGGCGAGATGGGGTATCTCGGCCTGACCCTCGACAGCCGCTGGTGCTTTGAACAGCACTTCGACCGTGCGGCCCCCCGAGCAGAGAAGGTGGCAGCTGCCCTTGGGCGGCTGCTGCCTAATATCGGGGGGCCCGATGGAAGGACACGTCGCCTCTATGCGGGGGTGGTGCGGTCTAAAATCCTTTATGGAGCCCCAGTGTGGTCGCAGCAATTAATGGCCAGTCGGCGCAGCCTAGCGAATACTAATCGCGTGCAGCGCCGACTGGCCTTGCGGACCATACGGGGTTACCGCACCATTTCCGCTGAGGCGGCGTGCCTCCTCGCGGGGATGGCTCCCCTTGAGATGGTGGCGGAGGAGTGGGCGTCCCATTACAGGACGGCCTGCTCCATCCGCCGCGGGGAGCTTGATCCGGAGGGGGAAGAGGTCGAAGTGCTTAGGCACCAGGCCCGGTTGGACACGCTGGCCCACTGGCGGCAGCAGGTTGTTGCCGCCAACTCGGGCCGGCCTATTGTCCGGGCCCTCCTGCCCATTCTGGGAGATTGGTGCAGGGGGCGGGTAAGGCTCACCTACCGTCTGACGCAGGTGCTCTCCGGCCATGGGTGCTTTGGAGAGTACCTGCGTCGGATTGGCAAAGAACCGACGACGCAGTGCCATCACTGTGAGGAGGAACAGGACTCGGCGCGGCACACGCTTGAAGAATGTCCGGCGTGGTCGGCGCCGCGCCGAGTCCTGAGAAGGGTGCTGGGAGTGGACCTCTCGCTGCGGGCCATAGTTGATGGCATGGTCGGCAGCGGGAGGTCGTGGAGAGCAATCGCCTCCTTCTGCGAGGACGTTATCTCGCAGAAGGAGGCGGCGGAGAGGGGGCGCGAGGCCGACCCCTTCTCTGCAAGGAGATTGGCCTCTAGGGGACGTCCCCCTAGAGGCCGGCGGCCCCCCGTGAGGGGTCGTAGGCGTGATGGCGGTGGTGGGACTGATTAGTTGTTCAACTCCCACCACCGCCATTGGGGGACTGTGGAGTCCCCCAGGGGTTGGCCGGCTGGCGGGCAGGCGGGGTGCAACCAGGCACCCAGCCCACCCGCCAGCCGGCTTCACCCCACATTAGGGGTGTATTGGGGGGTGGGATTGGGTTGGGGTTCGTGGGGGTGGAGCGCTTGCTCCTCTCCCCCTTCTTCTTCTTCTTTCTTCCTTCTTGTAGCGCGTGCGGAGACCTCCTCCCTCGGCCGGGTGGGGCCCCTTCGGGCCCGCCCCTCCGAGCGAGGAAGGGGGTCTCCGGGGGTCGCGGGCGGCCAGAGCTGGGGCTCTGGTCGTTCAGCCGAGCGACCCTTGGGATGGGGGACGCTGTGTGGGTGGCCCGCACGGCGTCCTACTAGGGGTTTAGATTTGTTGGGGGGAGCTTCTCTCCCCCCCGGGATGGGGCTCATTGCCAAGAGGTGGGGGTGGTCGGTGGCATTCGTTCACGAGATCCCGACCACCCCCAATTAGCTCAGGGAGGCCACCGTGGGGTCGTTAGTGGGTATGCCCCGATCCGGCGTTTGCCGGGTCGGGGAGAGTCCCACATAACCCCGCTTCCCCCCCCCAGGGGGGGCGGGGTATGCGTAATGCATTTTCCCCACGTTAAAAAAAAAAAAAAAAAAAAAAAAAAAAAAAAAAAAAAAAAAAAAAAAAAAAAGGTCTGGGTTAGGTCTGGGGTCCAAGGGCCTATGGCGCCTACAGTGGTGACTCTGATCCACTGTCGGTTCGTTCTCTCTATTTGAGGGATGTCATAGGTCTAAAAGCCCTCTCACTCCACCTCCTCGTGGTGGACCCTGGGACACACTTCGGTGTGTGCTAACGGAGTGAGGGGTGCAGGGGGGTGGCGCAGCCTGTGGCTTTGTACTGCGCCTTCTGCGCAGAGGGCTGCGTCCCCCCTGTAAGTGTGTCCTGGGCGACAAGATGTTCGTCCAGGGCCCCATACCGTAAACCGGTGGTCATGTTTTACCGGAACGGGGGGCTTGCCTTAATCGGCCGGCCTGCGAGGATGACAACCTCTATAAAAAATCCCTAACTCCAAGCTCTGGCATATGGTGAGGGAGCACTCCCGGTTTAGACACCGGGATGTGGGCCGATGGGTGCATCGGTCAGTAGTATGCCACCCTCTCGGGGCTGCCCAAGCCGAGGGGTGTAACGGGCCTGTTGGGAGGGGACGACACCTCCCAATGGTTAGTGTTGCGTCGTCCAGATTATTGTCGAGGCTGATGAGTGAGGCACCCCCAGAAATGGGGGTGTAGTAACCAAGGCCATTATGAATATGATATGGATTTTAAACGAATGTTTTCAGGGGGGGTTACCGCGAAACGCGGGGGGAAAAAGGGGAGTGGGGGCTCGGCTACGCCGAGTCGTGTGGGTTGCGATACCGCGGCGGGGGAGGCAACCTCCTCCTCTGGGGTGTTGCCCTCGGCGGTCGTCGACCTGGGTACCCGGATCGACGATCGCTTGGGGGTGGCAGGTGATGCGTTGCCATGGGAGGACCCGGTTACGCCGGTTCCGACCAGGGTGACGCGGAGCCTGTTGAGGAGGAGCTCCATCGGGAGCCGGGGAGGTGACGGCGTGGGGGGCATCGACCCGGACAATGTGTCCACGTGTTCGATGTCCTCCACGTCGTCCTTGGGCGCGGGGGGGAGGAAGCGATCCGGGGGTCCTTTGGAGACCGGGCCCGCTTCTCGGGCGAGGATAGGAGGGCGCAGGTCGCCCCCTAGGGATGTGTTGGACCCGCCGGGGGTGAGTTTCTCGCGGTCGTCGCGGGAGTCTCTCCCCTCGGCGGAGGACTTGACCTCCACCTGTCGTACGTCCGGGACGTACGAGCTGGTGGAGATGCTGCGGGACGCGACGCTGATGGTGGACAAGGTGTCCACCGTCAGCAAGGGGTTAAAGGGGTGCCTCATTAAGGACCTGCGCGTCGCGTCGAGGGAGATCCGCGCCGCGGGCTTCGAGCTCGCGACGCGCGCGCGGCTGGCGACGGATCCGCCCGGTATGGTCGCGGACGAGGAGCTTGAGGGGCTCCGCGCCAAGCTCCGCGAGGCGGAGGCGAACTTCCGTCGCGCGGCTCGCGAGCGCGACGAGCTCCTCGAGAGGAGAGGGAGGACGCCGGCGGACAAATTCGCGGAGGCGCGTGAGGGGATTCGTTCCTGTCCCCCTTCCGGGGTTGTAGTGAGGGAGAAGCCCTACTCCAAAGCGGAGCTGAGGGAAATGGGACTAGGGTTCTCATCGGATCCCGATTCCGAGGACGAGCGGGCCCGGGCACCGTGTCCGGTACCGGCGGGGGGTGGGCGCGACCGCGAGCGCGATCTCGAGTGCGCCGGGGAGGGGAAGAGCCTGTCAGTCGGCGATGTACAGCGCATCGTCGACGACAGGCTCCGCGCGATGGAGGAACGGCTGTTGGCGGCCCTCCTCCCCCACGGGGATAGGGAGGTTCCCCCCGGCGCGGCGGCCCGTCTTATGGGCGGTCCGTCCCGCGACGGGGACCCAGGGACCAAGGGGGGGAAGAGAAAGAAAGGGAGGGGGAAGGAGGCGGTGGGCCCAGCGGGGCCCACGCCTCGTTCGGCAATGCCGGACCAGAGGGTGGGGGACAGTCCCCACACCTCAGGGCCAAAAGGCCCCGGGACGGAGCCATGGGCGGCGGTGGTCTCCCGGAGGGGCAAGCGGGCGGCCAAAGTGGCCGCAGCGCAGCCCACCCCGGGGCCCCGCACCGTCGAGGACTCCCGTAGAGAGAAGGGCCCCCTGAAGGGGCAGGGAGATCCCCCTCCCGAGGGAAAGAAGGCGCCTCGCCTCTCGAGGCAGCCGAGGACGGCGGCGGTCGTAATGACCGTCCCCGTGGGGGTGGAGGCCACCTACACGGCGGCGATGCAGAAGGTGGTCGCCGGCGTCCGTTTGGAGGACGTCGGAATCACCGAGGGCCTCGCCTTCGCGCGGACCCAGACCGGGGCCCTCATGATGAGGGTCCGCGGTGGGGAGAGCCGCGCGAAGGCGATGCAGCTCGCGGACCGAATGAGGGTCGCGCTCGAGGGGACGGGGGTGGTCGTGGGGACCCCCATTCGGAGAGCGGAGATCCGCCTCCGGGGACTTGGCGCGGGCGCCACCCCGGAGGAGGTTCGACGCTCCCTCGCGGGGGCATTGTGTTGTCCCCCCGAGGAAATCCGGGTGGGGGTGATCCATCGGCCGCCTGGGGCGGGGGAACACGGGCCCGGGACCTGCTGGGCCAGACTGCCGCTGACGGCCGCTCGTAAGGCGGCCGGAATGGGGCGGATCCGTGTGGGGTGGGCCTCGGCGCGGGTTGAAGTGCTGGAGCAGCGCCCGCTGCAGTGCTTCAGGTGCCTGCGCAGGGGCCACACGTGGGCGAAGTGCGCCCACTCCGGGGAGGCGAGCCGGATCGGACGGTGTTACCGTTGCGGGGACGAGGGACACAGAGCGGCGACGTGTACGTCGCCGCCAAAGTGTCCCCTTTGCGGGGACTTAAACCTTCCTGCCGGACACCGGTCCGGCACGAGGGCCTGCCCCTCCTTCCAGCCATCCGGGCCGAAGGGAGGGACCGGGAAGGGGAAAGAAGCCCCGAAGGGCGTGGCCCCTCAGGCCGCGCCCCCGCCGGCCGATCCGCCTCGCCCCCCGGACCCCGGGGGGATGGACTTGGAAGGATAAGAGGCCTCGCCCTTCTGGCGGGGTCCACCCCGGGCGTGGACCTCCTCCCACGGTAGGGGCGCGCCTACCGCCGGAGGGGGGGTGTTTGCGTGGGTACCGGGTACCCACGGGACACGGGAAGGGGGGCGAGGCCCGGGGGCGTGCGTAATGCGCCTCTCCGAGGGACTCGCCTTACCGCGCGCGGAGACCTCCTTGCTCATCTTCGGAGGAGCAATGGGGTCCCCGGGGATCGCTAGGGGGGTTCGAGCCGGTCACTCGGGCCTCCCATCGGGCGATCCAGGGAAGGGGGAAACGCAGTCGGTCGTCCGCTGCGGTTCCGAATTGTGGGATATTCGCGAGGGAAGCTTCTCTTCCCTCGCCGGGAGAGTCTTTTAAAGACAGCGGGGACTCACGTTGAATGCCACCGCGATCCGTGGTCCTTGCGATTATGTCTAGGGACGGCCAAGGGGTTTTAGTCGGACAGCCCGACATTGGCCCTCCTCCATCTCCGGCGATGGGGAGGGTTATGCGAAGAAGCATTTCCCCTTGTAAAAAAAAAAAAAAAAAAAAAGGTCTGGGTTAGGTCTGGGTTAGGTCTGGGTTAGGTCTGGGTTAGGTCTGGGTTAGGTCTGGGTTAGGTCTGGGGTCCGGAGGGTTACGGGGTTCTCTAATGGTGACTCGGATCCATTGGAGGATATACCACAGTGGTGGTGGTCCGTAACCTAAAATCCTCTTGCTCCACCTCCTCGTGGTGGACCCTGGGCACTCACTAATCCCCTCGGGGTGCGGTGAGTGGCTAACGGAGCAAGGGGTACGCGGCGGAAGTAGCTCCTGTGATGTGTGAGGCGATGCCGGCGGGATCTTCGGATCCTGGCAGGGCTTCCCTTGCCGGTAAGGCTCACACTGAGTAGGAGTGAAAACCGCTGCACACGTGTCCTGGGCAGCAAGTTGTCTGTCCAGGGCCGCATACCGTAAACCGGTGGTCATGTTTTACCGGAACGGGGGGCTTGCCTTAATCGGCCGGCCTGCGAGGAGGATAAACCTCTATAAAAAAGTCTCTATCCCAAGCTATCGTAACGTGGCGATGGGAAACTCCCGGAGTAAGCGCCGGGGGTGGGCGATGGATGCATCTGCTCTTAAGCGTTGTACAACTTCTGGGTACCTGCCGCCCCCCAGTCGTATTAGGCTTGCCGGGGTAAGCGGCTCTGCCCCGGTGGACCGTTATGTCCGCAGAGCTGTAAGAGGGTAACGAGTGAAGCGCCCCCAGAAATGGGGGCGTTGTAACCAGGCCCGAAAATGAAACCATGGAAAATCCAAAAGAAGCGCCTCGGACGAAAGGGCAACCGCGCCCGGAAGCGGTGGAAGTGGGAGGCTTGGCCTCGAGCTCTCGTAGCTCGAGACCAAGCGTACGGGGAGGGGCCTCTGGCCCACCCTCGGAGGTGGGCTCCATTGGCGGGAGGACGAGATCGCGGCTCAGGGCTGCATCTCAGAGCGGCTCGAGGTTCCGTATCCTCGGCTGCTCCCCCGCGGAGCGAGATGCGGAGGACGACGGGATGTCGGTAACGTCGGTCTCGTCGTCCGTGGCATCGGGTAAGCGACCTGCGTCGCCGTCACCCATAGAGGCGCCCGGGGAGAGGAAGAAGTCCCGATACCGATATCGGGACCCAGCACCGACAGCTAGCCAACGCCAGCAGGAGATGCGGGGTCTTCTCCCCGGGCAGATTGTCGCTCTGGCGGTGGAGGCCAGTGAGGCGGTGGAGGAAACCGCCGCCAAGAGCGGCAACTTGAAGGGGACCTCGATCCGCGACCTAAAGGACGCGGCGAGGTCCATGGTGGCGGCGGTGCGGGAGCTGGAGCGACGGGGCTTTCAGGGAAGCCCCGCCCCCTCCCACAGAGACGCTGACCCCGTGGGAACCGGTGGGCCGCCTGCAGACCTGTGGGACAGGGTGCAGGCGGAGAACCGGACCCTCAGGGGAGAAAAGGCGGAGCTCGCGCGGGAGATCGCGGGATTGAAAGAGTCCCACGAGGCGATTAGGAGGGAGATGATGGCGATGAAGAGGAGGTACGATGCCCCCCTTCGGCCATCGCCTCCCCCCGATACCGCGACCCGGGAGGGCCGGGACCTGGGCGGTACACCGGCTGCGCCGTTGGTAGCGCCGGCGCCGGTGGACGGGACCACCCTGCTGGTCCAGATCGGGGCTCTGATCGACGCGAAGTTCGCGGCGATCCGCGCGGAGCTCCGTCTGGGCCGGCAGGGCGCCCCGCCGGTGACGGGTAACTATGCCGGGGCGGTCAGGGGGCGGATAGCCCCCGCCCCGACCCCGTTGGCGGGCGCCTCTTCTTCTTCACCCCCGGCTATTGGCGGGGTATCCCCCCCCGCCAACACCTCCAAAGCTGGGGGGAAGAAGAAAAAGAAAAAGAAGAAGAAGAAAGGAGGTGGGGGAATCCCGCCGCCAGTGGCCCCCCAGGTGGCCCCTCCTCCCGCCCAGGTTGCGACAGCCATGGCCCCCCCGAATGGGGAGTCCTGGTCGCAGGTGGTGGGGAGGCGGGCCAAGAAGGCGGCCAAGGCGACCCCGGCAGGGCCCGTGGATACGACCCCCGGTCCCGTCCAGAAGGGCAAGGGCCGGGGGGCCGGTGCCAAGGCCAAGGCCCCTCCCCGCGTGGTGGCCCCTCCCCGGTCCGCGGCGGTGACGGTCACCGTCCCGGAGGGGAGTAAGGCCACCTATGAGGAGGCCATAAGGAGGGCCCGCCAGGGCGTTGACCTGGAGGCCCTTGGGATTGAGGCCCTCTCGTGGAAGAGGGCCATCACCGGGGGCCTGGTCATACAGGTCCCCGGCGCTGACGGGGGCTCGAAGGCCGACGTCTTGGCGGCCAAGATGGCCGCCGCCCTGGGGGACCTAGAGGTGAGGATATCCAGGCCTGTCAAGAAGGCGGAGTTCCGCCTGACGGGCCTGGATGTCTCCGTGACCCCCCAGGAGGTGGTCAAGGCGGTGGCGGAGGCCGGGGGCTGCGCCTCCGAGTCCGTAAGGGTGGGGGAGCTAAAAATCCCACCCGGCGGGCTCGGCACCATTTGGGTGCAGTGCCCGGCCGTGGCGGCCCTCGCCATAGAAAAGGCCAGGAGGGTGCGGGTGGGGTGGTCCCTCGCCCAAGTCGCAGTGCTCGCGGCCAGGCCGCTGCAGTGTTTCCGCTGCCTTGCCATTGGGCATGTGCGGCAGCGGTGCACTGCGGCGGTGGACCGAAGCGGGCACTGCTATCGGTGCGGGAGCCCCACCCACAGGGCCGCAGAATGCACCGGGTCTCCCCATTGCGCGGTATGCGCGGATCTGGGGAGACCCGCTGGCCATAAGGCGGGGAGCAAGGCGTGCTCTCCGCCTCCCAAGGGAAAGAAGGGTAAGAAGGGGGGGGCAGGTGTGGTGCCTCCCCCTGAAGCATCGGGTGTAGGCGAGGGGCCTTCCCTCGCCCCCCCGATGGAGGTGGAAATCGCGGCTGCGTCGCAGCCGCTCAAAGAGGGTGTTTCCGTCGCGGCCAATTAATGGCGCACGGGGCCACCCTGTTGGTACTGCAGGCCAACCTGAACAACTGCCGCCGGGCGCAGGACCTTATGGTACAATGCCTGGCGGAGTGGCAGGTTGGCCTGGCAGTGGCCACGGAGCCCTTTAAAGTTCCCGACCATCCACACTGGTTCGGGGACGAGTCGGGCTCCGTGGCGATATGCCATCGTCGCCCTTCGGCGACGGTACCCCCCTGCTCCGTGGTCGAACGGGGCAGGGGGATGGTGTTGGTTAAGTGGGGAAGGTTTCTGGTCGCTGGATGCTACAATTCACCCAATTGTGGCTCCGCCGAATTCGGGAGGTATTTGGACCGGTTGGGGGCCATGTTGGCCCCTTATATGACCGGTCCGGTGTTGGTCCTGGGGGACCTCAACGCGAGGTCTACCGATTGGGGGAACCCCAGGACCAACCCCCGAGGCGGAGCCCTTGTTGATTGGGCGGAGGGGCTGGAGCTCCGGTTGCTAAACCGGGGCTCCGTGCCGACGTGCGTGAGGTGGAATGGTTGGTCGGTCGTGGACGTGTCGTTCGCGACCGCCGCCGCCTCACGCCGTGTGTTCAACTGGCGGGTCTGGCAGGGTGAGACTCTGTCGGACCACTGCTACGTCCTGATGGAGGTAGCGGTGGTCTCAGACCCGCCGTTGGACATGCCCCTCCACAGAAGAAGTGGCATCCCTTCCGCGCCGAGATGGGCGCGGAAGCGACTAGACGAGGACCTGTTGAGGGCCGTGATTATCGGTTCCGCCTGGCCTCCGGCCAGGGAGCGCGGTGTTGAAGAGGGGGCGGCTTGGATCCGGGACACGTTGCAAATGATTTGCGACGTAGCGATGCCCCGGATCCGAGCTCAGCCCCCTAGGAAGTCAGTGTACTGGTGGTCGGGCGACTTGGCCGAGCTGCGAAGCTTGGCTGGCCGCGCCCGACGCCGGTACACCCGCGCTCGGCGCCGCCATTTCCTTGGCGGCGACCCGGAGCCGAGGGTCGCCGAGCTGTACGGAGAGTACAGGTCGGCGGCCGTGGCCCTCAAGCGAGCGATAGCCGCTGCCAAGGCCAGGGCTTGGGATGAGCTCCTGCTCACCCTCCGTGACGATCCGTGGGGGCGCCCGTACAAGGCGGTGCTAGGGAAGCTCCGCCCCTGGGCGTCCCCGGTCGCGGAGAGGCTTGACCCGGAACTCTTGGGGCGCGTCGTTGATACCCTCTTCCCCTCCAGCGATGGGGTGGGAGGAGGGGTTGAACGCGCCCCGGTGCCGACCAGCGATTGGTCGGACGAGTTCCGGGTCACCGGGTGGGAGCTATCTCTGGCCATCCGGGGTCACCGGGCTAGGGGCAAGAAAGCCCCTGGCCCTGATGGAGTCCCCGGTGGTATAATGGCCTTGGCTTTAGGGGTCCTCGCCCCGGCTTACAGGAGCGTCTTGAACGCTAGCCTGAGCCGGGGAACCTTCCCCACGATTTGGAAAATGGGTTGCCTGGTCCTTCTCCAAAAGAAGGGTAAACCCGCAGAGTCTCCCTCTGCATACCGGCCGGTTTGTCTGCTCGATGAGGCGGGCAAGTTGTTCGAAAGGATAATTGCTGCCCGCCTCCTCGAGCACCTGTCGCGCGGTGGTCCCGACCTCAGCGACAGCCAGTACGGATTCCGGAGAGGGCGCTCAACGATTGACGCGTTGGAGCGTTTGCGCCTTCTCCGGGAAAGGGCTGTCGCTCGGGGCAGGGTGTTGATTGCCGTGTCATTGGACATTTCCAATGCATTCAACACCCTGCCCTGGAGGGAGATAGAGAGGGGGATGGAACATTTCCAGTTCCCCCCCTATCTCCGGAAGGTGGTTTGGGACTACCTCCGCGGCAGGGAGGTGGTTTATACCGGCCGGTACGGTGTGACGTACACGAGGGAGATGCACCGCGGCGTTCCACAGGGGTCGGTCCTTGGACCGCTCCTGTGGAACATCGGTTATGACGCGGTGTTGCGGGTTATCCTCCCCCCTGATACGGGTGTCATCTGCTATGCGGATGACACCCTGGTTTATGCAGAGGGGGAGGATTGGGGAGGGACCAGGCACCTGGTAGAGTCCGCCCTGGACTGTGTCGTCGGGCGAATCCGGAGTATGGGGCTGACCGTGGCCGCCGATAAGACCGAGGCGATCTGGTTATACGGATCGTCTCGGTTGCGGCGGCCGCCCCGTGGTCAAGACCTCCGGATTCGCGTCGTCAATTCCACCGTCGAGATCGGGCCCCAGATGAAATATCTGGGGCTGATCATCGACGGCCGTTGGCGCTTTGAGGGTCACTTCGAGCTCCTGGCCCCCCGATTAGAAGGGACAGCGGCCGCGCTTGCGCGGCTGCTGCCTAATATTGGGGGGCCGCAGTTGAAAGTCCGCCGCCTCTATACAGAGGTGGTGCGGTCCATTGCCCTTTATGGGGCCCCTGTGTGGCACCGCTCGCTCGAGGCCAGTCGGCGCAGCCAAGCACTCTTAGAAAGAGTGCGGCGCCGGCTGGCCCTGCGGGCCATACGGGGGTACCGCACCATCTCGGCTGAGGCGGCGGGCCTCCTCGCCGTGTCTCCACCACTCCCATTAGTGGCGGCGGAGCGGGCGACGCTATACCACGTCGCCTGTTCGCTCCGCCGCCCCCCGGGGGTGGAGCTCACGCGCGAGGAGGAGGAGGAGTTCGAGGTTTCGAAGCGTCAGGCCCGGACGGACATGTTTGCCGGGTGGCGGCGTCAGCTCGCCACCTCGGCCCGTCCAATTGTCCGGGCCCTCCTGCCCATATTCGACATATGGTGCAGGAGGCGGGGAAGATTGACCTTCCGCCTTACGCAGGTGCTCTCTGGGCATGGTTGCTTCGGGGAGTACCTGCATAGGATGGGGCGGGAGCCGACGGCACAGTGTCACCACTGTGGCGAGGAGGTGGACACGGCGCGGCACACCCTTGAGGAGTGCCCTGCGTGGGCAGAGCCGCGCCGTGTCCTTAGAGCCGCAGTGGAGGGGTGGGACCTCTCGCTCGCGGCCGTGGTCGACCACATGGTCTCGAGCGAGGGGTCGTGGAAGGCGGCGGTCTCCTTCTGTGAAGATGTGATCTCGCAGAAGGAGGCCGCCGAGCGAGCCCGGGAGAGGGACCCGGGCTCGGCGAGGAGGGTCTGGGCGCGGGGGCGTCCCTCGCGCCGACGTGTGCCCCCCCCTCCACGGAGGAGGGGGGCGGAGCCGGATGGTGAAGCGGCGCGGGGGCCGTCCCCGCGCGGTGGATCGAGCCCCCCCCGAACGGGGAGCGCGATCGACGTGGATGGCGCGGGGGGTTCGCCCCCCGCGTCCGTTCGTGCCCCCGTGGGGGGGGCGTGTGGGGGGAGGGCGCGGGGAGTGTTCCCCTCTCCGCGCCAATTGATGCCCCCTCCTTGTGGGGGGGCGGGTGTTCCCTTGGCGGTGCGGCGGGTTCTCCCGTCGCGCCGCCGTGTGCCCCCACCCCGGGGGGCGGAGGACGATGGGGGCCGGGGAGTGAGCTGACCCCGGCCCCCAGAGATGGGCTAGGCTCATCTCGGGGCGGACCGGCTGGCTTGAAGCCGGCCCGCCCCGAAGCGACCACCGGGTCGCTCTGGGGTGCATGGGGGGTGGGGTGGGGAGGGTCGGGGCGTGCGGGATCGCGCCTCCGGCGGCCCTTCCTTACCGGTAACGGCGTCTTCTTGCCCTAGCCTGAGGCGGGTGCCTTCGGGTCACACGGACCGGGCGGGGCACGAAGACGCCGGGGGGCCGTGGGTGGACCGAGCGGGGGCTCGGGAAGCCCGGTCGACGGCCCTAGGGATTGGGATGGGGACACCGGGCGGGTCCCTCCGCCCGGGGTCTTATAGAGTAGGTAGTGGGGGAGGCTAACCCCTCCCCCCGGGATCTCATGATAGCTGGGAAGTGTCCTGTTGAGTACTCGCGTGATCCAGGCACTTCCCCTTTTAGCTTAGGTGGGTGTGGGGTTTTAGTGGGTAGCCACTGGGGACGGGCGCGCCTTCGGCGCCCCCCTCCCCGGTGGTAGTCCCACATAACCTCGGTTCCCCCCCCGGGGGCCGAGGTATGCGTAATGCATTTCCCCACAATAAAAAAAAAAAAAAAAAAAAAAAAAAAAAAAGGTCTGGGTTAGGTCTGGGTTAGGTCTGGGTTAGGTCTGGGTTAGGTCTGGGTTAGGTCTGGGTTAGGTCTGGGGTCTGAGGGCCTATGGCGCCTACAGTGGTGACTCTGATCCACTGTCGGTTCGTTCTCTCTATTTGAGGGATGTCATAGGTCTAAAAGCCCTCTCACTCCACCTCCTCGTGGTGGACCCTGGGACACACTTCGGTGTGTGCTAACGGAGTGAGGGGTGCAGGAGGACACTGCCGGTCGCTCTTTACTGTGCCTGTTTATGCGCAGAAAGGCAGTGTTCTCCTGTAAGTGTGTCCTGGGCGACAAGATGTTCGTCCAGGGCCCCATACCGTAAACCGGCTTGCCGGAACGGGGGGCTTGCCTTAACCGGCCGGCCTGCGAGGAGGATAAACCTCTATAAAAAAGTCTTCAACTCCAAGCTTTGGTGCGTGGCGAGGGAGCACCCCCGGTTTAGACGCCGGGGGTGGGCCGATGGATGCGTCTGGTCTCTAGCGCACCGCCTCCGGGGTACCTGCCCGCCCCCCGGAGTATGCAGGGCTTATCCCGGTAAGGAGGCTCTGCCGGGATGGACCACGTTCCTACCACGCTCGTGGGAATCTTATGGACTTTTCAAAGATTTTTGGGGACCGGGGGGGTAAAGGCGCGGGTAGGCGCGGTGGGAGGGGAGGCTCGGCGAGGCTGAGCGGCAAGGGGGAGGGCAGCAAAGCTTCGGCGGGGGCGAAATCCCCTGCCGCAGGTGGAGCTGCGGTACCGTTGGTCGACTTGGGTACCCGAGTCGACCAGCGGTCGAGTGAGGAGGCGGGAGCGACATCGCCGGCGATGTCGCGGCGGAGTGAGGCGGCTTCTCCGCCCGCTCCGTTCCTTTCCCCGACGGGTGCTCCGTCGGGTATGGATTGGAGGGACATTGGGGCTGGGCGTTCGGGCGCCCAGTCGCCAGTCCCAGGGTCGACGTGGTGGGGAGTGGGTGACTCGGACGCAGGTTCCGTAGCCTCCTTCTCATCCGGCGGCTCTCGCGGTAGGGGGACTAAGCGTCCGAGTTCCGGGGTGTCGACGCGGGCTAGTACTCGCAGGTCGGCGCCCCTGGACGCGCTAGAAGGGGAGCACGCCTCGCAGTTCGGTCGCGAGTCGAGGGCGGCGATGTCCACCGTGGAGGAGCTCACGGCGTCCGTAAAGACTCAGTCTTTATATGGGCTCCTCACACTGGTGAAGGACATGTGCGACACAGTGGATGGTGTGTCCACGGTGTCGCACGGGCTTAAGGGCGACCTTAAGTCGGATTTGAGGCGTGCTGTCCGGTCCATTAGGGCAGCGGCGTACGAGCTCGTTGAGCGAGCCGAGTACGCGATCGAGGGTCCTTACGGGGGTGACGAGGATCAGCTCCAGAAGGTCAAGAATGACCTGATGGTAGCCAAGGCCCGAGCTCGGAAGTTCGAGGCAGAGTGTGCCGAGCTGCGGGAACAGCTTGAGGGTCCGCCGACCACGAAGTTGGCGAGAATGGACCTCACCCCGCCTTATGTGGCGCCGGAGGCACGGGGGGGTCCCGCGGGGGAACCAGCCATCAATGAGGGCGTCCTCGCCCAAGTTGGACGCCTCATTGATGAGCGTTTGGCGGCGCAGGAGGACCGCATCATGCGGGCCATCCTGCCGTTAGCGGAGGCGGAGATGGCCGCGTCCAAGGCGGCCGTAGAGGCGGCCATTCTAACGCACGAGGGAAGGGGGAGGAGGGCGACCTCCACCGGAAGGAGGCCGCCGGCGGCAAGGAAGGCCGAGGCCCAGCCGGCCCCCACCAGTGGGAAGAGCCCAGTGGTGGGGTCCGAGGAGTGGGTCCGGGTGTCCCGGAAGGGGAAGGGTCAGTCTAAGGCTGCCCTGACCCCGACCGGCGCCCCGGGCCCCTCGGGCAAGGGGAAGGGGGCTGGTCCCCCCCCCAAGCCCACGAGGCCGGGTATAAAGTTACCGCGGCAGCCGGCAACGGCTGCCGTGGTGCTTACGAGGGAGGTAGGGGCCAGGGCGACTTACGCTGAGGCCATGATGAAGTGCCGAGCCCAGATCGACCTAGCCGATCTGGGCATCGATGATTTGGGGGTCGCGACCACCCAGACCGGCGCGCTGATGCTGAAAGTTCGGGGGAAGGATGCCCCCGACAAGGCAGCATCATTGGCGCGCCGGATGGGTGTAGCGTTGGTCGGCACTGGCCACCGGGTCAACCGACCAACGAAGAGGGCGGACCTTCGCCTCAGGGGGCTGGATCAGTCCGTTACTGAGGCGGAGGTCCGCGCCTCCCTCGCGCGCGTGGGGGGCTGTGAGGAGGCGGACATCCGGGTAGGGGTTATCCGGCGCGCGGGTCGCAGTCAGGAGGGGGTGGGGACCGCGTGGGTTCAGCTCCCTCTGACTGCGGCGAGGAAGGTGGCGGGGGCGGGTCGTTTGACCACCGGATGGTCGGGGGCCCGCGTGGAGGTGCTGGAGCAACGGCCGCTCCAGTGTTTCCGGTGCCTACGCCGGGGGCATGTATGGGCAAAGTGCCCATTCACAAAGGAGGCGGATCGGAGCGGCCGTTGCTACCGGTGTGGGGACGACGGGCACAGGGTGGCTGCGTGCGAGCAGCCCCCCTGCTGCCCCCTGTGCAAGGACCTGGGTAAGCCCGCTGAGCACCGCTCGGGGTCGAAGGCTTGCCCATCTTTCCGTCCGGGGGGCGGAAAGTTGGGCGAGCGGGCCAAGAGCGGTGCGGCGGCAAAGGTCGTTGCACCGGGGGAAGTGCCGACACCTATGGAGGTGTCGGTCGCTGGGGAGACGGAGCCGCCTAAGAAGGCGACTCCTAAGAAGAAGGGGAAGAAACCCCCCACCCACGATAAGGCTTGTTAGCCTTATCGCCGGAGGGGGGCGTGGGCGTGGTCTTGGCCATGCCCACCGGGAGGGGGATCACTCCGGAGGGTTTGAGCGTAGCTCCCCTTTTCAACGGACTGATCCTTACCGGGAATGGACGACGTCATTCCTCCGTTCCTTGACGTGGGGAACGCAGGAACGGCGTCGTCATGGACCGACCGGGGGAGTGGCCTGAACCACTCTCCCATCGGGCGGTCCCAAGGGAAGGGGGGGCTGGGCGTAATCCATCGTCTTGCCCCAAGTTAGCTTGGCCGGGGGGAAGCTTCTCTTCCTCCCCAAGTGCGCACAAAAGGGTAGGGGGCGTGTCTGGTTGAATACCACAGGTGATCCCAGCGCATCCCCGCAAACCCAGGGATGGATTAGTGTGGATTTAGTTGGTATGCCCGGCCTTCTGCTGGGAGAGCCCAACATAACCCTCCCCTCCTCTCAGGCGAGGACGGGGGGGTATCCATAAGGAGGATTTGCCACACTTTAAAAAAAAAAAAAAAAAAAAAAGGTCTGGGTTAGGTCTGGGTTAGGTCTGGGTTAGGTCTGGGTTAGGTCTGGGTTAGGTCTAGGGGTCCGTAGGGTTACGGGGTTCTCTAATGGTGACTCGGATCCATTGGAGGATATACCACAGTGGTGGTGGTCCGTAACCTAAAATTCCTCTCACTCCACCTCCTCGTGGTGGACCCTGGGACACGCTTCGGCATGTGCTAACGGAGTGAGGGGTACGAAGGAATGTTACCGGCCGCTTTTTACTACGTTCGCGTAGAAAGGTGTTATTCCTTGGTGGGACGGATTTCTTGGCGACGACGTGGCAAGTTAGGAGTTTAAAAAATATGGACAACACAACGAAAAAAGAAAAAGTTTACTGCGCAGAGGAGGGAAACCTCAGCGCCGGCGTGATTGGTAGTGGGCGAGCAGGCTCCATCATGTCGTCAACCGGCTACTGCGGACCGGAGGAGGTTGACCACGGGGCCCCTTCGGCAGTAATTGCTACCTGTGATGTTAAAGAAGATAATAAAGTTGACCTTACAATGACGGATGATGGTCCAAGAGAGACAAGTAGTCCGGCTTCGGATGTACTAGATGATCTTGAGGTACACTACTCGCTGGCATCTCTGGATACACGAGCTGTATTGGAAGGTGACTCTGAAGAAAATAAGAACAAGGTTAAAACATTAGCTGAAGAAATGACAGAAGTAGAAATGAAAAAGGTGGAAACTCTTACCGATAGTGAAAAAATTGTACAGTTGGATGATTGGCAACAGAAGGCTTCAGAAAATGATATATGGACGAATAAATTACAGAACCTGGCTAGGCCTTCCTCTGGTATAATTGCTGAAACAAGTTTAAGACCGGGTTACAAGAAACCCCTATTTACAAATGTAAAACTTACCGGAAATAACGATGCGGCTGGTCCCTCGACGACTGGTCCTTGGGCGATTGATCCGATGGCTGGTCCCTCGGGGGCTGGTGCTGGAGTTGGTCATCCCACTGCTTTTGGTCCTGTTGGTTATGGTCACCGGGTTGTCCCTGGTCCCTGGACTGCATCTGAAACAGAAAAAAGAAATATTAGAAAAAATAAAGAACATCATGTTGTCCCTGGTCCTTGGGCTGCACCTGAAACAGGAAAAAATAATATTAGTAAAAATGAAGAACATAAAGAATATAAAAATAATAAAAAAGAAGAGAATAAAAACAAAAAAGATGATAATAAAAATAAAAATAAAAACCAAAAAGAGGAAGAACAAAACAGAACTGAGAGATATTTGAGAAATATAGATTATGCCTTGAAGAAATTGAAGGAAAGTATGGAACCCCAGATGACATATATAGGTAATAGCAAAAATATACGGATGGAAACTAAACATTACTGTAAGAAGGTTTGTGATGAAGTTGAAAAAATCAGAATTATGATGATAAATACTAGGAAAATATATGATATAGAAAAAACCATGAATGGTGGTGTTCCGGTGTTTAAAGCTACCAAAAATGCTACAACTATGACAGACCGGGTTGTTCCCCCAGTAATAAAAGAAAAATTGTTGGAAGAAAAATTGTTGGAAGAAAAAAGAAAAGTTCCGGATAAACAAAGAAGAATTATGGGTCCCCCTGTGTCAGATGTGGATTCATCAGGCACTGGTGGTGTGACCACTACTTACGCTAAAATAGTAAAAAGATCTAGGGATCGGTCGTCCCCTCCTCTCGTTTCCGAAAGATCGATTAAAAAACGTGGTATTATTAAATATGATAAAAGATCTTCATCCACGTCGGACGAAGAGGGATCCTCGATAGAGGAATTTATGGAAGAATTAACGAATTACGTACGTGAACGAATAGTTAAAAGCAAACGCAAGAGAAGACTAAGAAGAGATGCTAAAATGATAGCTCCTCTAGAAACCCCTAAAGACGTAATAATTAAAAAACAATTAACAGGTGAGACTAAATCGGACATAGAGAGCCGAATTATTTCAAAAAGGAAGGGCCGGAAAAACTTATTGACGAGTGATAGCGAAGTACCATCCACGAGTGGTGCTGAGATAAAGATGAAGACAAGACCACCTCGGTGGATGACACCAAGGTCGGATGCAATAATAATTAAAATAAATAAAGCCGAAGATTTTAATTTATTATATAGGAAGATATTAAATGAGCAATCTCATTTCGAGCAGGTGCGCCGGGTTCGTAAAACCCGAGCAGGTGACTTACTACTGGAACTAATGGATGATGTCGACGCACGAATAACCAGAGAAAAGTTGCAAAAATTAGTTGACGGAACACAAACGATTAAAACAATCCAGAAACTGTTTGACTTAGAAGTCAGGGATTTGGATCCAGTGGTAGAAGGGGACGAAGTCCTGGAAAAAATAGCGGAATGCCTAAAAATAGATAAAATGGAGTTACGATTGAAGGTTAAAAGGATGACTAAAATGGGTACGCAAATCGCGGTTGTAGAAACACCCATAAAGTATTTACAAAATGTTATTAGTGTAGGAAAAGTTAAAATCGGATTTACGTATTCAAAAATGGTACCGGCACCGAGAATCATAAAATGTTTCCGATGTCATCATATCGGACATTATAGCTCAAATTGTAGCGAAAAATTATTGGGTGATGTACGATGTAGAAAATGCGGGTCGGATGGCCATGAGATGAATAAATGTACATATAATTATCGATGTATGGATTGCTATAAACGAAAAAACCCGTCGGACCATCTGATGGCCTCCATGGCCTGTCCAAATTTTAGAGATGTAATGCACACATTAAGAATGCAATTCAATAAAAATGCGGATTCTGCAAATAAATACTAACAATTGTGGGCTTGCACATTATTTACTTTTAAGAACTGCAGAAGAGAAAGATGCGGATATAGTATGTATCCAAGAACCGAATAAAATACTAAAACAATGGTATGCATCGACGAATGGTAAAAGTGCTATTTGGGTTAGAAACAAAAAGCTGTTAATCGGCAATAGTGATATTGAGAAAGGACAGTGTTATGTGAACATTAATTTTTGCAACTTTTCTTTAACAAACGTATATATTTCCCCCAATATTAGACGTGAGGAATATCTAGAAATTATGGATAAACTCAAAGAAAGACGTAAAGATTGGACACGCCCGCTGATTATGCTAGGCGATTTTAATGGGCGAAGCTTGGTTTTCGGTGACCGTAAACAAAACCGACGAGGCCTGGATATAGTTGAATGTGTGAATGCGATGGAATTAATTCCTATTAATATGAGTGGTAGTGACTATACTTTTAGAAGAAATAATGCAAGGTCTAAAGTTGATATAATATGCTGTGAAAAGATACTAACTAACTGTATAAGAAGTGAAATTTTAATTAAGATGGAAAGCGGTTCGGATCATTACTATTGCATGCATAATGTTAAAATTGAAGACGAAAAATATCAGAAAGCCCGGTTAAATGCACAAATTAAAACATGGAATACGAAAGATATTAACGAAGAACTATTTATGAGTTTATTTGAAGAATACAACAAGGATGTAAACCTGATAAATGCGGATGAAAAACAAATTGACTTTTACATGAAAAATATTTTTAAAGTATGTAAATGCACTATGAACTACGGTGTGAGAAAATTTCAAAATAATTGGAACCCGTGGTGGACTAATGAGTTATCCCAACTTCGAGAGCAAATACATAAAAAGCGAAGATTATATCAGCGACGTCTACGGAAAGGTTTTGATGTTAGTATCGAAAAGATGGAACTAAGAGAAATTAAAAAAAGACTAAAATTTAGAATAAACGATGCAAAAAGAATTATGTGGTCCCTGTTTGTGGAGGAATTAAAAAACGACATTTGGGGAAAACCCTATAAAGTAATACAAAAAAGATTCAAACAAAAACAACCGACACCTGTACTGTATAAGAAGGAAGCCCAGAAAATACTGTTGACGTTATTTCCGCGTGCGACTGAGAAGACTAGATATGATAGATTTGATGATTCAGATTTTAGTGAAGAGGAGAAAGTTACAAATAACGAAATCATAGAAATAGCAGATAAATTTAAAATAAAAAAGGCTCCTGGAATAGACACGCTGCCACCGAGTATCATGAAATATGTAATGTACATGGATGTCTCGCGAATTAGAGACATGATAAATGCATGTCTATCGAACGGATTTGTTCCTAGCAAATGGAAAATAAATAGAGTAATATTAATTAGAAAAAATAATAATGTTGAAAACTTACCATCGAATTTTCGGCCTTTGTGTATAGGAGACGCAGTAAACAAAATTTTAGAAACAGTTCTGGCTAATAGAATATTAAAACACTTAGGGGAAAACCCCTTTGAACCCAATCAGTTTGGATTCACTAAGGGGTGTTCTACGTTAGACGCACTTAAAATAGTTTATGAATCCATGGAAAATTCTAAGCATGCACAAAAATACGCGGTGATGATTAGTTTAGACGTGGAAAACGCGTTCAACAGCCTTGATTGGGACAAAATATTTGACGAAATGACTGATCGATACTTACCATCATATCTTCAAAGAATTGTACAGAATTATTTATGTAAACGATACGTTAAATATAAAGCGAAAGATGGAAACATAAAAATTAAAATGGAAAAAGGAGTCCCACAAGGCTCTATTATATCTCCCATATTGTGGAATATGGTGTATGACAAGGTGTTAAAAATAAAAGTTAAAAAAGATTATAAAATAATTGGATATGCAGACGACATCGCGATAATAGGCATGCATAGGAAATTAGAAGTTTTAAAAGAAGACCTAGAAACAATTGTGAACCGCGATATTTTTAAAATATTGAAAGAATTAGGACTAAAAATGTCAGCGCCGAAAACGAAATATATCTTTCTAAATAAAAAGAGGCTTCCTGCTGATTTTAAGTTAAATGTTTTAAATGTTAATCTGAGACCGGAATGGTCATTACGTTACTTAGGTATTATGGTGGATGGTCGTTCAACTGGCTATGCACACATAGAAAAATGCACAAACAAAGGAATGGTAATTATCTCAGAACTTGCAAGATTGATGCGAAATATTGATGGTCCAACGGTACACGGAAGACGGCTCTATTATCATGTGCTGGAATCGGTGGTCCTATATGGAGCACCGATTTGGGGAAAAATTGTTATAAATATAGAAAAAAATATACGTACCTTGGAAAGAGTCCAACGGATTGGCTTGGGACGCATCGCACGGGCTTATCGGACGGTATGCTGCGATGCGCTCAACGTTATAACAGGAATACTTCCATGGCTCCTGGTGATAGAACAAAGAGTTATACTTTTCGAGATAAAAGAAGATACAAAAATACTAATAAATGATGAGGAAAGTGTGAAACGAATGAAAGAAGAAGTTTATAAAGAAAGAGCCGAAAACATAGAAAGAACAACTTATATTAAATGGAAGAAACGATGGTTAGAATTGAGTAAAGGGCTTTGGACTAAACGATTAATACCAGATCCTATTATATGGAAAGAGAGGAAACACGGTGCTATAAATTATCATTTGACACAAGTATTTACTGGACACGGTGTGTTCAATTCATATCGTTTTAAGATAGGAAAATCCGAGAATGATAGGTGTTGGTTTTGCCCAACAATAATTGATACAGCGGAGCATACATTGTTCATGTGTGATAGATGGAGCGAGAGAAGACGAATGTTAGAAATAGACATTGGACGACAAATAACCCCGGAAAATTTAGTGGAAACCATGCTAATTGATTATTGTCATTGGAAAAAAATTGATAGATATATAAATCTGATAATGAATGATAAAGAGAATTACGAAAGAGATTTAGAAAGAGAAGCGCGGCGAACAGCCACTGGCGTTGGCTAGGTTTTTTAACTAAATATTTGTATATAGGTATGATGGTAAATGTAAAATAAACCATTATATATAAATAGTTAAATGTAAAAATAGTTAAAATATAAATAGTTAAAATATAAATAGTTAAAATGTAAACAGTAAAATGTAAATAATTAAAATGTAAATAGTTAAAATGTAAATAGTTAAAATGTAAATAGTAAAAATGTAAATAGTTAAAATGTAAATAGTTAAAATGTAAATAGTTAAAATATAAATAGTTAAAAATGTAAATAGTTAGATTAAATAGACTGACAATATCGGAATTGAATATGACCTATGTGTCGGTTGGACCCGGCGATGATGCGTCGAACTTGATCCCGGGTGATATGCGAATAGCGGGGCCCCGGGATCAAGTACGCCGGGCATAAAGGGGAGAGTGGGGTTTCGAGTCCCCCGAGAGGAGGGGTTTAGTGGGTAGGGACCGGTCCTTCTGACCGGTCGAGTCCCACACTCCCCCCGGCCACCGAATAGCCGGGGAAGTGCGTAAATGCATTCCCCTCCTCTCGTTAAAAAAAAAAAAAAAAAAAAAAAAAAAAAAAAAAAAAGGTCTGGGTTAGGTCTGGGTTAGGTCTGGGTTAGGTCTGGGTTAGGTCTGGGTTAGGTCTGGGTTAGGTCTGGGGTCCAAGGGCCTATGGCGCCTACAGTGGTGACTCTGATCCACTGTCGGTTCGTTCTCTCTATTTGAGGGATGTCATAGGTCTAAAAGCCCTCTCACTCCACCTCCTCGTGGTGGACCCTGGGACACACTTCGGTGTGTGCTAACGGAGTGAGGGGTGCAGGGGGTGGCGCAGCCTGTGGCTTTGTACTGCGCCTTCTGCGCAGAGGGCTGCGTCCCCCCTGTAAGTGTGTCCTGGGCGACAAGATGTTCGTCCAGGGCCCCATACCGTAAACCGGTGGTCATGTTTTACCGGAACGGGGGGCTTGCCTTAATCGGCCGGCCTGCGAGGATGACAACCTCTATAAAAAATCCCTAACTCCAAGCTCTGGCATATGGTGAGGGAGCACTCCCGGTTTAGACACCGGGATGTGGGCCGATGGGTGCATCGGTCAGTAGTATGCCACCCTCTCGGGGCTGCCCAAGCCGAGGGGTGTAACGGGCCTGTTGGGAGGGGACGACACCTCCCAATGGTTAGTGTTGCGTCGTCCAGATTATTGTCGAGGCTGATGAGTGAGGCACCCCCAGAAATGGGGGTGTAGTAACCAAGGCCATTATGAATATGATATGGATTTTAAACGAATGTTTTCAGGGGGGGTTACCGCGAAGCGCGGGGGGAAGAAGGGGAGTGGGGGCTCGGCTATGCCGAGTGGTGTGGGGGGCGGTACCGCGGCGGGGGAGGGAACCTCCTCCTCTGGGGTGTTGCCCTCGGCGGTCGTCGACCTGGGTACCCGGATCGACGATCGCTTGGGGGTGGCAGGTGATGCGTTGCCATGGGAGGACCCGGTTACGCCGGTTCCGACCAGGGTGACGCGGAGCCTGTTGAGGAGGAGCTCCATCGGGAGCCGGGGAGGTGGCGGCGTGGGGGGCATCGACCCGGACAATGTGTCCACGTGTTCGATGTCCTCCACGTCGTCCTTGGGCGCGGGGGGGAGGAAGCGATCCGGGGGTCCTTTGGAGACCGGGCCCGCTTCTCGGGCGAGGATAGGAGGGCGCAGGTCGCCCCCTAGGGATGTGTTGGACCCGCCGGGGGTGAGTTTCTCGCGGTCGTCGCGGGAGTCTCTCCCCTCGGCGGAGGACTTGACCTCCACCTGTCGTACGTCCGGGACGTACGAGCTGGTGGAGATGCTGCGGGACGCGACGCTGATGGTGGACAAGGTGTCCACCGTCAGCAAGGGGTTAAAGGGGTGCCTCATTAAGGACCTGCGCGTCGCGTCGAGGGAGATCCGCGCCGCGGGCTTCGAGCTCGCGACGCGCGCGCGGCTGGCGACGGATCCGCCCGGTATGGTCGCGGACGAGGAGCTTGAGGGGCTCCGCGCCAAGCTCCGCGAGGCGGAGGCGAACTTCCGTCGCGCGGCTCGCGAGCGCGACGAGCTCCTCGAGAGGAGAGGGAGGACGCCGGCGGACAAATTCGCGGAGGCGCGTGAGGGGATTCGTTCCTGTCCCCCTTCCGGGGTTGTAGTGAGGGAGAAGCCCTACTCCAAAGCGGAGCTGAGGGAAATGGGACTAGGGTTCTCATCGGATCCCGATTCTGAGGACGAGCGGGCCCGGGCACCGTGTCCGGTACCGGCGGGGGGTGGGCGCGACCGCGAACGCGATCTCGAGCGCGCCGGGGAGGGGAAGAGCCTGTCAGTCGACGATGTACAGCGCATCGTCGACGACAGGCTCCGCGCGATGGAGGACCGGCTGTTGGCGGCCCTCCTCCCCCACGGGGATAGGGAGGTTCCCCCCGGCGTGGCGGCCCGTCTTGTGGGCGGTCCGTCCCGCGACGGGGACCCAGGGACCAAGGGGGGGAAGAGCAAGAAAGGGAGGGGGAAGGAGGCGGTGGGCCCAGCGGGGCCCACGCCTCGTCCGGCATTGCCGGACCAGAGGGTGGGGGACAGTCCCCACACCTCAGGGCCAAAAGGCCCCGGGACGGAGCCTTGGGCGACGGTGGTCTCCCGGAGGGGCAAGCGGGCGGCCAAAGTGGCCGCAGCGCAGCCCACTCCGGGGCCCCGCATCGTCGAGGACTCCCGTAAAGGGAAGGGCCCCCGGAAGGGGCAGGGAGATCCCCCTCCCAATGGGAAGAAGGCGCCTCGCCTCTCGAGGCAGCCGAGAACGGCGGCGGTGGTGATGACCGTCCCCGTGGGGGTGGAGGCCACCTACACGGCGGCGATGCAGAAGGTGGTCGCCGGCGTCCGTTTGGAGAACGTCGGGATCACCGAGGGCCTCGCCTTCGCGCGGACCCAGACCGGGGCCCTCATGATGAGGGTCCGCGGTGGGGAGAGCCGCGCGAAGGCGATGCAGCTCGCGGACCGCATGAGGGTCGCGCTCGAGGGGACGGGGGTGGTCGTGGGGACCCCCATTCGGAGAGCGGAGATCCGCCTCCGGGGACTTGGCGCGGGCGCCACCCCGGAGGAGGTTCGACGCTCCCTCGCGGGGGCATTGTCTTGCCCCCCCGAGGAAATCCGGGTGGGGGTGATCCATCGGCCGCCTGGGGCGGGGGGAACACGGGCCCGGGACCTGCTGGGCCAGACTGCCGCTGACGGCCGCTCGTAAGGCGGCTGGAATGGGGCGGATCCGTGTGGGGTGGGCCTCGGCGCGGGTTGAAGTGCTGGAGCAGCGCCCGCTGCAGTGCTTCAGGTGCCTGCGCAGGGGCCACACGTGGGCGAAGTGCGCCCACTCCGGGGAGGCGAGCCGGATCGGACGGTGTTACC
Organism: Lasioglossum lativentre; assembly: GCA_916610255.1. Lineage (NCBI taxonomy): Eukaryota > Metazoa > Arthropoda > Insecta > Hymenoptera > Halictidae > Lasioglossum > Lasioglossum lativentre. The sequence continues at coordinate 59,242 of OU744365.1, read as the reverse complement.
GTTGCGGGGACGAGGGACACAGAGCGGCGACGTGTACGTCGCCGCCGAAGTGTCCCCTTTGCGGGGATTTGAACCTTCCTGCCGGACATCGGTCCGGCACGAAGGCCTGCCCCTCCTTCCAGCCATCCGGGCCGAAGGGAGGGACCGGGAAGGGGAAAGAAGCCCCGAAGGGCGTGGCCCCTCAGGCCGCGCCCCCGCCGGCCGATCCGCCTCGCCCCCCGGACCCCGGGGGGATGGACTTGGAAGGATAAGAGGCCTCGCCCTTCTGGCGGGGTCCACCCCGGGCGTGGACCTCCTCCCACGGTAGGGGCGCGCCTACCGCCGGAGGGGGGGTGTTTGCGTGGGTACCGGGTACCCACGGGACACGGGAAGGGGGGCGAGGCCCGGGGGCGTGCGTAATGCGCCTCTCCGAGGGACTCGCCTTACCGCGCGCGGAGACCTCCTTGCTCATCTTCGGAGGAGCAATGGGGTCCCCGGGGATCGCTAGGGGGTTCGAGCCGGTCACTCGGGCCTCCCATCGGGCGATCCAGGGAAGGGGGAAACGCAGTCGGTCGTCCGCTGCGGTTCCGAATCATGGGATATTCGCGAGGGAAGCTTCTCTTCCCTCGCCGGGAGAGTCTTTTAAAGACAGCGGGGACTCACGTTGAATGCCACCGCGATCCGTGGTCCTTGCGATTATGTCTAGGGACGGCCAAGGGGTTTTAGTCGGACAGCCCGACATTGGCCCTCCTCCATCTCCGGCGATGGGGAGGGTTATGCGAAGAAGCATTTCCCCTTGTAAAAAAAAAAAAAAAAAAAAAAAAAAAGGTCTGGGTTAGGTCTGGGTTAGGTCTGGGAACCGAGGGTGTGTGGCCTCTACAGTGGTGACTCTGATCCACTGTCGAGCCGTCCTCTCTATTTGAGGGGTGTCACACATCTAAATCCTCTTGCTCCACCTCCTCGTGGTGGTTCCTGGGACACACTTCGGTGTGTGCTAACGGAGCAAGGGGTGACATGTGTCCTGGGCGACCAGTTGTTCGTCCAGGGCCGCATACCGTAAACCGGCTTGCCGGAACGGGGGGCTTGCCTTAATCGGCCGGCCTGCGAGGAGGATAAACCTCTATAAAAAAGTCTTCAACTTCAAGTTCTTGGTGCGTGGCGAGGGAGCACCCCCGGTTTAAACGCCGGGGGTGGGCCGATGGATGCGTCGGTCTTTAGCGCACTAACTCCGGGGTACCTGCCCGCCCCCCGGAGTATGCAGGGCTTATCTCGGTAAGGAGGCTCTGCCGGGACGGACCACGTTCCTACCACACTCGTGGGAATTTTATGGAGTTCAATAAAATTTTTGGGGACCGGGGGGGTAAAGGCGCGGGTAGGCGCGGAGGGAGGGGAGGCTCGGCGGGGCCGAGCGGCGTGGGGGCGGGCAGCGAAGCTGCGGGGGGGGAGAAATCCCCTACCCAAGGTGGAGCTGCCGCGGTGGCTGGCGGCTCGGGAAACCGAGACGACAGCCACCAGGGGTTGGACCTGGGGGCGTCGCCGGCGGCGTCCCTGCGGAGTGGGGCGGCTTCACCGCTCTCTCCGTTCGGTCTCTCCCCGGCGGGTAGTCCGCCGGGTTTGGAGTGGGATGACACGGGGATGGGCACTGGACGATCGTTCGTCCAGTCCCCACCCCCGGGGGGGCTGTCGTGGGGGATTGGGGGCGATTCGGACGCGGGGTCCGTGGTCTCCGTCTCCTCCGGCAGCTCAACGCGGGCCTTGGTGGGGGCGCCTGTCAAGCGTTCGGGTCCGGCGGTAAGAACGCGGTCTGCAACGAGCAGGCCGCCTCTGCCGCCGGACGCGCTTGAAGGAGAGAACTCCTCGGCATTTGGCCGGGAGTCGAGGGCGGCCATGGCCTCGGTGGAGGAGCTCGTGGCGTCTGCAAAGACGTCGTCTTTGTACGAGCTCCTCCGCCAGGTCAAGGAGATGTGCGACGCGGTGGACGGGGTGTCCACCGCGTCGCGGGGCCTTAAGGGCGACCTTAAGGCCGAGCTGCGGCGTGCTGCCCGTTCGATCCGGGCAGCGGCGTACGAGCTGGTGGAGCGCGCGCAGCGCTTCGACCCCCCGGTGGACGAGATGGAGGTCCAGCGGGTCAGGAATGACCTCGCTGTGGCTCGGCTTCGAGCTAAGAAGTTCGAAGCCGAGTGCGCGGAGCTGCGGGAGCAGTTGGAGGGACCACCGACCAGTAAGCTGGCACGGATGGACCTCGCCCCGACTCCGGCGCCAGAGGTGAGGGGAGGTCCCGCGGGGGGGCCTGCCGTCGATGAGGGCATCCTCGCCCAGGTGGGGCGCCTCATCGACGACAGGCTAAGGGAGCAGGAGGACCGCATTATGCGGGCCATCCTGCCCCTAGCCGAAGCAGAGATGGCCGCGTCCAGGGCGGCCGTGGAGGCGGCCACGATCGCCAGCGAGGGAAGGGGGAGGAGGACGACCTCCTCCGGGAGGAGGCCGTCGGAGGCCCGGAGGGCCGCGGCCCAGCCGGCCCCCACCAATGGGAAGAGCCCAGTGGTGGGGTCCGAGGAGTGGGTCCGGGTGTCCCGGAAGGGGAAGGGTCAGCCTCCGGCTGCCCCAACCCCGACCGGCGCCCCGGGCCCATCGGGCAAGGGGAAGGTGGCTCGCACCCCCCCCAAGCCCACGAAGGTAGGGCCAAAACTACCACGGCCGCCGGCAACGGCTGCCGTGGTAATGACGAGGGAGGTCGGCGCTAAGGCCTCTTATGCCGAGGCAATGATGAGGGCTCGGGCCGAGATCAGCCTAGCTGATCTCGGCATCGAGGACCTCGGAGTCGCGAGCACCCAAACCGGCGCGTTGATGTTGAAGATTCGGGGGAAGGATGCCCCCGAAAAAGCAGCATCGCTGGCGCGCCGGATGGGTGCTACGTTGGCCGGGCTTGGCTATCGGGTCAACCGGCCAACGAAGAGGGCGGACCTTCGCCTCAGGGGACTAGACCAGTCCGTTACTGAGGCGGAGGTCCGCACCTCCCTCGCGCGCGTAGGGGGGTGCGAGGAGGCGGCCGTCCGGGTGGGGTCGATCCGGCGCGCGGGCCGCAATCAGGAGGGGGTCGGGACCGTATGGGCCCAGCTCCCCCTGACTGCGGCGAGGAAGGCGGCGGGTGCGGGCCGATTGACCACTGGGTGGTCATCGGCCCGCGTGGAAGTGCTGGAGCAGCGACCGCTCCAGTGCTTCCGGTGCCTCCGGCAGGGGCACGTGTGGGCCAAGTGCCCACACACCAAGGAGGAAGACCGGAGCGGTCGCTGCTACCGGTGCGGGGACGAGGGGCACAGGGTGGCTGCGTGTACGCAGCCCCCCTGCTGTCCCCTCTGTACGGACCTCGGTAAGCCCGCCGAGCACCGCTCGGGGTCGCGGGCTTGCCCGGCTTTCCGCCCGGGGGGCGGAAAGCTGGGCGAGAAGGCGAAAGGCGGTGCGGCGGCTAAGGTCGCCGTCCCCGAGGGAGGGCCGACGCCCATGGAGGTGTCGGCCACGGGGGAAATGGGACCGCCCAAGAAGGCGGCCCCAAAGAAGAAGGGGAAGAAACCCCCCACCCACGATAAGGCTTGTTAGTCTTATCGCCGGTGGGGGGCGTGGGCGTGGTCTTGGCCGCGCCCACCGGGAGGGGGATCACTCCGGAGGGTTTGAGCAGTGGCTCCCCTTTCAACGGACTGATCCTTACCGGGAATGGGCGACGTCATTCCTCCGTTCCTTGGCGTGGGGAACGCAGGAACGGCGTCGTCATGGACCGACCGGGGGAGTGGCCTGAACCACTCTCCCATCGGGCGGTCCCAAGGATGGGGGGGCTCGGCGCGAATCCGTCGCCCAGCCCCAAGTTAGCTTGGTTGGGGGAAGCTTCTCTTCCCCCCGAGTGCGCTCAAACGGGTAGGGGGTGTGTACGGTTGGAGTGCTTTAGCGTGCCCGGCACATCCCCGACAAGCCCAGGGACGGATTAGTGTGGGTTTAGTTGGTATGCTCGGCCTTCTGCCGGGAGAGCCCAACATAACCATCCCCTCCTCTCAGGCGAGGACGGGATGGTATCCATAAGGCGGATTTCCCACACTTAAAAAAAAAAAAAAAAAAAAAAAAAAAAAAAAAAAGGTCTGGGTTAGGTCTGGGTTAGGTCTGGGTTAGGTCTGGGTTAGGTCTGGGTTAGGTCTGGGTTAGGTCTGGGTTAGGTCTGGGTTAGGTCTGGGGTCCGTAGGGTTACGGGGTTCTCTAATGGTGACTCGGATCCATTGGAGGATATGCCACAGTGGTGGTGGTCCGTAACCTAAAATCCTCTTGCTCCACCTCCTCGTGGTGGACCCTGGGCACTCACTAATCCCCTCGGGGTGCGGTGAGTGGCTAACGGAGCAAGGGGTACGCGGCGGGAAGTAGCTCCTGTGATGTGTGAGGCGATGCCGGCGGGATCTTCGGATCCTGGCAGGGCCTCCCTTGCCGGTAAGGCTCACACTGAGTAGGAGTGAAAACCGCTGCACACGTGTCCTGGGCAGCAAGTTGTCTGTCCAGGGCCGCATACCGTAAACCGGTGGTCATGTTTTACCGGAACGGGGGGCTTGCCTTAATCGGCCGGCCTGCGAGGAGGATAAACCTCTATAAAAAAGTCTCTAACCCTAAGCTATCGTAACGTGGCGATGGGGTACCCCCGGAGTAAGCGCCGGGGGTGGGTGGATGGATGCATCTCACCCGCAAGCGTTGTACAACCTCTGGATACCTGCCGACCTCCAGTTGTATCTAGGCTTACCGGGGTATGCGGCTCTGCCCCGGTGGACCGTTATGTCCGCTGAGCTGTAAGAGGGTAACGAGTGAAGCGCCCCCAGAAATGGGGGCGTTGTAACCAGGCCCGAAAATGTTAAAATGGAAAAAACCAATGATGAGCCTCGGACGAAAGGGCAACCGCGCCCGGAAGCGGAAGAAGTGGGAGGCTTGGCCTCGGGCTCCCAACGGAGTCCGAGTCCAAGTGTGAGGGGAAGGGCCTCTGGCCCACCCCCGGAGTTAGTCTCCGTGAGCGGGCGCACACGGTCGCGGCTGAGAGCGGCCTCTCTGAGTAGCTCGAGGGGTAGTCCCCTCGGCCGCTCCCCCGCGGTGTGCGACGTGGAGGAGGATGACGGGATGTCGGTGGCGTCCGCTGCGTCCTCCTTCGCGCCGAGTAAGAGGCCGGCATCGCCGTCTCCCTTGGAGTCTGGGGAGAGGAAGAAGAGGTCCCGATATAGGGACCCCGCACCAACAGCTGACGTTCGCCAGCTGGGGATGCGGCATATGCTCCCCGGACAAATTGTCGCTCTGGCGGTGGAGTTCAGCCGATCGGTTGAGGCCACCGCCGCCAAGAGCGGCAATTTGAAAGGGACCTCGGTCCGCGAACTGAAGGACGCGGCGAGGTCCATTGAGGCGGCGGTGCGGGAACTGGAGCGGCGGGGCATACAGGGGAGCCCCGCCCTCACCCCCGGAGGAGGAAGGGACCCCGCGGGAACCGGTGAACCGCCTGCAGACCTGTGGGACAGGGTGCAGGCGGACAACCGGAACCTCAGGGGAGAGAACGGGAAGCTCGCCCGGGAGGTCGCTGATTTGAGGGAGTCCCTCGAGGCGATTAAGGGGGAGATGATGGCGATGAAGAGGAGGCACGATGCCCCCCTTCGGCCTTCACCTTCCCCCGATACCCCGACCCGGGAGGGCCGGGAAATGGGTACACCGGCTGCGCCATTGGTGGCGCCGGCGCCGGTGGACGGGGCCACCCTGCTGGTCCAGATCGGGGCTCTGATCGACGCGAAGTTCGCGGCGATCCGTGCGGAGCTCCGGCTGGGCCGGCAGGGCGCCCAGCCGGTGACGGGTAACCATGCCGGGGCGGTCAGGGGGCGGATAGCCCCCGCCCCGACCCCGTTGGCGGGCGCCTCTTCCTCTTCACCCCCGGCTGTTGGCGGGGTATCCCCCCCCGCCAACACCTCCAAAGCTGGGGGGAAGAGGAAGAAGAAAAAGAAGAAGAAGAAAGGAGGTGGGGGGATCCCGCCGCCAGTGGCCCCTCAAGTGGCCCTTCCACCCGCCCAGACTGCGACAGACATGGCCCCCCCGAATGGGGAGTCCTGGTCGCAGGTGGTGGGGAGGCGGGCCAAGAAGGCGGCCAAGGCGACCCCGGCCGGACCCGTAGACGCGACCCCCGGTCCCGTCCAGAAGGGCAAGAGCCGGGGGGCCGGGGCTAAGGCCAAGGCCCCTCCCCGCGTGGTGGCCCCTCCCCGGTCCGCGGCGGTGACGGTCACCGTCCCAGAGGGGAGTAAGGCCACCTATGAGGAGGCCATAAGGAGGGCCCGCCAGGGCGTTGACCTGGGGGCCCTCGGGATTGAGGCCCTCTCGTGGAAGAGGGCCATCACCGGGGGCCTGGTCATACAGGTCCCCGGTGCTGACGGGGGCTCGAAGGCCGACGTCTTGGCGACCAAGATGGCCGCCGCGATGGGGGGTCTGGATGTAAAGATATCCAGGCCCGTCAAGAAGGCGGAGTTCCGCCTGACGGGCCTGGATGTCTCCGTGACCCCCCAGGAGGTGGTCAAGGCGGTGGCGGAGGCCGGGGGCTGCGCCTCCGAGTCCGTAAGGGTGGGGGAGCTGAAAATCCCACCCGGCGGGCTCGGCACCATTTGGGTGCAGTGCCCGGCCGTGGCGGCCCTCGCCATAGAGAAGGCCAGGAGGGTGCGGGTGGGGTGGTCCCTCGCCCAAGTCGCAGTGCTCGCGGCCAGGCCGCTGCAGTGTTTCCGCTGCCTTGCCATTGGGCATGTACGGCAGCGGTGCACTGCGGCGGTGGACCGAAGCGGGCACTGCTATCGGTGCGGGAGCCCCACCCACAGGGCCGCGGAATGCACCGGGTCTCCCCATTGCGCGGTATGCGCGGATCTGGGGAGACCCGCTGGCCATAAGGCGGGGAGCAAGGCGTGCTCCCCGCCTCCCAAGGGAAAGAAGGGGAAGAAGGGGGGGGCAGGTGTGGTGCCTCCCCCTGAAGCATCGGGTGTAGGCGAGGGGCCTTCCCTCGCCCCCCCGATGGAGGTGGATATTGCGGCTGCGTCGCAGCCGCTCAACGAGGGTGGTTCCGTCGCGGCCAATTAATGGCGCACGGGGCCACCCTGTTGGTACTGCAGGCCAACCTGAACAACTGCCGCCGGGCGCAGGACCTTATGGTACAATGCCTGGCGGAGTGGCAGGTTGGCCTGGCAGTGGCCACGGAGCCCTTTAATGTTCCCGACCATCCACACTGGTTCGGGGACGAGTCGGGCTCCGTGGCGATATGCCATCGTCGCCCTTCGGCGACGGTACCCCCCTGCTCCGTGGTCGAACGGGGCAGGGGGATGGTGTTGGTTAAGTGGGGAAGGTTTCTGGTCGCTGGATGCTACAATTCACCCAATTGTGGCTCCGCCGAATTCGGGAGGTATTTGGACCGGTTGGGGGCCATGTTGGCCCCTTATATGACCGGTCCGGTGTTGGTCCTGGGGGACCTCAACGCGAGGTCTACCGATTGGGGGAACCCCAGGACCAACCCCCGAGGCGGAGCCCTTGTTGATTGGGCGGAGGGGCTGGAGCTCCGGTTGCTAAACCGGGGCTCCGTGCCGACGTGCGTGAGGTGGAATGGTTGGTCGGTCGTGGACGTGTCGTTCGCGACCGCCGCCGCCTCACGCCGTGTGTTCAACTGGCGGGTCTGGCAGGGTGAGACTCTGTCGGACCACTGCTACGTCCTAATGGAGGTAGCGGTGGTCTCGGACCCGCCGTTGGACATGCCCCTCCACAGAAGAAGTGGCATCCCTTCCGCGCCGAGATGGGCGCGGAAGCGACTAGACGAGGACCTGTTGAGGGCCGTGATTATCGGTTGCGCCTGGCCTCCGGCCAGGGAGCGCGGTGTTGAAGAGGGGGCGGCTTGGATCCGGGAAACGTTGCAAATGATTTGCGACGTAGCGATGCCCCGGATCCGAGCTCAGCCCCCTAGGAAGTCAGTGTACTGGTGGTCGGGCGACTTGGCCGAGCTGCGAAGCTTGGCTGGCCGCGCCCGACGCCGGTACACCCGCGCTCGGCGCCGCCATTTTCTTGGCGGCGACCCGGAGCCGAGGGTCGCCGAGCTGTACGGAGAGTACAGGTCGGCGGCCGTGGCCCTCAAGCGAGCGATAGCCGCTGCCAAGGCCAGGGCTTGGGATGAGCTCCTGCTCACCCTCCGTGACGATCCGTGGGGACGCCCGTACAAGGCGGTGCTAGGGAAGCTCCGCCCCTGGGCGTCCCCGGTCGCGGAGAGGCTTGACCCGGAACTCTTGGGGCGCGTCGTTGATGCCCTCTTCCCCTCCAGCGATGGGGTGGGAGGAGGGGTTGAACGCGCCCCGGTGCCGACCAGCGATTGGTCGGACGAGCTCCGGGTCACCGAGTGGGAGCTATCTCTGGCCATCCGGGGTCACCGGGCTAGGGGCAAGAAAGCCCCTGGCCCTGATGGAGTCCCCGGTGGTATAATGGCCTTGGCTTTAGGGGTCCTCGCCCCGGCTTACAGGAGCGTCTTGAACGCTAGCCTGAGCCGGGGAACCTTCCCCACGATGTGGAAAATGGGTTGCCTGGTCCTTCTCCAAAAGAAGGGTAAACCCGCAGAGTCTCCCTCTGCATACCGGCCGGTTTGTCTGCTCGATGAGGCGGGCAAGTTATTCGAAAGGATAATTGCTGCCCGCCTCCTCGAGCACCTGTCGAGCGGTGGTCCCGACCTCAGCGACAGCCAGTACGGATTCCGGAGAGGGCGCTCAACGATTGACGCGTTGGAGCGTTTGCGCCTTCTCCGGGAAAGGGCTGTCGCTCGGGGCAGGGTGTTGATTGCCGTGTCATTGGATATTTCCAATGCATTCAACACCCTGCCCTGGAAGGAGATAGAGAGGGGGATGGAACATTTCCAGTTCCCCCCCTATCTCCGGAAGGTGGTGTGGGACTACCTCCGCGGCAGGGAGGTGGTTTATACCGGCCGGTACGGTGTGACGTACACGAGGGAGATGCACCGCGGCGTTCCACAGGGGTCGGTCCTTGGACCGCTCCTGTGGAACATCGGTTATGACGCGGTGTTGCGGGTTATCCTCCCCCCTGATACGGGTGTCATCTGCTATGCGGATGACACCCTGGTTTATGCAGAGGGGGAGGATTGGGGAGGGACCAGGCACCTGGTAGAGTCCGCCCTGGACTGTGTCGTCGGGCGAATCCGGAGTATGGGGCTGACCGTGGCCGCCGATAAGACCGAGGCGATCTGGTTATACGGATCGTCTCGGTTGCGGCGGCCGCCCCGTGGTCAAGACCTCCGGATTCGCGTCGTCAATTCCACCGTCGAGATCGGGCCCCAGATGAAATATCTGGGGCTGATCATCGACGGCCGCTGGCGCTTTGAGGGTCACTTCGAACTCCTGGCCCCCCGATTAGAAGGGACAGCGGCCGCGCTTGCGCGGCTGCTGCCTAATATTGGGGGGCCGCAGTTGAAAGTCCGCCGCCTCTATACAGAGGTGGTGCGGTCCATTGCCCTTTATGGGGCCCCTGTGTGGCACCGCTCGCTCGAGGCCAGTCGGCGCAGCCAAGCACTCTTAGAAAGAGTGCGGCGCCGGCTGGCCCTGCGGGCCATACGGGGGTACCGCACCATCTCGGCTGAGGCGGCGGGCCTCCTCGCCGTGTCTCCACCACTCCCATTAGTGGCGGCGGAGCGGGCGACGCTATACCACGTCGCCTGTTCGCTCCGCCGCCCCCCGGGGGTGGAGCTCACGCGCGAGGAGGAGGAGGAGTTCGAGGTTTCGAAGCGTCAGGCCCGGACGGACATGTTTGCCGGGTGGCGGCGTCAGCTCGCCACCTCGGCCCGTCCAATTGTCCGGGCCCTCCTGCCCATATTCGACATATGGTGCAGGAGGCGGGGAAGATTGACCTTCCGCCTTACGCAGGTGCTCTCTGGGCATGGTTGCTTCGGGGAGTACCTGCATAGGATGGGGCGGGAGCCGACGGCACAGTGTCACCACTGTGGCGAGGAGGTGGACACGGCGCGGCACACCCTTGAGGAGTGCCCTGCGTGGGCAGAGCCGCGCCGTGTCCTTAGAGCCGCAGTGGAGGGGTGGGACCTCTCGCTCGCGGCCGTGGTCGACCACATGGTCTCGAGCGAGGGGTCGTGGAAGGCGGCGGTCTCCTTCTGTGAAGATGTGATCTCGCAGAAGGAGGCCGCCGAGCGAGCCCGGGAGAGGGACCCGGGCTCGGCGAGGAGGGTCTGGGCGCGGGGGGCGTCCCTCGCGCCGACGTGTGCCCCCCCCTCCACGGAGGAGGGGGGCGGAGCCGGATGGTGAAGCGGCGCGGGGGCCGTCCCCGCGCGGTGGATCGAGCCCCCCCCGAACGGGGAGCGCGATCGACGTGGATGGCGCGGGGGGTTCGCCCCCCGCGTCCGTTCGTGCCCCCGTGGGGGGGGCGTGTGGGGGGAGGGCGCGGGGAGTGTTCCCCTCTCCGCGCCAATTGATGCCCCCTCCTTGTGGGGGGGCGGGTGTTCCCTTGGCGGTGCGGCGGGTTCTCCCGTCGCGCCGCCGTGTGCCCCCACCCCGGGGGGCGGAGGACGATGGGGGCCGGGGAGTGAGCTGACCCCGGCCCCCAGAGATGGGCTAGGCTCATCTCGGGGCGGACCGGCTGGCTTGAAGCCGGCCCGCCCCGAAGCGACCACCGGGTCGCTCTGGGGGGCGTGGGGGGGGGGGGTGGGGAGGGTCGGGGCGTGCGGGATCGCGCCTCCGGCGGCCCTTCCTTACCGGTAACGGCGTCTTCTTGCCCTAGCCTGAGGCGGGTGCCTTCGGGTCACACGGACCGGGCGGGGCACGAAGACGCCGGGGGGCCGTGGGTGGACCGAGCGGGGGCTCGGGAAGCCCGGTCGACGGCCCTAGGGATTGGGATGGGGACACCGGGCGGGTCCCTCCGCCCGGGGTCTTATAGAGTAGGTAGTGGGGGAGGCTAACCCCTCCCCCCGGGATCTCATGATAGCTGGGAAGTGTCCTGTTGAGTACTCGCGTGATCCAGGCACTTCCCCCTTTTAGCTTAGGTGGGTGTGGGGTTTTAGTGGGTAGCCACTGGGGACGGGCGCGCCTTCGGCGCCCCCCTCCCCGGTGGTAGTCCCACATAACCTCGGTTCCCTCCCCGGGGGCCGAGGTATGCGTAATGCATTTCCCCACAATAAAAAAAAAAAAAAAAAAAGGTCTGGGTTAGGTCTGGGTTAGGTCTGGGAACCGAGGGTGTGTGGCCTCTACAGTGGTGACTCTGATCCACTGTCGAGCCGTCCTCTCTATTTGAGGGGTGTCACACATCTAAATCCTCTTGCTCCACCTCCTCGTGGTGGTTCCTGGGACACACTTCGGTGTGTGCTAACGGAGCAAGGGGTGACATGTGTCCTGGGCGACCAGTTGTTCGTCCAGGGCCGCATACCGTAAACCGGCTTGCCGGAACGGGGGGCTTGCCTTAATCGGCCGGCCTGCGAGGAGGATAAACCTCTATAAAAAGTCTTCAACTCCAAGTTCTTGGTGCGTGGCGAAGGAGCACCCCCGGTTTAAACGCCGGGGGTGGGCCGATGGATGCGTCGGTCTTTAGCGCACTAACTCCGGGGCACCTGCCCGCCCCCCGGAGTATGCAGGGCTTATCTCGGTAAGGAGGCTCTGCCGGGACGGACCACGTTCCTACCACACTCGTGGGAATTTTATGGAGTTCAATAAAATTTTTGGGGACGGGGGGGTAAAGGCGCGGGTAGGCGCGGTGGGAGGGGAGGCTCGGCGGGGCCGAGCGGCGTGGGGGCGGGCGGCGAAGCTGCGGGGGGGAAAAATCCCTACCCAAGGTGAGCTGCCGCGGTGGCTGGCGGCTCGGGAAACCGAGACGACAGCCACCAGGGGTTGGACCTGGGGGGCGTCGCCGGCGGCGTCCCTGCGGAGTGGGGCGGCTTCACCGCTCTCTCCGTTCGGTCTCTCCCCGGCGGGTAGTCCGCGGGTTTGGAGTGGGATGACACGGGGATGGGCACTGGACGATCGTTCGTCCAGTCCCCACCCCCGGGGGGGCTGTCGTGGGGATTGGGGGCGATTCGGACGCGGGGTCCGTGGTCTCCGTCTCCTCCGGCAGCTCAACGCGGGCCTTGGTGGGGGCGCCTGTCAAGCGTTCGGGTCCGGCGGTAAGACGCGGTCTGCAACGAGCAGGCCGCCTCTGCCGCCGGACGCGCTTGAAGGGGAGAGAACTCCTCGGCATTTGGCCGGGAGTCGAGGGCGGCCATGGCCTCGGTGGAGGAGCTCGTGGCGTCTGCAAAGACGTCGTCTTTGTACGGGCTCCTCCGCCAGGTCAAGGAGATGTGCGACGCGGTGGACGGGGTGTCCACCGCGTCGCGGGGCCTTAAGGGCGACCTTAAGGCCGAGCTGCGGCGTGCTGCCCGTTCGATCCGGGCAGCGGCGTACGAGCTGGTGGAGCGCGCGCAGCGCTTCGACCCCCCGGTGGACGAGATGGAGGTCCAGCGGGTCAGGAATGACCTCGCTGTGGCTCGGCTTCGAGCTAAGAAGTTCGAAGCCGAGTGCGCGGAGCTGCGGGAGCAGTTGGAGGGACCACCGACCAGTAAGCTGGCACGGATGGACCTCGCCCCGACTCCGGCGCCAGAGGTGAGGGGAGGTCCCGCGGGGGGGCCTGCCGTCGATGAGGGCATCCTCGCCCAGGTGGGGCGCCTCATCGACGACAGGCTAAGGGAGCAGGAGGACCGCATTATGCGGGCCATCCTGCCCCTAGCCGAAGCAGAGATGGCCGCGTCCAGGGCGGCCGTGGAGGCGGCCACGATCGCCAGCGAGGGAAGGGGGAGGAGGACGACCTCCTCCGGGAGGAGGCCGTCGGAGGCCCGGAGGGCCGCGGCCCAGCCGGCCCCCACCAATGGGAAGAGCCCAGTGGTGGGGTCCGAGGAGTGGGTCCGGGTGTCCCGGAAGGGGAAGGGTCAGCCTCCGGCTGCCCCAACCCCGACCGGCGCCCCGGGCCCATCGGGCAAGGGGAAGGTGGCTCGCACCCCCCCCAAGCCCACGAAGGTAGGGCCAAAACTACCACGGCCGCCGGCAACGGCTGCCGTGGTAATGACGAGGGAGGTCGGCGCTAAGGCCTCTTATGCCGAGGCAATGATGAGGGCTCGGGCCGAGATCAGCCTAGCTGATCTCGGCATCGAGGACCTCGGAGTCGCGAGCACCCAAACCGGCGCGTTGATGTTGAAGATTCGGGGGAAGGATGCCCCCGAAAAAGCAGCATCGCTGGCGCGCCGGATGGGTGCTACGTTGGCCGGGCTTGGCTATCGGGTCAACCGGCCAACGAAGAGGGCGGACCTTCGCCTCAGGGGACTAGACCAGTCCGTTACTGAGGCGGAGGTCCGCACCTCCCTCGCGCGCGTAGGGGGGTGCGAGGAGGCGGCTGTCCGGGTGGGGTCGATCCGGCGCGCGGGCCGCAATCAGGAGGGGGTCGGGACCGTATGGGCCCAGCTCCCCCTGACTGCGGCGAGGAAGGCGGCGGGTGCGGGCCGATTGACCACTGGGTGGTCATCGGCCCGCGTGGAAGTGCTGGAGCAGCGACCGCTCCAGTGCTTCCGGTGCCTCCGGCAGGGGCACGTGTGGGCCAAGTGCCCACACACCAAGGAGGAAGACCGGAGCGGTCGCTGCTACCGGTGCGGGGACGAGGGGCACAGGGTGGCTGCGTGTACGCAGCCCCCCTGCTGTCCCCTCTGTACGGACCTCGGTAAGCCCGCCGAGCACCGCTCGGGGTCGCGGGCTTGCCCGGCTTTCCGCCCGGGGGGCGGAAAGCTGGGCGAGAAGGCGAAAGGCGGTGCGGCGGCTAAGGTCGCCGTCCCCGAGGGAGGGCCGACGCCCATGGAGGTGTCGGCCACGGGGGAAATGGGACCGCCCAAGAAGGCGGCCCCAAAGAAGAAGGGGAAGAAACCCCCCACCCACGATAAGGCTTGTTAGTCTTATCGCCGGTGGGGGGCGTGGGCGTGGTCTTGGCCGCGCCCACCGGGAGGGGGATCACTCCGGAGGGTTTGAGCAGTGGCTCCCCTTTCAACGGACTGATCCTTACCGGGAATGGGCGACGTCATTCCTCCGTTCCTTGGCGTGGGGAACGCAGGAACGGCGTCGTCATGGACCGACCGGGGGAGTGGCCTGAACCACTCTCCCATCGGGCGGTCCCAAGGATGGGGGGGCTCGGCGCGAATCCGTCGCCCAGCCCCAAGTTAGCTTGGCTGGGGGAAGCTTCTCTTCCCCCCGAGTGCGCTCAAACGGGTAGGGGGTGTGTACGGTTGGAGTGCTTTAGCGTGCCCGGCACATCCCCGACAAGCCCAGGGACGGATTAGTGTGGGTTTAGTTGGTATGCTCGGCCTTCTGCCGGGAGAGCCCAACATAACCATCCCCTCCTCTCAGGCGAGGACGGGATGGTATCCATAAGGCGGATTTCCCACACTTAAAAAAAAAAAAAAAAAAAAAAAAAAAAAATAAAAAAAAAAAAAAAAAAAAGGTCTGGGTTAGGTCTGGGTTAGGTCTGGGTTAGGTCTGGGTTAGGTCTGGGTTAGGTCTGGGTTAGGTCTGGGTTAGGTCTGGGTTAGGTCTGGGTTAGGTCTGGGTTAGGTCTGGGTTAGGTCTGGGTTAGGTCTGGGTTAGGTCTGGGTTAGGTCTGGGTTAGGTCTGGGAACCGAGGGTGTGTGGCCTCTACAGTGGTGACTCTGATCCACTGTCGAGCCGTCCTCTCTATTTGAGGGGTGTCACACATCTAAATCCTCTTGCTCCACCTCCTCGTGGTGGTTCCTGGGACACACTTCGGTGTGTGCTAACGGAGCAAGGGGTGACATGTGTCCTGGGCGACCAGTTGTTCGTCCAGGGCCGCATACCGTAAACCGGCTTGCCGGAACGGGGGGCTTGCCTTAATCGGCCGGCCTGCGAGGAGGATAAACCTCTATAAAAAAGTCTTCAACTTCAAGTTCTTGGTGCGTGGCGATGAAGCACCCCCGGCTTAAACGCCGGGGGTGGGCCGATGGATGCGTCGGTCTTTAGCGCACTAACTCCGGGGTACCTGCCCGCCCCCCGGAGTATGCAGGGCTTATCTCGGTAAGGAGGCTCTGCCGGGACGGACCACGTTCCTACCACACTCGTGGGAATTCTATGGATAATTCAAGAATTTTTGGGGACCGGGGGGGTAACGGCGCGGGTAGGCGCGGAGGGAGGGGAGGCTCGGCGGGGCCGAGCGGCGAGGGGGTGGGCAGCGAAGCTGCGGGGGGGGCGAAATCCCCTACCCAAGGTGGAGCTGTCGGGGTGGCTGGCGGCTCGGGAAACCGAGGCGACAGCCACCAGGGGATGGAATTGGGGGCGCCACCGGTGGCGTCCCCGCGGAGTGGGGCGGCTTCACCGCCCTCTCCGTTTTCCTTTTCCCCGGCGGGCAGTCCGCCGGGTTTGGAATGGGACGACACGGGGATGGGCACTGGACGGTCGTTCGTCCAGTCCCCGCCCCCGGGGGGGCTGTCGTGGGGGATTGGAGGCGACTCGGACGCAGGTTCCGTAGTCTCCGTCTCCTCCGGCAGCTCAACGCGGGCCTTGGTGTCGGGGCGCTGCAAGCGTCCGGGTCCGGCGGTGATGACGCGGTCTGCAGCGCGCAGGCCGCCTCTGCCGCCGGACGCGCTTGAGGGCGAACACTCCTCGGAGTTTAGCCGAGAATCGAGGGCGGCAATGGCCTCGGTGGAGGAGCTCGTGGCGTCTGCAAGGACGTCGTCTTTGCATGGGCTCCTCCGCCAGGTCAAGGAGATGTGCGACGCGGTGGACGGGGTGTCCACCGTGTCGCGGGGCCTTAAGGGCGACCTTAAGGCCGAGCTGCGGCGCGCTGCCCGTTCGATCCGGGCAGCGGCGTGCGAGCTGGTGATGCGCGCGGAGCGCTCCGGCCCCTCGGAGGACGAAATGGAGGTACAGCGGGTCAAGAATGACCTCGCTGTGGCTCGGCTTCGGGCTCGAAAGTTCGAGGCCGAGTGCGCGGAGCTGCGGGAGCAGCTGGAGGGTCCGCCGACCAGCAAGCTGGCGCGGATGGACCTTGCCCCGACTCCGGCGCCAGAGGTGGGGGGAGATCCTGCGGGGGAGCCTGCCGTCGATGAGGGCGTCCTCGCCCAGGTGGGGCGCCTCATCGACGACAGGCTAAGGGAGCAGGAGGACCGCATTATGCGGGCCATCCTGCCCCTTGCCGAGGCGGAGATGGCCGCGACGAAGGCGGTCGCGGAGGCTGCGGCTCTCGCCGCGCCCCAGGGAAGGGGGAGGAGGACGACCTCCTCCGGGAGGAGGCCGTCGGAGGCCCGGAGGGCCGCGGCCCAGCCGGCCCCCACCAGTGGGAAGAGCCCAGTGGTGGGGTCCGAGGAGTGGGTCCTGGTGTCCCGGAAGGGGAAGGGTCAGCCTTCGGCTGCCCCAACCCCGACCGGCGCCCAGGGCCCATCGGGCAAGGGGAAGGTGGCTCGCACCCCCCCCAAGCCCACGAAGGTAGGGCCAAAATTACCACGGCCGCCGGCAACGGCTGCCGTGGTAATGACGAGGGAGGTCGGCGCTAAGGCCTCTTACGCCGAGGCAATGATGAGGGCTCGGGCCGAGATCAGCTTGGCTGACCTCGGCATCGAGGACCTCGGAGTCGCGAGCACTCAAACCGGCGCGTTGATGCTGAAAATTCGGGGGAAGGATGCCCCCGAAAAAGCAGCATCGTTGGCGCGCCGGATGGGTGTTACGTTGGCCGGGCTTGGCTACCGAGTCAACCGGCCAACGAAGAGGGCGGACCTTCGCCTCAGGGGACTAGACCAGTCCGTTACTGAGGCGGAGGTCCGCACCTCCCTCGCGCGCGTAGGGGGGTGCGAGGAGGCGGCTGTCCGGGTGGGGACGATCCGGCGCGCGGGCCGCAGTCAGGAGGGAGTGGGGACCGTGTGGGTCCAACTCCCCCTGACTGCGGCGAGGAAGGCGGCGGGTGCGGGCCGATTGACCACCGGGTGGTCATCGGTCCGCGTGGAGGTGCTGGAGCAGCGACCGCTCCAGTGCTTCCGGTGCCTGCGGCGGGGGCACGTGTGGGCCAAGTGCCCACACACCAAGGAGGCAGACCGGAGCGGTCGCTGCTACCGGTGCGGGGACGAGGGGCACAGGGTGGCTGCGTGTACGCAGCCCCCCTGCTGTCCCCTCTGTACGGACCTCGGTAAGCCCGCCGAGCACCGCTCGGGGTCGCGGGCTTGCCCGGCTTTCCGCCCGGGGGGCGGAAAGCTGGGCGAGAAGGCGAAAGGCGGTGCGGCGGCTGAGGTCGCCGTCCCCGAGGGAGGGCCGACGCCCATGGAGGTGTCGGCTGCGGGGGAAATGGGGCCGCCTAAGAAGGCGGCCCCAAAGAAGAAGAAGGGGAAGAAACCCCCCACCCACGACAAGGCTTGTTAGTCTTATCGCCGGTGGGGGGCGTGGGCGTGGTCTTGGCCGCGCCCACCGGGAGGGGGATCACTCCGGAGGGTTTGAGCAGTGGCTCCCCTTTCAACGGACTGATCCTTACCGGGAATGGGCGACGTCATTCCTCCGGGCCTTGACGTGGGGAACGGAGGAACGGCGTCGTCATGGACCGACCGGGGGAGTGGCCTGAACCACTCTCCCATCGGGCGGTCCCAAGGATGGGGGGGCTCGGCGCGAATCCGTCGCCCAGCCCCAAGTTAGCTTGGTTGGGGGAAGCTTCTCTTCCCCCCGAGTGCGCCCAAACGGGTAGGGGGTGCGTACGGTTGGAGTGCTTTAGCGTGCCCGGCGCATCCCCGACAAGCCCAGGGACGGATTAGTGTGGGTTTAGTTGGTATGCCCGGCCTTCTGCCGGGAGAGCCCAACATAACCATCCCCTCCTCTCAGGCGAGGACGGGATGGTATCCATAAGGCGGATTTCCCACACTTAAAAAAAAAAAAAAAAAAAAAAAAAAAAAAAAAAAAAAAAAAAAAAAAAAAAAAAAAAAGGTCTGGGTTAGGTCTGGGTTAGGTCTGGGTTAGGTCTGGGTTAGGTCTGGGTTAGGTCTGGGTTAGGTCTGGGTTAGGTCTGGGTTAGGTCTGGGTTAGGTCTGGGTTAGGTCTGGGTTAGGTCTGGGTTAGGTCTGGGGTCCGTAGGGTTACGGGGTTCTCTAATGGTGACTCGGATCCATTGGAGGATATGCCACAGTGGTGGTGGTCCGTAACCTAAAATCCTCTTGCTCCACCTCCTCGTGGTGGACCCTGGGCACTCACTAATCCCCTCGGGGTGCGGTGAGTGGCTAACGGAGCAAGGGGTACGCGGCGGGAAGTAGCTCCTGTGATGTGTGAGGCGATGCCGGCGGGATCTTCGGATCCTGGCAGGGCCTCCCTTGCCGGTAAGGCTCACACTGAGTAGGAGTGAAAACCGCTGCACACGTGTCCTGGGCAGCAAGTTGTCTGTCCAGGGCCGCATACCGTAAACCAGTGGACGTGGTCCACTGGAACGGGGGGCTTGCCTTAACCGGCCGGCCTGCGAGGAGGATAAACCTCTATAAAAAAGTCTCTATCCCAAGCTATCGTAACGTGGCGATGGGAAACTCCCGGAGTAAGCGCCGGGGGTGGGCGATGGATGCATCTGCTCTCAAGCGTTGTACAACTTCTGGGTACCTGCCGCCCCCCAGTCGTATTAGGCTTGCCGGGGTAAGCGGCTCTGCCCCGGTCGACCTTTATGTCCGCCTAGAATTGGAGGGCATCGAGTGAAGCGTCCCCAGAAATGGGGGCGTTGTAACCAGGCCCAATCATGAATGAAATATGATCGACGACAACGAGCCTCGGAACAACAATTCCGAGACGGAGGGGACACCGCGCCCGGAAGCGGGGTTGGTGGGTGCGGTAGCACGAGTAGTGCTACCGAGGTGCTCTGCTGCGGGCTCTTCACAGAGCAAGCAGCCGGAGCTGGTGGAGGGGGAGGGCCCCCGCCGGGGATCGCGGACTTGTCCTGCGGCCCGGCGGGTCTCGGTAGCCATCCCGGTCGAGACCGCGGAGGGCGAGTCCCGGAACGACGACGGCGTGTCCGTTGTGTCGGGCGGCACGACCGGGCGCATCTTGCGCTCTGCGTCGTCGGGTTTGGCGACCGGGCGCTTGGTGCGCTCTGTGTCGCCGGCCGGGGCGACCGGGCGCACTGGGCGCTCTGTGTCGCCGGCCAGGACGACCGAGCGCGTTGGGCGCTCTGTGTCGCCTGGCGTTGCGGCGGGGTGTACAACCCCGTCGCAGGCTTCTGTCGCGGCGGCGGTGACGGCCCATGAGTCCGCGACTCATGGCAGCGTCCCGCCGTCTCCGATGGGCGGTAGGAGGCCCTCCGTCTCGTCCCGGGTTTCGGGGTCGGACGGGGAGTCCCTTGCTTCGGCGGGGAGGCTGAAGCGCAAGGCGGACACGGGGTCGGAGGATTTGGCGGGGCGTGGTAAGCGCCCCTCCAAGGACCCCACCCCGAAAGTGGCCGAGTTGGCGCTAGAGGTTCGAGCCCTGAGTACCGGCGAGATTCTCCAGGAATTCCTGGAGAAAGTTCGTGCGGTGGAGGAAACGGCGCTCAGGAGCTCGAACCTCAAAGGCACTAGCGTGCGCGATTTGAAGGAAGCTGCGCGTTATGCCGAGGCGGCCTTCATGGAGATGTGCAAGAGGGGAGGCGGAGACGCTGCCGCCGCTGCGAGCCTCCCCTCATCTCCGGCTCCCAACCCGCGGTCCTACGAACGTCTCCTTGGGGAGAACGCGGACCTGCGGGTGGAGCTGGAGAGCATGAGGGCCACCAATGTGGCCATCATGGGGGAGTTGATGGCGATGAAGAGGAGAGAGGTGCCGATACCTCTTCTACCTCACTCGTCGCCATCGCCTCCCCCCGCCAGCGATCGGCCGGTACAGCCGCGGGTGACGGAGGTGCCGCGGCCACCTCCGTCTGAGGCCGAGCTGATGCCTCCCCCCGTCTCACGGGAGGAGGCGCCTTGTCCTCCCCACGGCCTCATGGAGCAGCTGTCTGCCCTTCTGGACGCCAAATTGGCACCCATTAGGAGGGAGCAGGCGGCTCTCCGGGCGGCAGTGTTCGGGACCTCTCCCGTGCCTGCTGCCTCCCAGCGGCGGCGGGAGGGCCTGAGGTCAGCCTCGGCCGCCGCCGCGAAGACGGCATCTCCTCTTCCCCCCCCTGCCCCCGTCTCTGCTGACGGGGTGGGAGGGAGGAGGAAGAAGAAGAAGAAGAAGAAGGGAGGGAAGGGGCCGGCAGATCCGGTCCCTCCCCCAGTTTCTCGGGTGCCCGTGCCGGCCGCTCCGGTAGTCCCGACCCCTACTCGGCCCGCTGCCGAACCCCCGGGAGAGTCCTGGGTGACGGTAGTGGGCCGACGCGCCAAGGCTGGGGCGAAAACCGGGGCCAAGGCTGCGGCGCCCCCACCCGGTAAGGCTCCTAAAGGAGCTTCTGGGGGAAGGGGGAAAGGGAAGCCCTCCCCGAAGGTGGCTCCCCCTCCGAAGACGGCGGCGATTTCGCTGACCGTCCCGGAGGGGTGTAAGACTGCCATCGCCGACGCCATGGTCCTCGTTAAGAGGTCCGTTGACCTGGCGTCGGTGGGGGTCAGCGACCTTCGGGTTAAGAGGGCGGTGACCGGGGGTCTCCTGTTGGAGGTCCCCGGTCCCGAGGGGGCAGACAGGGCGGACGCCCTGGCTGCCAAAATGGTGACCGCCTTGAGCGGCACGGGGGTGAGGGTCGCCAGGCCCGTCAAGACGGCGGAACTCCGTCTGAGGGGCCTGGACGACAGTGTCACCCCCGACGAGGTGAAGGCGGCGGTTGTGGCTGCCACTCGGTGCTCACCCGAGGCCTTAAAGGTCGGGGACATGAAGTTCCCGGCCAACGGGTTGGGCACCGTATGGGTACAGTGCCCCGCTGCAGCCGCCCGCCAGTTGGCTGACGCCGGCAAGGTCCGGGTCGGGTGGTCGTCCGCCCGAGTTGAGGTGCTGGCCGCGAGGTCGCTGCAGTGTTTCCGCTGCCTGGCTGTGGGACACGTCAGGCAGCGGTGCACTAGCACCGTAGACCGTAGCGGCCAGTGCTACAGGTGTGGAGCGGACGACCACCGGGCGAACCTGTGCTCGGCGGCCCCTCGGTGCCCCATATGCACCGCGTTGGGGAGGCCTGCCGGGCACAAGGCGGGGGGCGCTTCTTGCCCCCCTGCCCCGAAGAAGAGCCGGAAACCTGGGGGGGAGGGGACCCCCAGTAAGCCGGCGGTGGAGGGGAGGAGTGCGGCAGCTGCTGCACCCTCCCCAATACCCGAGGGGGTGATGGAGGTGGATGCTCCACCTCCACCGTCCACCTCAATCGAGGTGGCAGAGCCGGGAGCATCTACGGCCGATTAATGCCCCAGATGCTCCTGGCTCTTCTGGCCAACCTGAACCGCTCGCGCAGGGCCCAGGACCTGTTAGTCCAGGGCATTGCCGAGCGGCAGGTCGGGTTGGCTGTCATCACGGAGCCCTACGTTGTCCCTGATTCCCCCCCTTGGGTAGGGGACACGGGGGGCTCCGTGATGATTTGGCACCGTCAGGGGGCGGAATTCCCCCCCTGTACGGTGGTAGTGAGGGGCGATGGGTACGCCCTGGTGCGATGGGGAAGGTGTCTGGTCGCGGGATGCTACATCTCGCCCAATTGCGGCCTCGCAGTTTTCGAGGGGTTTTTGGACCGGTTAGGGGCGGCGATCGCCCCCTATATATCCGGTCCAGTTTTGGTCCTGGGGGACTTCAATGCGAAGTCCCCCTCTTGGGGTAACCCCCGGACCACCCCTCGTGGCGAGGCCCTTGAGGATTGGGCTGGGGGCATGGAGCTCCGGTTGATTAACCGGGGCTCCGTTCCCACGTGCGTGCGGTGGAACGGGTGGTCCATAGTCGATTTGACTTGGGCCACCCCTGCAGCCGTGCGCCGTGTGTCCGCTTGGAGGGTGGCCACAGAGTGGGAGACTCTGTCGGACCACCTCCACGTCACCATGATGGTGGCGGCCGAATCGGCAGCGGACAGGCCCCCTGGATGTAGCATCCGTTCGGCGCCCAAGAGATGGGCGCTGAAGCGACTGGACGTGGACGTCCTGAGAGCCGGAGCTCTCGCCTACTCCTGGCCGGTGGCCAGGGAGCGCGGGGCTGACGAGGGGGTGTCGTGGTTCCGGGGCATCTTAGAGTCGCTTTGCGACGCGGCAATGCCCCGGACCGGTCGACTACCCCCGAAGCGGTCAGTTTACTGGTGGTCGGGCGAAATTGCGGACCTGAGGGATGGCTGTGTCCGCGCCCGACGCCAGTTTACCCGCGCTCGTCGCCGCCTCTCCAGGAGCGGCGGCGACGAGGCGAGGGTGGCCGTCCTGTACGGTGTGTACAGGGCGGCCAGAATGGCTCTCCAGCGTGCGATTGCCGCTGCCAAGGCCAAGGCCTGGGATGAGCTCTTACGGACCCTTGATAGGGACCGTTGGGGGCGCCCTTATAAGGCGGTGCTTGGGAAGCTCCGCCCATGGGCGCCCCCTGTCACGGAGCAGTTGGAGCCCGAGTTCCTGGGGCGGGTCATATCCACCCTCTTCCCCCCTACGGGGGGCGGGGGGGTTGACCCGCCCACTGCGGTCCAGTTTGACTGGACCGCGGAACTCGGGGTCTCCGAGTATGAGCTCTCCCAGGCTGTTCAGCGAGTCCGGGAAGGGGGCCGTAAGGCCCCCGGACCAGATGGAGTTCCCGGACGCGTGCTGGCCTTGGTGTTGGACGTCCTAGCCCCGGCTTTCAGACGGGTATTGGATGCCTGTCTGAGCCGGGGCACCTTCCCCCGGGAGTGGAAGGTCGCCAGGTTGGTCCTCCTCCGTAAGGATGGAAGGCCCGCAGATTCTCCCTCTGCGTATCGGCCCTTGTGTCTCCTCGACGAGGCGGCTAAGATCTTTGAGAAGATCATTGCCGATCGCCTCGTCGAGCACCTGTCCCGTGGTGGTCCCGATCTGAGCGACAGCCAGTTTGGGTTCCGGAGGGGGCGTTCGACGATCGATGCGATTGGTCGTCTTGCCACCCTCCGGAGTGGGGCTGTCGCTCGGGGCAGGGTGTTGTTGGCGGTGAGTCTTGACATCACCAATGCCTTCAACACCCTGCCCTGGGGTGAGGTAGTGGGGGCGCTGGATTATTTCCAGGTGCCCCCCTACCTCCGGGCTGTGCTTCGGGACTACCTGAGGGACAGGTGGTTTGAGTATCCGGGCCGATACGGTGTAATGAGGAGGGAGGAGATGCACCGCGGTGTCCCGCAGGGGTCGGTCCTTGGGCCGCTCCTGTGGGACCTCACTTATGACGCGGTGCTGCGGGCCTCTCTCCCCCTTGGCGTCAACGTTGTCTGCTATGCGGATGACACATTAGTTGTCGTCGAGGGGGAGACGTGGAGGAGGACCAGTAGCCTGGCGACTGCAGCGGTGGGCTGCGTCGTCGGTGGAATCCGGAGGCTGGGTTTGGAGATTTCCGCCGGCAAGACCGAGGCGATGTGGTTGCATGCATTGCCTCGGGGCCGGCGGCCTCCCCAGCTCCGGATCCAGGTGGGTGATGCCTCTGTCGAGGTGAAGGGCGAGATGGGGTATCTCGGCCTGACCCTCGACAGCCGCTGGTGCTTTGAACAGCACTTCGACCGTGCGGCCCCCCGAGCAGAGAAGGTGGCAGCTGCCCTTGGGCGGCTGCTGCCTAATATCGGGGGGCCCGATGGAAGGACACGTCGCCTCTATGCGGGGGTGGTGCGGTCTAAAATCCTTTATGGAGCCCCAGTGTGGTCACAGCAATTAATGGCCAGTCGGCGCAGCCTAGCGAATACTAATCGCGTGCAGCGCCGACTGGCCTTGCGGACCATACGGGGTTACCGCACCATTTCCGCTGAGGCGGCGTGCCTCCTCGCGGGGATGGCTCCCCTTGAGATGGTGGCGGAGGAGTGGGCGTCCCATTACAGGACGGCCTGCTCCATCCGCCGCGGGGAGCTTGATCCGGAGGGGGAAGAGGTCGAAGTGCTTAGGCACCAGGCCCGGTTGGACACGCTGGCCCACTGGCGGCAGCAGGTTGTTGCCGCCAACTCGGGCCGGCCTATTGTCCGGGCCCTCCTGCCCATTCTGGGAGATTGGTGCAGGGGGCGGGTAAGGCTCACCTACCGTCTGACGCAGGTGCTCTCCGGCCATGGTTGCTTTGGAGAGTACCTGCGTCGGATTGGCAAGGAACCGACGACGCAGTGCCATCACTGTGAGGAGGAACAGGACTCGGCGCGGCACACGCTTGAAGAATGTCCGGCGTGGTCGGCGCCGCGCCGAGTCCTGAGAAGGGTGCTGGGAGTGGACCTCTCGCTGCGGGCCATAGTTGATGGCATGGTCGGCAGCGAGAGGTCGTGGAGAGCAATCGCCTCCTTCTGCGAGGACGTTATCTCGCAGAAGGAGGCGGCGGAGAGGGGGCGCGAAGCCGACCCCCTCTCTGCAAGGAGATTGGCCTCTAGGGGACGTCCCCCTAGAGGCCGGCGGCCCCCGGTGAGGGGTCGTAGGCGTGATGGCGGTGGTGGGACTGATTAGTTGTTCAACTCCCACCACCGCCATTGGGGGACTGTGGAGTCCCCCAGGGGTTGGCCGGCTGGCGGGTGGGCTGGGTGCCTGTTTGCACCCTGCCTGCCCGCTCCGCCGGCTTCACCCCACATTAGGGGTGTACTGGGGGGTGGGATTGGGTTGGGGTTCGTGGGGGTGGAGCGCTTGCTCCTCTCC
Source organism: Lasioglossum lativentre (assembly GCA_916610255.1). Taxonomy (NCBI): domain Eukaryota; kingdom Metazoa; phylum Arthropoda; class Insecta; order Hymenoptera; family Halictidae; genus Lasioglossum; species Lasioglossum lativentre. The sequence goes on along the minus strand of OU744365.1, from coordinate 34,518 downwards.
CCCTTCTTCTTCTTCTTTCTTCCTTCTTTTAGCGCGTGCGGAGACCTCCTCCCTCGGCCGGGTGGGGCCCCTTCGGGCCCGCCCCTCCGAGCGAGGAAGGGGGTCTCCGGGGGTCGCGGGCGGCCAGAGCTGGGGCTCTGGTCGTCCAGCCGAGCGACCCTTGGGATGGGGGGCGCTGTGTGGGTGGCCCGCACGGCGTCCTACTAGGGGTTTAGGTTTGTTGGGGGGAGCTTCTCTCCCCCCCGGGATGGGGCTCATTGCCAAGAGGTGGGGGTGGTCGGTGGCATTCGTTCACGAGATCCCGACCACCCCCAATTAGCTCAGGGAGGCCACCGTGGGGTCGTTAGTGGGTATGCCCCGATCCGGCGTTTGCCGGGTCGGGGAGAGTCCCACATAACCCCGCTTCCCCCCCCAGGGGGGGCGGGGTATGCGTAATGCATTTTCCCCACGTAAAAAAAAAAAAAAAAAAAAAAAAAAAAAAAAAAAAAAGGTCTGGGTTAGGTCTGGGTTAGGTCTGGGTTAGGTCTGGGTTAGGTCTGGGTTAGGTCTGGGTTAGGTCTGGGAACCGAGGGTGTGTGGCCTCTACAGTGGTGACTCTGATCCACTGTCGAGCCGTCCTCTCTATTTGAGGGGTGTCACACATCTAAATCCTCTTGCTCCACCTCCTCGTGGTGGTTCCTGGGACACACTTCGGTGTGTGCTAACGGAGCAAGGGGTGACATGTGTCCTGGGCGACCAGTTGTTCGTCCAGGGCCGCATACCGTAAACCGGCTTGCCGGAACGGGGGGCTTGCCTTAATCGGCCGGCCTGCGAGGAGGATAAACCTCTATAAAAAAAGTCTTCAACTTCAAGTTCTTGGTGCGTGGCGATGGAGCACCCCCGGTTTAAACGCCGGGGGTGGGCCGATGGATGCGTCGGTCTTTAGCGCACTAACTCCGGGGTACCTGCCCGCCCCCCGGAGTATGCAGGGCTTATCTCGGTAAGGAGGCTCTGCCGGGACGGACCACGTTCCTACCACGCTCGTGGGAATTTTATGGATTACGATAAAATTTTTGGGGACCGGGGGGGTAAAGGCGCGGGTAGGCGCGGAGGGAGGGGAGGCTCGGCGGGGCCGAGCGGCGTGGGGGCGGGCAGCGAAGCTGCGGGGGGGGAGAAATCCCCTACCCAAGGTGGAGCTGCCGCGGTGGCTGGCGGCTCGGGAAACCGAGACGACAGCCACCAGGGGTTGGACCTGGGGGCGTCGCCGGCGGCGTCCCCGCGGAGTGGGGCGGCTTCACCGCTCTCTCCGTTCGGTCTCTCCCCGGCGGGTAGTCCGCCGGGTTTGGAGTGGGACGAGACGGGGATGGGCACTGGACGATCGTTCGTCCAGTCCCCACCCCCGGGGGGGCTGTCGTGGGGGATTGGGGGCGATTCGGACGCGGGGTCCGTAGTCTCCGTCTCCTCCGGCAGCTCAACGCGGGCCTTGGTGGGGGCGCCTGTCAAGCGTCCGGGTCCGGCGGTAAGAACGCGGTCTGCAACGAGCAGGCCGCCTCTGCCGCCGGACGCGCTTGAGGGAGAGAACTCCTCGGCATTTGGCCGGGAGTCGAGGGCGGCCATGGCCTCGGTGGAGGAGCTCGTGGCGTCTGCAAAGACGTCGTCTTTGTACGAGCTCCTCCGCCAGGTCAAGGAGATGTGCGACGCGGTGGACGGGGTGTCCACCGCGTCGCGGGGCCTTAAGGGCGACCTTAAGGCCGAGCTGCGGCGTGCTGCCCGTTCGATCCGGGCAGCGGCGTACGAGCTGGTGGAGCGCGCGCAGCGCTTCGACCCCCCGGTGGACGAGATGGAGGTCCAGCGGGTCAGGAATGACCTCGCTGTGGCTCGGCTTCGAGCTAAAAAGTTCGAAGCCGAGTGCGCGGAGCTGCGGGAGCAGTTGGAGGGACCACCGACCAGTAAGCTGGCACGGATGGACCTCGCCCCGACTCCGGCGCCAGAGGTGAGGGGAGGTCCCGCGGGGGGGCCTGCCGTCGATGAGGGCATCCTCGCCCAGGTGGGGCGCCTCATCGACGACAGGCTAAGGGAGCAGGAGGACCGCATTATGCGGGCCATCCTGCCCCTGGCCGAGGCGGAGATGGCCGCGTCCAGGGCGGCCGTGGAGGCGGCCACGATCGCCAGCGAGGGAAGGGGGAGGAGGACGACCTCCTCCGGGAGGAGGCCGTCGGAGGCCCGGAGGGCCGCGGCCCAGCCGGCCCCCACCAATGGGAAGAGCCCAGTGGTGGGGTCCGAGGAGTGGGTCCGGGTGTCCCGGAAGGGGAAAGGTCAGCCTCCGGCTGCCCCAACCCCGACCGGCGCCCCGGGCCCATCGGGCAAGGGGAAGGTGGCTCGCACCCCCCCCAAGCCCACGAAGGTAGGGCCAAAGTTACCACGGCCGCCGGCAACGGCTGCCGTGGTAATGACGAGGGAGGTCGGCGCTAAGGCCTCTTATGCCGAGGCGATGATGAGGGCTCGGGCCGAGATCAGCCTAGCTGATCTCGGCATCGAGGACCTCGGAGTCGCGAGCACCCAAACCGGCGCGTTGATGTTGAAGATTCGGGGGAAGGATGCCCCCGAAAAAGCAGCATCGCTGGCGCGCCGGATGGGTGCTACGTTGGCCGGGCTTGGCTATCGGGTCAACCGGCCAACGAAGAGGGCGGACCTTCGCCTCAGGGGACTAGACCAGTCCGTTACTGAGGCGGAGGTCCGCACCTCCCTCGCGCGCGTAGGGGGGTGCGAGGAGGCGGCCGTCCGGGTGGGGTCGATCCGGCGCGCGGGCCGCAATCAGGAGGGGGTCGGGACCGTATGGGCCCAGCTCCCCCTGACTGCGGCGAGGAAGGCGGCGGGTGCGGGCCGATTGACCACTGGGTGGTCATCGGCCCGCGTGGAAGTGCTGGAGCAGCGACCGCTCCAGTGCTTCCGGTGCCTCCGGCAGGGGCACGTGTGGGCCAAGTGCCCACACACCAAGGAGGAAGACCGGAGCGGTCGCTGCTACCGGTGCGGGGACGAGGGGCACAGGGTGGCTGCGTGTACGCAGCCCCCCTGCTGTCCCCTCTGTACGGACCTCGGTAAGCCCGCCGAGCACCGCTCGGGGTCGCGGGCTTGCCCGGCTTTCCGCCCGGGGGGCGGAAAGCTGGGCGAGAAGGCGAAAGGCGGTGCGGCGGCTAAGGTCGCCGTCCCCGAGGGAGGGCCGACGCCCATGGAGGTGTCGGCCACGGGGGAAATGGGACCGCCCAAGAAGGCGGCCCCAAAGAAGAAGGGGAAGAAACCCCCCACCCACGATAAGGCTTGTTAGTCTTATCGCCGGTGGGGGGCGTGGGCGTGGTCTTGGCCGCGCCCACCGGGAGGGGGATCACTCCGGAGGGTTTGAGCAGTGGCTCCCCTTTCAACGGACTGATCCTTACCGGGAATGGGCGACGTCATTCCTCCGTTCCTTGGCGTGGGGAACGCAGGAACGGCGTCGTCATGGACCGACCGGGGGAGTGGCCTGAACCACTCTCCCATCGGGCGGTCCCAAGGATGGGGGGGCTCGGCGCGAATCCGTCGCCCAGCCCCAAGTTAGCTTGGTTGGGGGAAGCTTCTCTTCCCCCCGAGTGCGCTCAAACGGGTAGGGGGTGTGTACGGTTGGAGTGCTTTTAGCGTGCCCGGCACATCCCCGACAAGCCCAGGGACGGATTAGTGTGGTTTAGTTGGTATGCCCGGCCTTCTGCCGGGAGAGCCCAACATAACCATTCCCTCCTCTCAGGCGAGGACGGGATGGTATCCATAAGGCGGATTTCCCACACTTTAAAAAAAAAAAAAAAAAAAAAAAAAAGGTCTGGGTTAGGTCTGGGTTAGGTCTGGGTTAGGTCTGGGTTAGGTCTGGGTTAGGTCTGGGTTAGGTCTGGGTTAGGTCTGGGGTTCGAGGACCTAAGGCGCCTACAATGGTGACTCTGATCCATTGTAGGTTCGTTCTCTCTATTTGAGGGATGTCTTAGGTCTAAAATCCTCTCACTCCACCTCCTCGTGGTGAACCCTGGGACACACTTCGGTGTGTGCTAACGGAGTGAGGGGTGCCTTGTGTCCTGAGCAGCAAGATGTCTGCTCAGGGCCTCATACCGTAAACCGGCTTGCCGGAACGGGGGGCTTGCCTTAACCGGCTGGCCCGCGAGGATGACAACCTCTTCAAAAAATCCTTAACTCTAAGTTTTGGTGTGCGGCGAGAGAGCACCCCCGGGTTAGACACCGGGTGGTGGGTCGGTGAGTGCATCGGCCACTAGCACACCAACCCCGTGGCACCGGCCCGAACCACGGTGGGATGCAGGGCTTACTGGCGCACGCGGCTCTGTGCCGGTGGACGATTGACTTCCCGCTATGTAATTAATAGGCTGATGAGTGAAGCCTTCTGGAAACAGAAGGTTGTAACCAAGGCCAATATGAATTTATGATGACAACAATTTTTAAAAAAGGTTTTATGAAAGGAAAGAGGATTACGAAGGTGACTCGACAGAAGAAAGAATTGGCGTCGGGTAAAGTTTCTGCTGGGGTTTCTGGAGGGAAACTCGACAGGGCTATTGCGGACTTGGCTACTCAAGAGGATTCTGATTTGTCTTACTCTAGAAGGATGAGGATATCGAAAGATGATGAAGATGTCTTTTGTTCTGGCTCGGAGGATCTGTCTGATTTGGAAGAGATGGATGTTCGAGTTGACTCTTCTGATTTTGAGGCTGACTATAAGGGTTTTCGTTCACCGCATCACTCCAGCTTGGATGTGTCATCTGACTCGGAGATTCAGATTGCTCAGCAGGCTGCTACGAAGGTTGCACTGGAGTTCAGGGACCTGGAAGAGAAATACTTGTCAGTGAGAGATGCTAAGAAGAAAGCGGAGCTGGATCGTAGGCTTATGCTTGTCCGGATTGAGTTGTCGCGCCTTTCTAGGGATTGTGATCGGTTGAGACGTGTAAAGTATCACCTAAAAAAGGGGTATTTTAAAAAGGAAGCTAAGGCCCTCCCCTCTCCCCTGGTGGGGGGTGAGTCCGAGGGTTGTTCTAAGAAAGAGGAAATGGTCCCTCCCTCTCCCCCCGCTGGGGGTGAGTCCAGGGACCGGAAGATAGTAGAGAAGAATATAGAGAAGAAGAGAGAAGAGAAGAAGAATGAAGAGAAGAAGAGTGAAGAGAAGAAAAGAGAAGAGAAGAAGAGAGAAAAGTTGGTCCCTCCCTCTCCCCCCGCTGGGGGTGAGTCCAGGGACCTGAAGCCCGAAGTTGTTTGTGTGCCCCTTCCCTCTCCCTCAATTGAGGGTGAGTCCAAGGGTGTAAGTGTTGATTTGGTCCACTTACCTTTGGGTCACTTACCTGTGGCTCCTGGATTGGTTTCCTGCCTGGATGTGGATGCTGTCGCTGATGCTCGGGCGTCTGTAGATGTGCTGAGTCCGAATTCGCGTCGTAGATTCCCTGCACTTGGCCTTTATGGCGGTTCGGATCGTGATACTCCGAGTCCTCCTAGTAGTTCTCGTAAACCTAGATCGAGATCTACTTCTGCTGTGCGCAGAGGTGCGAGAGTGTTGAATGCTCCTTCTCCGGAACATGTTGGGCCTGCTGATTGTGAGTTTGTGTCTCCATCGACATCTCCACCTCGTGGAGTGGATCCGGGTTTGGACGAGATTTTCAAGGATACTGAGACTAGACATGCTACCATCAATGATGTGGAGGCTCTTATGAGCTCTATTGTTCCGGATAATTCTAGTGTTTCCCTTGGCGTTGATAATACTGTTCAGAAGACGATTGACCTTCTGAATATGGGAATTGGCCTGGAAGGTGAAATGAATATGTTGACTGATTATATGGTCAATAATAAGAATGTCAGGGTTGAATTTAAAGAAAAGGTGAGAATGCTTGATACCATAATTGGTCAGATGGCTCTGCTTAAGAAGAACATCGTTACGGTTAGTGAGCAGCGCAAATCCTTGGAGGATTCACGTGCTGTCCGGTCTAAGCCTGAGGTTAAGAGTGTTGAGGTGATGACTTTACCCGAGGTGGAGAAGATTGCGAGGACTGATCATCCTTTTTCGTTTACGGCTGCTCCGGCTGTCCCATCTTCTTCTGGAGAGTCTCGAAAGAGACGGAAGGACGGTGGTCCTTCTAATGTTCAGAAGAGGAAGAAGGATATTGGCTTTGACTTCAATATGACTGACAAAGTGAGAGCGACTGCTGGTCGGGTCCCTGTTGGAGAGTCGGATCCTGTGGAAGAATTGATGAAGGAATTGATTATTCGCAGAAGAGAAATGAAGGTTCACTTTGAGGCTTTAAGATCTATGGATCGGTACCTGGAAGACTCTGATAAGATCTTTGTACGTGAGCAGGGTACGGCTACTTCTCTTGAGGATGCTGAATTACTTGGCACTGCTGTGAATCTTGTTCGGACGATGCGAAAGGATTTGCGTCGTGGGCCTTTCGTGGAAGATCTTTCTGCGGTGGTGTCTCCACCGCCTGTATTGACTTCTGCTGGTGCTGTGTCTGCTCGGTCTTCTTGGGCTGAAGTTACGAAGAGAAATAAAGGAAAAGGTGTACCTACTATCACTAGGATTACTGACTTACCTGGAGTCAAGAAGAGTATCCCTACTCAGATTGTGTCGTCATCTAGACCGCGTTGGTCTATGGCTAGACCGGACGCTATCATGATTAAGGTGGATGATGAGAATTCTTTTAAAGAAGCTTACGTTCGTATGAGTGGAAAAATAGACTTACCTGAGGATATTAGGAGAGTGAGAAAGACCCGTCTGGGTCACATGGTTGTTGAACTCACTCCTAAAGGCGACACTGGTGCGATTCGCGATGCTATTAGTGGTGCTATTGGCAAGAATTTTAAAACCGAAGTTCTGCGGAAGAGCTTTGATTTGGAAATTAGGGATATATGTCCTACTATTGATAGGCATATTATCTTGGAAGCTGCTGCTGATCATCTGGGAGTGAAGGTTGACGAACTCTCTTTTAAGACCTTGCGTACCTCTCAGGGTGGACAATTAGCAGTTATTAATGCTCCGACGCGTTCGATCATGACTATTGGCGAGAATTGTAAAGTTAAGATCGGTATGTGTTACGCCCGTATGAGTGCTGCGCCTAAATTTATTAGGTGTTACCGGTGTAACACCATTGGACATATTAGCTCTAATTGCAGGACTGTGATGGATGGTGCCTTTCGATGCCGTAAGTGTGGTGTTTGTGACCACAAAATGGAAGATTGTACAGGCTCCTTTAGGTGTATGGATTGTGTTAAAGAGGGCAGGCCACATGAGCATCTTATTGCATCTATGACATGTCCTCAATTTCGTAGTTATTTGGCTGAGCATAAGAGCAATCATGCAAACTTTTTGAGTACTGCTCATGCGAGAGCAAAGATGAAGCCTAAAGTTAAGAAGAATGTTCACTCTGATATGGTTATGGATATAGATCCAGCTCCTCAGTGAGCCAATTTTGTGTAATTTGTAATTTGTATATATGTATATATTACTTACCTTGGTGTGTGTGCTGTGTATGCTTGTGTGTGTGTGTGTTTGTGTGAATGTGTGTGTGTCTATATGTGTGTATGTGTGTATATGTATAGTTACTTACCTTGATATGAATAGTTTACTTACCTTACTGTGTATATTTTGTTATAGTGTTGTGAAAATACTTCTTGTGATTGTATGTGTGTATGTATGTTTAGTTACTTACCTTGTGTGCATGTTGCTATGTGTGTTCCTGTATGTTTGTGTAAATGTGTTTTATGTAAGGACTCCTTGTTTAGCGCCTGTGCTTTCTTGGAGTACTGGTATGATTCTTTGTGATTGGCTGATTTATAATGTTATATGCGGTGTGGTTGATTTATTTTTACTCTAGATGGCGACATCTTAATTATGCGGATAGAGATTTATACATTATGTAAATAGTGTGCTTCTATTTTGGTATATGTGTTCATTGTTTGAATGTTGTGTGTGCGTGTTGCTTTTTGTAGATGACTGTCTTTTCGGTTGTGGTGTGAATGTGTATGTATATATGTAAGTTATTATTTTTTTATAGTGAGTTCCTTTTCTAGGTTAATTGGGCTATTAGCCCTCTGGTGTAACTGGTATGTTGGGGTGGACCCTTGATGTTATGTTATGCAACGGTTCCGAGGGTCCTTTCTTTTGCCAGCCACTGGATGACGTAGAGGGGCGTCCCATTGGACGTCCCGGGAGAGGGGATGTTAGTGGGTATTGCCGGTCCTTCAGACTGGTCGAGTCCCACACTCCCCCGGCTCTCCAGCCGGGGGGTCGTGCGTAAATGCATTTACCCCTCTCCCTTAACAAAAAAAAAAAAAAAAAAAAAAAGGTCTGGGTTAGGTCTGGGTTAGGTCTGGGTTAGGTCTGGGTTAGGTCTGGGTTAGGTCTGGGTTAGGTCTGGGTTAGGTCTGGGTTAGGTCTGGGTTAGGTCTGGGTTAGGTCTGGGTTAGGTCTGGGTTAGGTCTGGGTTAGGTCTGGGTTAGGTCTGGGTTAGGTCTGGGTTAGGTCTGGGTTAGGTTAGGTCTGGGTTAGGTCTGGGTTAGGTCTGGGTTAGGTCTGGGTTAGGTCTGGGTTAGGTCTGGGTTAGGTCTGGGTTAGGTCTGGGTTAGGTCTGGGTTAGGTCTGGGTTAGGTCTGGGTTAGGTCTGGGTTAGGTCTGGGTTAGGTCTGGGTTAGGTCTGGGTTAGGTCTGGGTTAGGTCTGGGTTAGGTCTGGGTTAGGTCTGGGTTAGGTCTGGGTTAGGTCTGGGAGTGCGAGGCTGGCATGGATTCCCGACGGGCCCGGATGACGTGACCTCGGAGTTTTTACTCCTTGGGCGTCTCCGGTTCCGAAGGGAAACCTTGATGGAGCTGATGTTCTCCTGAACTGGGTACTTACCTTGATACTTACCTTCGGTGAGTGTCCGGGAGAGAGGCCTGATGTTGGAGAATTTCGGCGAAGTTGAGGGTCCATGCTGGTCAAAGACCACCTACTCCACCTCCTCGTGGGGCTCCTGGGATTCTGTTTCGGCTTCGGCTGGAACAGAATGCGAACGGAGTAGGCTGGCATCGGGATGAGAAATGGTGACGACCAGGGCAAGATTTAAGGAGAAACGATAAACAAATATGGACAGTACAGAGAAAAAGAAGAAAGTTTACGGTGCAGGGGGCGTCGGATCCCCCAGTACCGGTGCGGTTCGTGGTGTTAAAGCAGGCCCGGCCGCATCGTCATCTGACGACTGCGGCCCCAGTGAGATAGACCTCCAGGTCTCATCAGTGGGTGTTGTTACTGGAGAGGTAGAAGATGATGATGACGCGATGTATGGAGAGCGTGATATCTATGTGGATGTTGAGAAGAAGATCTGGCATAGAGATCGCTGTGGTGCGGCGATAAACAGAGCTAGAACCAGAATGCAGAACTTGAAAGAATGGTTAAAAGATATAAAGAGTTATGCAGGTACGATTTCGGATGCAATGGATAGAGTAAAATCTACTAGGTTGAAAGATGCTATGGAATCATTGGTGGATGCAGGAAAGTTTTTAGCCCAATCTGTAGAAGGTATAACTGAGGATATTGAAAGTTGCAATACAAATCTTGAGGATTATATTAATGTGGATCAAGGTTTCGAAGATGTTCAAGATTCGTGGCTTGCGGAATTGAGAGAAAGATGTAAAAAATACGAAGTTAAGAAAGTTAATAAATGTGTTGGTGTTAACTTTAAAAGAAAGAAAGTAGATAAAGGTACAGATCCTGAGATAATGATAGAAACGAGTTGTGAAAAGAAACTTACCAGAGAGGTTGGTGTCATGACTTGCCCTGTTGTGGAAGAAGTAGACAAGACGGTTTATCCGGAAGTTAAAGATACCGGAACTATGACGCTGGATATGGAGGTGATGGTTCGTCCAGTAACCAAAGATGTGGAGACGATGACGGCGAATGAAGAGTTGATGGAGAGTTTTACCCCGATGGAGATACAGACGTATTCGGGAGCGGTGAAGAGGGGGAGAGAATCCCCCTCTCCCCCTCCTGAGTTGGAGCTGAAACAAAGTAAAAAGAAAAAGAAGATTAAAGAATCGAAAAGTAAAGAACAAAGATTATTATCTAGGAAAGAAACTCCCCTCCCCTCTCCCGTGTTAACGGGTGAGTCCGAGGTGGAGGCTGAAGATAAGAAGATCGAAGAATTTATTGATAAGGTGAGAGATTACTTATATAGAAAAGAAAATAAAGATACCGGAAAGATAAAGAAGAAAGAGAGTACTAAGGTGGAGGTAGTAAAAGAAGAGAAGGCTATTTTGAATAGAAAGATAGAAGGAAGAATGAAGAAACCTATAGAAGTTGAAGATAGAATCATTTCAAGACAGAAAAGAAAGATAAAGAAGACGGATGCTATAGTGATTAAGACACATAATTATGATGAAAATCTATGGATATATAAAAAGGTATGTCCTAAGTTTCCTGTAGGAGTAATGAAAAGGATTAGACAGACACGTGCAGGAGAGTTTTTAATTGAAGTTGAGGAAGGCCAAGATTCTGAAAGTTTTAAGAAGAAAGTTGAAGAATGTTTAGACGGAAAGTTTAAAGTGGAGTTGAGATCAAGTACGTTTGATCTAGAAATTAGAGAAATTGCACCGATGCTGGGAATAGAAGAGATAAAGAAAGCTTGTGAAAAAGAATTTGGTATAGAAGAAAAAGATTTAGAATTAAAAGTAAGAAGAAGAACTAGAGATGGGACGCAAATTGTTGTTTTGGGTACCCCGCTACGATTTGCTAAGAAAGTGATTGAGAAAGAGAAATTTAAGATGGGGATTACAATAGTAAGATGTGTGGCTAGACCGAAGTACGTTAGATGCTATAAGTGTCATCGGTTGGGTCATTATAGTATAGCATGTGATATAAACATCGAAGATAAAAGATGCCGGAAGTGTGGAAAAGACGGACATGAGGCTAATGATTGTGTGAGTGAGATGAAATGTCTGGATTGCCACGCAGATGGACTAGTCTCCAGACATTTGATTGGATCTATGGCATGCCCGGTAACAAGGAAAAAGATGAGTAAAATGAAAAACTTATTTAAAGAAACAGTATTGAATGAATCTATTTATGGATTATAGAATTAAGTAAATATTCAAAGAAAGTTACGATAGATATACAAATTAATGGATGAGAACTAATATGTTAATGGATGAGAACTATTATGTTAATGGATGAAGAACAAATTATCGGATATGAATGATCACCGAATGAGTGTTTTAAAGTATTGTTTTTGGATGAGATAAAGAAATGGAATAGTTATGTTAATAAATAGATAAGTATTTTTAAAGTTTAGTTCTCCTCGAAGAGGATATAGATTTAAGTTACAGTTTTATGCAAAGATAATGTAAATATGTAAATATATAGATGCGTACCCTTAGGGTCCTTCCGGGTGTATTGCGAAGAGCAGGTCCCCGGGGGATGATCGGGGGTCAGTGAGAGTAGAGGGGCGTTCCATTGAACGTCCCGGGAGAGGGGGATGTTAGTCGGTATTCCCGGTCCTTAAGACCGGGCGAGTCCGACACTACCCCCCGTTCTTGTTAGAACGGGGGGTGTCCGTAAATGGATTTACCCCCTCTCCCCTTAAAAAAAAAAAAAAAAAAAAAAAAAAAAAAAAGGTCTGGGTTAGGTCTGGGTTAGGTCTGGGTTAGGTCTGGGTTAGGTCTGGGTTAGGTCTGGGTTAGGTCTGGGTTAGGTCTGGGTTAGGTCTGGGTTAGGTCTGGGTTAGGTCTGGGTTAGGTCTGGGTTAGGTCTGGGTTAGGTCTGGGTTAGGTCTGGGTTAGGTCTGGGAACCGAGGGTGTGTGGCCTCTACAGTGGTGACTCTGATCCACTGTCGAGCCGTCCTCTCTATTTGAGGGGTGTCACACATCTAAATCCTCTTGCTCCACCTCCTCGTGGTGGTTCCTGGGACACACTTCGGTGTGTGCTAACGGAGCAAGGGGTGACATGTGTCCTGGGCGACCAGTTGTTCGTCCAGGGCCGCATACCGTAAACCGGCTTGCCGGAACGGGGGGCTTGCCTTAATCGGCCGGCCTGCGAGGAGGATAAACCTCTATAAAAAAGTCTTCAACTCCAAGTTCTTGGTGCGTGGCGAGGGAGCACCCCCGGTTTAAACGCCGGGGGTGGGCCGATGGATGCGTCGGTCTTTAGCGCACTAACTCCGGGGTACCTGCCCGCCCCCCGGAGTATGCAGGGCTTATCTCGGTAAGGAGGCTCTGCCGGGACGGACCACGTTCCTACCACGCTCGTGGGAATTTTATGGATTATAATAAAATTTTTGGGGACCGGGGGGGTAGAGGCGCGGGTAGGCGCGGAGGGAGGGGCGGCTCGGCGGGGCCGAGCGAGGAGGGGGGTAGCGAAGCTACGGGAGGGGGGCAACCCTCTACTGCTGGTGGAGCTACGGTGCCGGTGGTCGACTTGGGGGTCCGAGTCGACCAACGGACGAGTGAGGCGGCGGGAGCGACGTCGCCGGCGACGTCGCGGCGGAGTGGGGTGGCTTCACCGCCCTCTCCGTTTGGTCTCTCCCCGGCGGGTAGTCCGCCGGGTTTGGAGTGGGACGATACGGGGATGGGCACTGGACGATCGTTCGTCCAGTCCCCACCCCCGGGGGGGCGGCTGTGGGAGTACGGGGGCGATTCGGACGCGGGGTCCGTGGTCTCCGTCTCCTCCGGCAGCTCATCGCGAGCCGTGGTGGGGGGGAGCATTAAGCGTCCGGGTCCGGCGGTGAAGACGCGGTCTGCAGTGCGCAGGCCGCCTTTGCCGCCGGACGCGCTTGAGGGGGATAGCGCGTCCCAGTTTGGGCGCGAATCGAGGGCGGCTATGGCCTCGGTTGAGGAGCTGACGACGGCGGCGAGGACCTCGTCGACGTTTGAGCTCCTCGGCCAGGTCAAGGAGGCGTGCAACACGGTGGACCAGGTGTCCACCGTGTCGCGGGGCCTTAAGGGGGAACTTAAGGCCCAGATGAGGGGGGCGATACGCGAGATTCGCGCGGTCGCCTTCGAGTTGGTGGGCCGCGCTGCGAGGGTGGGCGATGCTCCGCAGCCGGAAGAGCTGCGGGAGCTTCAGCAGCTCAAAAATGATCTGCGGGTGGCACGGCTTCGGGCCAAAAAGTTCGAGGACGAGTGTGCCGAGCTACGGGAGCAGCTTGAGGGGCCACCAACCACCAAGCTGGCGAGGATGGAGCTGTCCGCCCCTCCTTCTGAGGGACGGACAGGAGGCAGTGAAGGGCGTGTCGTCGATGGGGATATCCTCGCGAAAGTGGGGCAACTCATCGACGACAGGCTGCGGGACCAGGAGGACCGCATTATGCGGGCCATCCTGCCGCTCGCCGAGGCGGAGATGGCCGCATCGAAGGCGGCCGTGGAAGCGGCCTTGATTGCCGGTGAGGGAAGGGGGAGGAGGGCGACCTCCACCGGACGGAGGCCGCCGGAGGCGGGTGCGTCGGCCAAGGCGTCGCCGGCCCCCACCACTGGGAAGAGCCCAGTGGTGGGGTCCGAGGAGTGGGTACAGGTGACCCGGAAGGGGAAGGGTCGGCCTAAGACCGCCCCAACCCCGACCGGGGCACCTGGCCCCTCTGGCAAGGGGAAGGGGACCGGTCCCCCCCCCAAGCCTACGAAGAAGGGCCCGAAGCTACCACGGCAGCCGAATACGGCTGCCGTGGTGGTCACGAGGGAGGTCGGCGCCAGGGCGACGTACGCCGAGGCGATCGCGCGCGCGAGGGCCCAGATCAGCCTCTCTGACCTGGGCATAGAGGACTTAGGGGTCGCGGCGACCCAGACCGGGGCCTTAATGCTTAAGGTCCGCGGTAAGGAGGCTGCGGACAAGGCCCAGTCCTTGGCCCTGCGGATGGGGGTTGCGTTGGCCGGGATTGGCTACCGGGTCAACCGGCCAACGAAGAGGGCGGATCTCCGCCTCAGAGGGCTGGATCAGTCCGTTACTGAGGCGGAGATCCGCACCTCCCTCGCGCGCGTGGGGGGATGCGACGGGGCGGCGATCCGGGTCGGGGCGATCCGGCGCGCGGGCCGCAGTCAGGAGGGAGTGGGGACCGCTTGGGTCCAGCTCCCCCTGACTGCTGCGAGGAAGGCGGCGGGCGCTGGCCGGATCACCATTGGGTGGTCGTCGGCCCGCGTCGAAGTGCTGGAGCAGCGACCGCTCCAGTGTTTCCGGTGCCTCCGGCAGGGACATATGTGGGCGAATTGCCCACACTTAGGGGAGGCGGACCGGAGCGGTCGCTGCTACCGGTGCGGGGAGGAGGGACACCGGGTGGCTGCGTGTACGCAGCCTCCCCGGTGCCCCCTCTGTGGGGACCTAGGTAAGCCCGCCGAGCACCGCTCGGGGTCTAAGGCTTGCCCATCTTTCCGTCCAGGAGGCGGAAAGTTGGGCGAGCGGGCCAAGAGCGGTGCGGCGGCGAAGGTCTCCAAGGCCGGGCCGACGCCCATGGAGGTGACGGCGGAGGAGGCGGGGCCGTCTTCGAGGGCGGCGCCCGATAAGGGGGAGAAACCCCCCACCCACGATCCGGCTTAAGTCCGGATCGCCGGTGGGGGGCATGGGCGTGGTCTTGGCCGCGCCCATCGGGAGGGGGATCACTCCGGAGGGTTTGAGCGCAGCTCCCCTTTTAACGGATTGATCCTTACCGGGAATGGACAACGTCATTCCTCCGCTCCTTGACGTGGGGAGCGCAGGAACGGCGTCGTCATGGACCGACCGGGGGAGTGGCCTGAACCACTCTCCCATCGGGCGGTCCCAAGGATGGGGGGGCTCGGCGCGAATCCGTCGCCCAGCCCCAAGTTAGCTTGGCCGGGGGAAGCTTCTCTTCCCCCCGAGTGCGCATAAAAAGGGTAGGGGGTGTGTACGGTAGAGTGCTTTCTAGCGTGCCCGGCGCACCCCCGACAAACCCAGGGACGGATTAGTGTGGTTTAGTTGGTATGCCTACGGGAGAGCCCAACATAACCATCCCCTCCTCTCAGGCGAGGACGGGATGGTATCCATAAGGCGGATTTCCCACACTTAAAAAAAAAAAAAAAAAAAAAAAAAAAAAAGGTCTGGGTTAGGTCTGGGTTAGGTCTGGGTTAGGTCTGGGTTAGGTCTGGGTTAGGTCTGGGTTAGGTCTGGGTTAGGTCTGGGTTAGGTCTGGGTTAGGTCTGGGTTAGGTCTGGGTTAGGTCTGGGTTAGGTCTGGGTTAGGTCTGGGTTAGGTCTGGGTTAGGTCTGGGTTAGGTCTGGGTTAGGTCTGGGTTAGGTCTGGGTTAGGTCTGGGTTAGGTCTGGGTTAGGTCTGGGTTAGGTCTGGGTTAGGTCTGGGTTAGGTCTGGGTTAGGTCTGGGTTAGGTCTGGGTTAGGTCTGGGTTAGGTCTGGGTTAGGTCTGGGTTAGGTCTGGGTTAGGTCTGGGTTAGGTCTGGGTTAGGTCTGGGTTAGGTCTGGGTTAGGTCTGGGTTAGGTCTGGGTTAGGTCTGGGTTAGGTCTGGGTTAGGTCTGGGTTAGGTCTGGGTTAGGTCTGGGTTAGGTCTGGGTTAGGTCTGGGTTAGGTCTGGGTTAGGTCTGGGTTAGGTCTGGGTTAGGTCTGGGCTAGGTCTGGGTTAGGTCTGGGTTAGGTCTGGGTTAGGTCTGGGTTAGGTCTGGGTTAGGTCTGGGTTAGGTCTGGGTTAGGTCTGGGTTAGGTCTGGGTTAGGTCTGGGTTAGGTCTGGGTTAGGTCTGGGTTAGGTCTGGGTTAGGTCTGGGTTAGGTCTGGGTTAGGTCTGGGTTAGGTCTGGGTTAGGTCTGGGTTAGGTCTGGGTTAGGTCTGGGTTAGGTCTGGGTTAGGTCTGGGTTAGGTCTGGGTTAGGTCTGGGTTAGGTCTGGGTTAGGT
Organism: Lasioglossum lativentre; assembly: GCA_916610255.1. Classification (NCBI taxonomy): domain Eukaryota; kingdom Metazoa; phylum Arthropoda; class Insecta; order Hymenoptera; family Halictidae; genus Lasioglossum; species Lasioglossum lativentre. The sequence continues at coordinate 18,661 of OU744365.1, read as the reverse complement.
CTGGGTTAGGTCTGGGTTAGGTCTGGGTTAGGTCTGGGTTAGGTCTGGGTTAGGTCTGGGTTAGGTCTGGGTTAGGTCTGGGTTAGGTCTGGGTTAGGTCTGGGTTAGGTCTGGGTTAGGTCTGGGTTAGGTCTGGGTTAGGTCTGGGTTAGGTCTGGGTTAGGTCTGGGTTAGGTCTGGGTTAGGTCTGGGTTAGGTCTGGGTTAGGTCTGGGTTAGGTCTGGGTTAGGTCTGGGTTAGGTCTGGGTTAGGTCTGGGTTAGGTCTGGGTTAGGTCTGGGTTAGGTCTGGGTTAGGTCTGGGTTAGGTCTGGGTTAGGTCTGGGTTAGGTCTGGGTTAGGTCTGGGTTAGGTCTGGGTTAGGTCTGGGTTAGGTCTGGGTTAGGTCTGGGTTAGGTCTGGGTTAGGTCTGGGTTAGGTCTGGGTTAGGTCTGGGTTAGGTCTGGGTTAGGTCTGGGTTAGGTCTGGGTTAGGTCTGGGTTAGGTCTGGGTTAGGTCTGGGTTAGGTCTGGGTTAGGTCTGGGTTAGGTCTGGGTTAGGTCTGGGTTAGGTCTGGGTTAGGTCTGGGTTAGGTCTGGGTTAGGTCTGGGTTAGGTCTGGGTTAGGTCTGGGTTAGGTCTGGGTTAGGTCTGGGTTAGGTCTGGGTTAGGTCTGGGTTAGGTCTGGGTTAGGTCTGGGTTAGGTCTGGGTTAGGTCTGGGTTAGGTCTGGGTTAGGTCTGGGTTAGGTCTGGGTTAGGTCTGGGTTAGGTCTGGGTTAGGTCTGGGTTAGGTCTGGGTTAGGTCTGGGTTAGGTCTGGGTTAGGTCTGGGTTAGGTCTGGGTTAGGTCTGGGTTAGGTCTGGGTTAGGTCTGGGTTAGGTCTGGGTTAGGTCTGGGTTAGGTCTGGGTTAGGTCTGGGTTAGGTCTGGGTTAGGTCTGGGTTAGGTCTGGGTTAGGTCTGGGTTAGGTCTGGGTTAGGTCTGGGTTAGGTCTGGGTTAGGTCTGGGTTAGGTCTGGGTTAGGTCTGGGTTAGGTCTGGGTTAGGTCTGGGTTAGGTCTGGGTTAGGTCTGGGTTAGGTCTGGGTTAGGTCTGGGTTAGGTCTGGGTTAGGTCTGGGTTAGGTCTGGGTTAGGTCTGGGTTAGGTCTGGGTTAGGTCTGGGTTAGGTCTGGGTTAGGTCTGGGTTAGGTCTGGGTTAGGTCTGGGTTAGGTCTGGGTTAGGTCTGGGTTAGGTCTGGGTTAGGTCTGGGTTAGGTCTGGGTTAGGTCTGGGTTAGGTCTGGGTTAGGTCTGGGTTAGGTCTGGGTTAGGTCTGGGTTAGGTCTGGGTTAGGTCTGGGTTAGGTCTGGGTTAGGTCTGGGTTAGGTCTGGGTTAGGTCTGGGTTAGGTCTGGGTTAGGTCTGGGTTAGGTCTGGGTTAGGTCTGGGTTAGGTCTGGGTTAGGTCTGGGTTAGGTCTGGGTTAGGTCTGGGTTAGGTCTGGGTTAGGTCTGGGTTAGGTCTGGGTTAGGTCTGGGTTAGGTCTGGGTTAGGTCTGGGTTAGGTCTGGGTTAGGTCTGGGTTAGGTCTGGGTTAGGTCTGGGTTAGGTCTGGGTTAGGTCTGGGTTAGGTCTGGGTTAGGTCTGGGTTAGGTCTGGGTTAGGTCTGGGTTAGGTCTGGGTTAGGTCTGGGTTAGGTCTGGGTTAGGTCTGGGTTAGGTCTGGGTTAGGTCTGGGTTAGGTCTGGGTTAGGTCTGGGTTAGGTCTGGGTTAGGTCTGGGTTAGGTCTGGGTTAGGTCTGGGTTAGGTCTGGGTTAGGTCTGGGTTAGGTCTGGGTTAGGTCTGGGTTAGGTCTGGGTTAGGTCTGGGTTAGGTCTGGGTTAGGTCTGGGTTAGGTCTGGGTTAGGTCTGGGTTAGGTCTGGGTTAGGTCTGGGTTAGGTCTGGGTTAGGTCTGGGTTAGGTCTGGGTTAGGTCTGGGTTAGGTCTGGGTTAGGTCTGGGTTAGGTCTGGGTTAGGTCTGGGTTAGGTCTGGGTTAGGTCTGGGTTAGGTCTGGGTTAGGTCTGGGTTAGGTCTGGGTTAGGTCTGGGTTAGGTCTGGGTTAGGTCTGGGTTAGGTCTGGGTTAGGTCTGGGTTAGGTCTGGGTTAGGTCTGGGTTAGGTCTGGGTTAGGTCTGGGTTAGGTCTGGGTTAGGTCTGGGTTAGGTCTGGGTTAGGTCTGGGTTAGGTCTGGGTTAGGTCTGGGTTAGGTCTGGGTTAGGTCTGGGTTAGGTCTGGGTTAGGTCTGGGTTAGGTCTGGGTTAGGTCTGGGTTAGGTCTGGGTTAGGTCTGGGTTAGGTCTGGGTTAGGTCTGGGTTAGGTCTGGGTTAGGTCTGGGTTAGGTCTGGGTTAGGTCTGGGTTAGGTCTGGGTTAGGTCTGGGTTAGGTCTGGGTTAGGTCTGGGTTAGGTCTGGGTTAGGTCTGGGTTAGGTCTGGGTTAGGTCTGGGTTAGGTCTGGGTTAGGTCTGGGTTAGGTCTGGGTTAGGTCTGGGTTAGGTCTGGGTTAGGTCTGGGTTAGGTCTGGGTTAGGTCTGGGTTAGGTCTGGGTTAGGTCTGGGTTAGGTCTGGGTTAGGTCTGGGTTAGGTCTGGGTTAGGTCTGGGTTAGGTCTGGGTTAGGTCTGGGTTAGGTCTGGGTTAGGTCTGGGTTAGGTCTGGGTTAGGTCTGGGTTAGGTCTGGGTTAGGTCTGGGTTAGGTCTGGGTTAGGTCTGGGTTAGGTCTGGGTTAGGTCTGGGTTAGGTCTGGGTTAGGTCTGGGTTAGGTCTGGGTTAGGTCTGGGTTAGGTCTGGGTTAGGTCTGGGTTAGGTCTGGGTTAGGTCTGGGTTAGGTCTGGGTTAGGTCTGGGTTAGGTCTGGGTTAGGTCTGGGTTAGGTCTGGGTTAGGTCTGGGTTAGGTCTGGGTTAGGTCTGGGTTAGGTCTGGGTTAGGTCTGGGTTAGGTCTGGGTTAGGTCTGGGTTAGGTCTGGGTTAGGTCTGGGTTAGGTCTGGGTTAGGTCTGGGTTAGGTCTGGGTTAGGTCTGGGTTAGGTCTGGGTTAGGTCTGGGTTAGGTCTGGGTTAGGTCTGGGTTAGGTCTGGGTTAGGTCTGGGTTAGGTCTGGGTTAGGTCTGGGTTAGGTCTGGGTTAGGTCTGGGTTAGGTCTGGGTTAGGTCTGGGTTAGGTCTGGGTTAGGTCTGGGTTAGGTCTGGGTTAGGTCTGGGTTAGGTCTGGGTTAGGTCTGGGTTAGGTCTGGGTTAGGTCTGGGTTAGGTCTGGGTTAGGTCTGGGTTAGGTCTGGGTTAGGTCTGGGTTAGGTCTGGGTTAGGTCTGGGTTAGGTCTGGGTTAGGTCTGGGTTAGGTCTGGGTTAGGTCTGGGTTAGGTCTGGGTTAGGTCTGGGTTAGGTCTGGGTTAGGTCTGGGTTAGGTCTGGGTTAGGTCTGGGTTAGGTCTGGGTTAGGTCTGGGTTAGGTCTGGGTTAGGTCTGGGTTAGGTCTGGGTTAGGTCTGGGTTAGGTCTGGGTTAGGTCTGGGTTAGGTCTGGGTTAGGTCTGGGTTAGGTCTGGGTTAGGTCTGGGTTAGGTCTGGGTTAGGTCTGGGTTAGGTCTGGGTTAGGTCTGGGTTAGGTCTGGGTTAGGTCTGGGTTAGGTCTGGGTTAGGTCTGGGTTAGGTCTGGGTTAGGTCTGGGTTAGGTCTGGGTTAGGTCTGGGTTAGGTCTGGGTTAGGTCTGGGTTAGGTCTGGGTTAGGTCTGGGTTAGGTCTGGGTTAGGTCTGGGTTAGGTCTGGGTTAGGTCTGGGTTAGGTCTGGGTTAGGTCTGGGTTAGGTCTGGGTTAGGTCTGGGTTAGGTCTGGGTTAGGTCTGGGTTAGGTCTGGGTTAGGTCTGGGTTAGGTCTGGGTTAGGTCTGGGTTAGGTCTGGGTTAGGTCTGGGTTAGGTCTGGGTTAGGTCTGGGTTAGGTCTGGGTTAGGTCTGGGTTAGGTCTGGGTTAGGTCTGGGTTAGGTCTGGGTTAGGTCTGGGTTAGGTCTGGGTTAGGTCTGGGTTAGGTCTGGGTTAGGTCTGGGTTAGGTCTGGGTTAGGTCTGGGTTAGGTCTGGGTTAGGTCTGGGTTAGGTCTGGGTTAGGTCTGGGTTAGGTCTGGGTTAGGTCTGGGTTAGGTCTGGGTTAGGTCTGGGTTAGGTCTGGGTTAGGTCTGGGTTAGGTCTGGGTTAGGTCTGGGTTAGGTCTGGGTTAGGTCTGGGTTAGGTCTGGGTTAGGTCTGGGTTAGGTCTGGGTTAGGTCTGGGTTAGGTCTGGGTTAGGTCTGGGTTAGGTCTGGGTTAGGTCTGGGTTAGGTCTGGGTTAGGTCTGGGTTAGGTCTGGGTTAGGTCTGGGTTAGGTCTGGGTTAGGTCTGGGTTAGGTCTGGGTTAGGTCTGGGTTAGGTCTGGGTTAGGTCTGGGTTAGGTCTGGGTTAGGTCTGGGTTAGGTCTGGGTTAGGTCTGGGTTAGGTCTGGGTTAGGTCTGGGTTAGGTCTGGGTTAGGTCTGGGTTAGGTCTGGGTTAGGTCTGGGTTAGGTCTGGGTTAGGTCTGGGTTAGGTCTGGGTTAGGTCTGGGTTAGGTCTGGGTTAGGTCTGGGTTAGGTCTGGGTTAGGTCTGGGTTAGGTCTGGGTTAGGTCTGGGTTAGGTCTGGGTTAGGTCTGGGTTAGGTCTGGGTTAGGTCTGGGTTAGGTCTGGGTTAGGTCTGGGTTAGGTCTGGGTTAGGTCTGGGTTAGGTCTGGGTTAGGTCTGGGTTAGGTCTGGGTTAGGTCTGGGTTAGGTCTGGGTTAGGTCTGGGTTAGGTCTGGGTTAGGTCTGGGTTAGGTCTGGGTTAGGTCTGGGTTAGGTCTGGGTTAGGTCTGGGTTAGGTCTGGGTTAGGTCTGGGTTAGGTCTGGGTTAGGTCTGGGTTAGGTCTGGGTTAGGTCTGGGTTAGGTCTGGGTTAGGTCTGGGTTAGGTCTGGGTTAGGTCTGGGTTAGGTCTGGGTTAGGTCTGGGTTAGGTCTGGGTTAGGTCTGGGTTAGGTCTGGGTTAGGTCTGGGTTAGGTCTGGGTTAGGTCTGGGTTAGGTCTGGGTTAGGTCTGGGTTAGGTCTGGGTTAGGTCTGGGTTAGGTCTGGGTTAGGTCTGGGTTAGGTCTGGGTTAGGTCTGGGTTAGGTCTGGGTTAGGTCTGGGTTAGGTCTGGGTTAGGTCTGGGTTAGGTCTGGGTTAGGTCTGGGTTAGGTCTGGGTTAGGTCTGGGTTAGGTCTGGGTTAGGTCTGGGTTAGGTCTGGGTTAGGTCTGGGTTAGGTCTGGGTTAGGTCTGGGTTAGGTCTGGGTTAGGTCTGGGTTAGGTCTGGGTTAGGTCTGGGTTAGGTCTGGGTTAGGTCTGGGTTAGGTCTGGGTTAGGTCTGGGTTAGGTCTGGGTTAGGTCTGGGTTAGGTCTGGGTTAGGTCTGGGTTAGGTCTGGGTTAGGTCTGGGTTAGGTCTGGGTTAGGTCTGGGTTAGGTCTGGGTTAGGTCTGGGTTAGGTCTGGGTTAGGTCTGGGTTAGGTCTGGGTTAGGTCTGGGTTAGGTCTGGGTTAGGTCTGGGTTAGGTCTGGGTTAGGTCTGGGTTAGGTCTGGGTTAGGTCTGGGTTAGGTCTGGGTTAGGTCTGGGTTAGGTCTGGGTTAGGTCTGGGTTAGGTCTGGGTTAGGTCTGGGTTAGGTCTGGGTTAGGTCTGGGTTAGGTCTGGGTTAGGTCTGGGTTAGGTCTGGGTTAGGTCTGGGTTAGGTCTGGGTTAGGTCTGGGTTAGGTCTGGGTTAGGTCTGGGTTAGGTCTGGGTTAGGTCTGGGTTAGGTCTGGGTTAGGTCTGGGTTAGGTCTGGGTTAGGTCTGGGTTAGGTCTGGGTTAGGTCTGGGTTAGGTCTGGGTTAGGTCTGGGTTAGGTCTGGGTTAGGTCTGGGTTAGGTCTGGGTTAGGTCTGGGTTAGGTCTGGGTTAGGTCTGGGTTAGGTCTGGGTTAGGTCTGGGTTAGGTCTGGGTTAGGTCTGGGTTAGGTCTGGGTTAGGTCTGGGTTAGGTCTGGGTTAGGTCTGGGTTAGGTCTGGGTTAGGTCTGGGTTAGGTCTGGGTTAGGTCTGGGTTAGGTCTGGGTTAGGTCTGGGTTAGGTCTGGGTTAGGTCTGGGTTAGGTCTGGGTTAGGTCTGGGTTAGGTCTGGGTTAGGTCTGGGTTAGGTCTGGGTTAGGTCTGGGTTAGGTCTGGGTTAGGTCTGGGTTAGGTCTGGGTTAGGTCTGGGTTAGGTCTGGGTTAGGTCTGGGTTAGGTCTGGGTTAGGTCTGGGTTAGGTCTGGGTTAGGTCTGGGTTAGGTCTGGGTTAGGTCTGGGTTAGGTCTGGGTTAGGTCTGGGTTAGGTCTGGGTTAGGTCTGGGTTAGGTCTGGGTTAGGTCTGGGTTAGGTCTGGGTTAGGTCTGGGTTAGGTCTGGGTTAGGTCTGGGTTAGGTCTGGGTTAGGTCTGGGTTAGGTCTGGGTTAGGTCTGGGTTAGGTCTGGGTTAGGTCTGGGTTAGGTCTGGGTTAGGTCTGGGTTAGGTCTGGGTTAGGTCTGGGTTAGGTCTGGGTTAGGTCTGGGTTAGGTCTGGGTTAGGTCTGGGTTAGGTCTGGGTTAGGTCTGGGTTAGGTCTGGGTTAGGTCTGGGTTAGGTCTGGGTTAGGTCTGGGTTAGGTCTGGGTTAGGTCTGGGTTAGGTCTGGGTTAGGTCTGGGTTAGGTCTGGGTTAGGTCTGGGTTAGGTCTGGGTTAGGTCTGGGTTAGGTCTGGGTTAGGTCTGGGTTAGGTCTGGGTTAGGTCTGGGTTAGGTCTGGGTTAGGTCTGGGTTAGGTCTGGGTTAGGTCTGGGTTAGGTCTGGGTTAGGTCTGGGTTAGGTCTGGGTTAGGTCTGGGTTAGGTCTGGGTTAGGTCTGGGTTAGGTCTGGGTTAGGTCTGGGTTAGGTCTGGGTTAGGTCTGGGTTAGGTCTGGGTTAGGTCTGGGTTAGGTCTGGGTTAGGTCTGGGTTAGGTCTGGGTTAGGTCTGGGTTAGGTCTGGGTTAGGTCTGGGTTAGGTCTGGGTTAGGTCTGGGTTAGGTCTGGGTTAGGTCTGGGTTAGGTCTGGGTTAGGTCTGGGTTAGGTCTGGGTTAGGTCTGGGTTAGGTCTGGGTTAGGTCTGGGTTAGGTCTGGGTTAGGTCTGGGTTAGGTCTGGGTTAGGTCTGGGTTAGGTCTGGGTTAGGTCTGGGTTAGGTCTGGGTTAGGTCTGGGTTAGGTCTGGGTTAGGTCTGGGTTAGGTCTGGGTTAGGTCTGGGTTAGGTCTGGGTTAGGTCTGGGTTAGGTCTGGGTTAGGTCTGGGTTAGGTCTGGGTTAGGTCTGGGTTAGGTCTGGGTTAGGTCTGGGTTAGGTCTGGGTTAGGTCTGGGTTAGGTCTGGGTTAGGTCTGGGTTAGGTCTGGGTTAGGTCTGGGTTAGGTCTGGGTTAGGTCTGGGTTAGGTCTGGGTTAGGTCTGGGTTAGGTCTGGGTTAGGTCTGGGTTAGGTCTGGGTTAGGTCTGGGTTAGGTCTGGGTTAGGTCTGGGTTAGGTCTGGGTTAGGTCTGGGTTAGGTCTGGGTTAGGTCTGGGTTAGGTCTGGGTTAGGTCTGGGTTAGGTCTGGGTTAGGTCTGGGTTAGGTCTGGGTTAGGTCTGGGTTAGGTCTGGGTTAGGTCTGGGTTAGGTCTGGGTTAGGTCTGGGTTAGGTCTGGGTTAGGTCTGGGTTAGGTCTGGGTTAGGTCTGGGTTAGGTCTGGGTTAGGTCTGGGTTAGGTCTGGGTTAGGTCTGGGTTAGGTCTGGGTTAGGTCTGGGTTAGGTCTGGGTTAGGTCTGGGTTAGGTCTGGGTTAGGTCTGGGTTAGGTCTGGGTTAGGTCTGGGTTAGGTCTGGGTTAGGTCTGGGTTAGGTCTGGGTTAGGTCTGGGTTAGGTCTGGGTTAGGTCTGGGTTAGGTCTGGGTTAGGTCTGGGTTAGGTCTGGGTTAGGTCTGGGTTAGGTCTGGGTTAGGTCTGGGTTAGGTCTGGGTTAGGTCTGGGTTAGGTCTGGGTTAGGTCTGGGTTAGGTCTGGGTTAGGTCTGGGTTAGGTCTGGGTTAGGTCTGGGTTAGGTCTGGGTTAGGTCTGGGTTAGGTCTGGGTTAGGTCTGGGTTAGGTCTGGGTTAGGTCTGGGTTAGGTCTGGGTTAGGTCTGGGTTAGGTCTGGGTTAGGTCTGGGTTAGGTCTGGGTTAGGTCTGGGTTAGGTCTGGGTTAGGTCTGGGTTAGGTCTGGGTTAGGTCTGGGTTAGGTCTGGGTTAGGTCTGGGTTAGGTCTGGGTTAGGTCTGGGTTAGGTCTGGGTTAGGTCTGGGTTAGGTCTGGGTTAGGTCTGGGTTAGGTCTGGGTTAGGTCTGGGTTAGGTCTGGGTTAGGTCTGGGTTAGGTCTGGGTTAGGTCTGGGTTAGGTCTGGGTTAGGTCTGGGTTAGGTCTGGGTTAGGTCTGGGTTAGGTCTGGGTTAGGTCTGGGTTAGGTCTGGGTTAGGTCTGGGTTAGGTCTGGGTTAGGTCTGGGTTAGGTCTGGGTTAGGTCTGGGTTAGGTCTGGGTTAGGTCTGGGTTAGGTCTGGGTTAGGTCTGGGTTAGGTCTGGGTTAGGTCTGGGTTAGGTCTGGGTTAGGTCTGGGTTAGGTCTGGGTTAGGTCTGGGTTAGGTCTGGGTTAGGTCTGGGTTAGGTCTGGGTTAGGTCTGGGTTAGGTCTGGGTTAGGTCTGGGTTAGGTCTGGGTTAGGTCTGGGTTAGGTCTGGGTTAGGTCTGGGTTAGGTCTGGGTTAGGTCTGGGTTAGGTCTGGGTTAGGTCTGGGTTAGGTCTGGGTTAGGTCTGGGTTAGGTCTGGGTTAGGTCTGGGTTAGGTCTGGGTTAGGTCTGGGTTAGGTCTGGGTTAGGTCTGGGTTAGGTCTGGGTTAGGTCTGGGTTAGGTCTGGGTTAGGTCTGGGTTAGGTCTGGGTTAGGTCTGGGTTAGGTCTGGGTTAGGTCTGGGTTAGGTCTGGGTTAGGTCTGGGTTAGGTCTGGGTTAGGTCTGGGTTAGGTCTGGGTTAGGTCTGGGTTAGGTCTGGGTTAGGTCTGGGTTAGGTCTGGGTTAGGTCTGGGTTAGGTCTGGGTTAGGTCTGGGTTAGGTCTGGGTTAGGTCTGGGTTAGGTCTGGGTTAGGTCTGGGTTAGGTCTGGGTTAGGTCTGGGTTAGGTCTGGGTTAGGTCTGGGTTAGGTCTGGGTTAGGTCTGGGTTAGGTCTGGGTTAGGTCTGGGTTAGGTCTGGGTTAGGTCTGGGTTAGGTCTGGGTTAGGTCTGGGTTAGGTCTGGGTTAGGTCTGGGTTAGGTCTGGGTTAGGTCTGGGTTAGGTCTGGGTTAGGTCTGGGTTAGGTCTGGGTTAGGTCTGGGTTAGGTCTGGGTTAGGTCTGGGTTAGGTCTGGGTTAGGTCTGGGTTAGGTCTGGGTTAGGTCTGGGTTAGGTCTGGGTTAGGTCTGGGTTAGGTCTGGGTTAGGTCTGGGTTAGGTCTGGGTTAGGTCTGGGTTAGGTCTGGGTTAGGTCTGGGTTAGGTCTGGGTTAGGTCTGGGTTAGGTCTGGGTTAGGTCTGGGTTAGGTCTGGGTTAGGTCTGGGTTAGGTCTGGGTTAGGTCTGGGTTAGGTCTGGGTTAGGTCTGGGTTAGGTCTGGGTTAGGTCTGGGTTAGGTCTGGGTTAGGTCTGGGTTAGGTCTGGGTTAGGTCTGGGTTAGGTCTGGGTTAGGTCTGGGTTAGGTCTGGGTTAGGTCTGGGTTAGGTCTGGGTTAGGTCTGGGTTAGGTCTGGGTTAGGTCTGGGTTAGGTCTGGGTTAGGTCTGGGTTAGGTCTGGGTTAGGTCTGGGTTAGGTCTGGGTTAGGTCTGGGTTAGGTCTGGGTTAGGTCTGGGTTAGGTCTGGGTTAGGTCTGGGTTAGGTCTGGGTTAGGTCTGGGTTAGGTCTGGGTTAGGTCTGGGTTAGGTCTGGGTTAGGTCTGGGTTAGGTCTGGGTTAGGTCTGGGTTAGGTCTGGGTTAGGTCTGGGTTAGGTCTGGGTTAGGTCTGGGTTAGGTCTGGGTTAGGTCTGGGTTAGGTCTGGGTTAGGTCTGGGTTAGGTCTGGGTTAGGTCTGGGTTAGGTCTGGGTTAGGTCTGGGTTAGGTCTGGGTTAGGTCTGGGTTAGGTCTGGGTTAGGTCTGGGTTAGGTCTGGGTTAGGTCTGGGTTAGGTCTGGGTTAGGTCTGGGTTAGGTCTGGGTTAGGTCTGGGTTAGGTCTGGGTTAGGTCTGGGTTAGGTCTGGGTTAGGTCTGGGTTAGGTCTGGGTTAGGTCTGGGTTAGGTCTGGGTTAGGTCTGGGTTAGGTCTGGGTTAGGTCTGGGTTAGGTCTGGGTTAGGTCTGGGTTAGGTCTGGGTTAGGTCTGGGTTAGGTCTGGGTTAGGTCTGGGTTAGGTCTGGGTTAGGTCTGGGTTAGGTCTGGGTTAGGTCTGGGTTAGGTCTGGGTTAGGTCTGGGTTAGGTCTGGGTTAGGTCTGGGTTAGGTCTGGGTTAGGTCTGGGTTAGGTCTGGGTTAGGTCTGGGTTAGGTCTGGGTTAGGTCTGGGTTAGGTCTGGGTTAGGTCTGGGTTAGGTCTGGGTTAGGTCTGGGTTAGGTCTGGGTTAGGTCTGGGTTAGGTCTGGGTTAGGTCTGGGTTAGGTCTGGGTTAGGTCTGGGTTAGGTCTGGGTTAGGTCTGGGTTAGGTCTGGGTTAGGTCTGGGTTAGGTCTGGGTTAGGTCTGGGTTAGGTCTGGGTTAGGTCTGGGTTAGGTCTGGGTTAGGTCTGGGTTAGGTCTGGGTTAGGTCTGGGTTAGGTCTGGGTTAGGTCTGGGTTAGGTCTGGGTTAGGTCTGGGTTAGGTCTGGGTTAGGTCTGGGTTAGGTCTGGGTTAGGTCTGGGTTAGGTCTGGGTTAGGTCTGGGTTAGGTCTGGGTTAGGTCTGGGTTAGGTCTGGGTTAGGTCTGGGTTAGGTCTGGGTTAGGTCTGGGTTAGGTCTGGGTTAGGTCTGGGTTAGGTCTGGGTTAGGTCTGGGTTAGGTCTGGGTTAGGTCTGGGTTAGGTCTGGGTTAGGTCTGGGTTAGGTCTGGGTTAGGTCTGGGTTAGGTCTGGGTTAGGTCTGGGTTAGGTCTGGGTTAGGTCTGGGTTAGGTCTGGGTTAGGTCTGGGTTAGGTCTGGGTTAGGTCTGGGTTAGGTCTGGGTTAGGTCTGGGTTAGGTCTGGGTTAGGTCTGGGTTAGGTCTGGGTTAGGTCTGGGTTAGGTCTGGGTTAGGTCTGGGTTAGGTCTGGGTTAGGTCTGGGTTAGGTCTGGGTTAGGTCTGGGTTAGGTCTGGGTTAGGTCTGGGTTAGGTCTGGGTTAGGTCTGGGTTAGGTCTGGGTTAGGTCTGGGTTAGGTCTGGGTTAGGTCTGGGTTAGGTCTGGGTTAGGTCTGGGTTAGGTCTGGGTTAGGTCTGGGTTAGGTCTGGGTTAGGTCTGGGTTAGGTCTGGGTTAGGTCTGGGTTAGGTCTGGGTTAGGTCTGGGTTAGGTCTGGGTTAGGTCTGGGTTAGGTCTGGGTTAGGTCTGGGTTAGGTCTGGGTTAGGTCTGGGTTAGGTCTGGGTTAGGTCTGGGTTAGGTCTGGGTTAGGTCTGGGTTAGGTCTGGGTTAGGTCTGGGTTAGGTCTGGGTTAGGTCTGGGTTAGGTCTGGGTTAGGTCTGGGTTAGGTCTGGGTTAGGTCTGGGTTAGGTCTGGGTTAGGTCTGGGTTAGGTCTGGGTTAGGTCTGGGTTAGGTCTGGGTTAGGTCTGGGTTAGGTCTGGGTTAGGTCTGGGTTAGGTCTGGGTTAGGTCTGGGTTAGGTCTGGGTTAGGTCTGGGTTAGGTCTGGGTTAGGTCTGGGTTAGGTCTGGGTTAGGTCTGGGTTAGGTCTGGGTTAGGTCTGGGTTAGGTCTGGGTTAGGTCTGGGTTAGGTCTGGGTTAGGTCTGGGTTAGGTCTGGGTTAGGTCTGGGTTAGGTCTGGGTTAGGTCTGGGTTAGGTCTGGGTTAGGTCTGGGTTAGGTCTGGGTTAGGTCTGGGTTAGGTCTGGGTTAGGTCTGGGTTAGGTCTGGGTTAGGTCTGGGTTAGGTCTGGGTTAGGTCTGGGTTAGGTCTGGGTTAGGTCTGGGTTAGGTCTGGGTTAGGTCTGGGTTAGGTCTGGGTTAGGTCTGGGTTAGGTCTGGGTTAGGTCTGGGTTAGGTCTGGGTTAGGTCTGGGTTAGGTCTGGGTTAGGTCTGGGTTAGGTCTGGGTTAGGTCTGGGTTAGGTCTGGGTTAGGTCTGGGTTAGGTCTGGGTTAGGTCTGGGTTAGGTCTGGGTTAGGTCTGGGTTAGGTCTGGGTTAGGTCTGGGTTAGGTCTGGGTTAGGTCTGGGTTAGGTCTGGGTTAGGTCTGGGTTAGGTCTGGGTTAGGTCTGGGTTAGGTCTGGGTTAGGTCTGGGTTAGGTCTGGGTTAGGTCTGGGTTAGGTCTGGGTTAGGTCTGGGTTAGGTCTGGGTTAGGTCTGGGTTAGGTCTGGGTTAGGTCTGGGTTAGGTCTGGGTTAGGTCTGGGTTAGGTCTGGGTTAGGTCTGGGTTAGGTCTGGGTTAGGTCTGGGTTAGGTCTGGGTTAGGTCTGGGTTAGGTCTGGGTTAGGTCTGGGTTAGGTCTGGGTTAGGTCTGGGTTAGGTCTGGGTTAGGTCTGGGTTAGGTCTGGGTTAGGTCTGGGTTAGGTCTGGGTTAGGTCTGGGTTAGGTCTGGGTTAGGTCTGGGTTAGGTCTGGGTTAGGTCTGGGTTAGGTCTGGGTTAGGTCTGGGTTAGGTCTGGGTTAGGTCTGGGTTAGGTCTGGGTTAGGTCTGGGTTAGGTCTGGGTTAGGTCTGGGTTAGGTCTGGGTTAGGTCTGGGTTAGGTCTGGGTTAGGTCTGGGTTAGGTCTGGGTTAGGTCTGGGTTAGGTCTGGGTTAGGTCTGGGTTAGGTCTGGGTTAGGTCTGGGTTAGGTCTGGGTTAGGTCTGGGTTAGGTCTGGGTTAGGTCTGGGTTAGGTCTGGGTTAGGTCTGGGTTAGGTCTGGGTTAGGTCTGGGTTAGGTCTGGGTTAGGTCTGGGTTAGGTCTGGGTTAGGTCTGGGTTAGGTCTGGGTTAGGTCTGGGTTAGGTCTGGGTTAGGTCTGGGTTAGGTCTGGGTTAGGTCTGGGTTAGGTCTGGGTTAGGTCTGGGTTAGGTCTGGGTTAGGTCTGGGTTAGGTCTGGGTTAGGTCTGGGTTAGGTCTGGGTTAGGTCTGGGTTAGGTCTGGGTTAGGTCTGGGTTAGGTCTGGGTTAGGTCTGGGTTAGGTCTGGGTTAGGTCTGGGTTAGGTCTGGGTTAGGTCTGGGTTAGGTCTGGGTTAGGTCTGGGTTAGGTCTGGGTTAGGTCTGGGTTAGGTCTGGGTTAGGTCTGGGTTAGGTCTGGGTTAGGTCTGGGTTAGGTCTGGGTTAGGTCTGGGTTAGGTCTGGGTTAGGTCTGGGTTAGGTCTGGGTTAGGTCTGGGTTAGGTCTGGGTTAGGTCTGGGTTCGGGTTAGGTCTGGGTTAGGTCTGGGTTAGGTCTGGGTTAGGTCTGGGTTAGGTCTGGGTTAGGTCTGGGTTAGGTCTGGGTTAGGTCTGGGTTAGGTCTGGGTTAGGTCTGGGTTAGGTCTGGGTTAGGTCTGGGTTAGGTCTGGGTTAGGTCTGGGTTAGGTCTGGGTTAGGTCTGGGTTAGGTCTGGGTTAGGTCTGGGTTAGGTCTGGGTTAGGTCTGGGTTAGGTCTGGGTTAGGTCTGGGTTAGGTCTGGGTTAGGTCTGGGTTAGGTCTGGGTTAGGTCTGGGTTAGGTCTGGGTTAGGTCTGGGTTAGGTCTGGGTTAGGTCTGGGTTAGGTCTGGGTTAGGTCTGGGTTAGGTCTGGGTTAGGTCTGGGTTAGGTCTGGGTTAGGTCTGGGTTAGGTCTGGGTTAGGTCTGGGTTAGGTCTGGGTTAGGTCTGGGTTAGGTCTGGGTTAGGTCTGGGTTAGGTCTGGGTTAGGTCTGGGTTAGGTCTGGGTTAGGTCTGGGTTAGGTCTGGGTTAGGTCTGGGTTAGGTCTGGGTTAGGTCTGGGTTAGGTCTGGGTTAGGTCTGGGTTAGGTCTGGGTTAGGTCTGGGTTAGGTCTGGGTTAGGTCTGGGTTAGGTCTGGGTTAGGTCTGGGTTAGGTCTGGGTTAGGTCTGGGTTAGGTCTGGGTTAGGTCTGGGTTAGGTCTGGGTTAGGTCTGGGTTAGGTCTGGGTTAGGTCTGGGTTAGGTCTGGGTTAGGTCTGGGTTAGGTCTGGGTTAGGTCTGGGTTAGGTCTGGGTTAGGTCTGGGTTAGGTCTGGGTTAGGTCTGGGTTAGGTCTGGGTTAGGTCTGGGTTAGGTCTGGGTTAGGTCTGGGTTAGGTCTGGGTTAGGTCTGGGTTAGGTCTGGGTTAGGTCTGGGTTAGGTCTGGGTTAGGTCTGGGTTAGGTCTGGGTTAGGTCTGGGTTAGGTCTGGGTTAGGTCTGGGTTAGGTCTGGGTTAGGTCTGGGTTAGGTCTGGGTTAGGTCTGGGTTAGGTCTGGGTTAGGTCTGGGTTAGGTCTGGGTTAGGTCTGGGTTAGGTCTGGGTTAGGTCTGGGTTAGGTCTGGGTTAGGTCTGGGTTAGGTCTGGGTTAGGTCTGGGTTAGGTCTGGGTTAGGTCTGGGTTAGGTCTGGGTTAGGTCTGGGTTAGGTCTGGGTTAGGTCTGGGTTAGGTCTGGGTTAGGTCTGGGTTAGGTCTGGGTTAGGTCTGGGTTAGGTCTGGGTTAGGTCTGGGTTAGGTCTGGGTTAGGTCTGGGTTAGGTCTGGGTTAGGTCTGGGTTAGGTCTGGGTTAGGTCTGGGTTAGGTCTGGGTTAGGTCTGGGTTAGGTCTGGGTTAGGTCTGGGTTAGGTCTGGGATAGGTCTGGGTTAGGTCTGGGTTAGGTCTGGGTTAGGTCTGGGTTAGGTCTGGGTTAGGTCTGGGTTAGGTCTGGGTTAGGTCTGGGTTAGGTCTGGGTTAGGTCTGGGTTAGGTCTGGGTTAGGTCTGGGTTAGGTCTGGGTTAGGTCTGGGTTAGGTCTGGGTTAGGTCTGGGTTAGGTCTGGGTTAGGTCTGGGTTAGGTCTGGGTTAGGTCTGGGTTAGGTCTGGGTTAGGTCTGGGTTAGGTCTGGGTTAGGTCTGGGTTAGGTCTGGGTTAGGTCTGGGTTAGGTCTGGGTTAGGTCTGGGTTAGGTCTGGGTTAGGTCTGGGTTAGGTCTGGGTTAGGTCTGGGTTAGGTCTGGGTTAGGTCTGGGTTAGGTCTGGGTTAGGTCTGGGTTAGGTCTGGGTTAGGTCTGGGTTAGGTCTGGGTTAGGTCTGGGTTAGGTCTGGGTTAGGTCTGGGTTAGGTCTGGGTTAGGTCTGGGTTAGGTCTGGGTTAGGTCTGGGTTAGGTCTGGGTTAGGTCTGGGTTAGGTCTGGGTTAGGTCTGGGTTAGGTCTGGGTTAGGTCTGGGTTAGGTCTGGGTTAGGTCTGGGTTAGGTCTGGGTTAGGTCTGGGTTAGGTCTGGGTTAGGTCTGGGTTAGGTCTGGGTTAGGTCTGGGTTAGGTCTGGGTTAGGTCTGGGTTAGGTCTGGGTTAGGTCTGGGTTAGGTCTGGGTTAGGTCTGGGTTAGGTCTGGGTTAGGTCTGGGTTAGGTCTGGGTTAGGTCTGGGTTAGGTCTGGGTTAGGTCTGGGTTAGGTCTGGGTTAGGTCTGGGTTAGGTCTGGGTTAGGTCTGGGTTAGGTCTGGGTTAGGTCTGGGTTAGGTCTGGGTTAGGTCTGGGTTAGGTCTGGGTTAGGTCTGGGTTAGGTCTGGGTTAGGTCTGGGTTAGGTCTGGGTTAGGTCTGGGTTAGGTCTGGGTTAGGTCTGGGTTAGGTCTGGGTTAGGTCTGGGTTAGGTCTGGGTTAGGTCTGGGTTAGGTCTGGGTTAGGTCTGGGTTAGGTCTGGGTTAGGTCTGGGTTAGGTCTGGGTTAGGTCTGGGTTAGGTCTGGGTTAGGTCTGGGTTAGGTCTGGGTTAGGTCTGGGTTAGGTCTGGGTTAGGTCTGGGTTAGGTCTGGGTTAGGTCTGGGTTAGGTCTGGGTTAGGTCTGGGTTAGGTCTGGGTTAGGTCTGGGTTAGGTCTGGGTTAGGTCTGGGTTAGGTCTGGGTTAGGTCTGGGTTAGGTCTGGGTTAGGTCTGGGTTAGGTCTGGGTTAGGTCTGGGTTAGGTCTGGGTTAGGTCTGGGTTAGGTCTGGGTTAGGTCTGGGTTAGGTCTGGGTTAGGTCTGGGTTAGGTCTGGGTTAGGTCTGGGTTAGGTCTGGGTTAGGTCTGGGTTAGGTCTGGGTTAGGTCTGGGTTAGGTCTGGGTTAGGTCTGGGTTAGGTCTGGGTTAGGTCTGGGTTAGGTCTGGGTTAGGTCTGGGTTAGGTCTGGGTTAGGTCTGGGTTAGGTCTGGGTTAGGTCTGGGTTAGGTCTGGGTTAGGTCTGGGTTAGGTCTGGGTTAGGTCTGGGTTAGGTCTGGGTTAGGTCTGGGTTAGGTCTGGGTTAGGTCTGGGTTAGGTCTGGGTTAGGTCTGGGTTAGGTCTGGGTTAGGTCTGGGTTAGGTCTGGGTTAGGTCTGGGTTAGGTCTGGGTTAGGTCTGGGTTAGGTCTGGGTTAGGTCTGGGTTAGGTCTGGGTTAGGTCTGGGTTAGGTCTGGGTTAGGTCTGGGTTAGGTCTGGGTTAGGTCTGGGTTAGGTCTGGGTTAGGTCTGGGTTAGGTCTGGGTTAGGTCTGGGTTAGGTCTGGGTTAGGTCTGGGTTAGGTCTGGGTTAGGTCTGGGTTAGGTCTGGGTTAGGTCTGGGTTAGGTCTGGGTTAGGTCTGGGTTAGGTCTGGGTTAGGTCTGGGTTAGGTCTGGGTTAGGTCTGGGTTAGGTCTGGGTTAGGTCTGGGTTAGGTCTGGGTTAGGTCTGGGTTAGGTCTGGGTTAGGTCTGGGTTAGGTCTGGGTTAGGTCTGGGTTAGGTCTGGGTTAGGTCTGGGTTAGGTCTGGGTTAGGTCTGGGTTAGGTCTGGGTTAGGTCTGGGTTAGGTCTGGGTTAGGTCTGGGTTAGGTCTGGGTTAGGTCTGGGTTAGGTCTGGGTTAGGTCTGGGTTAGGTCTGGGTTAGGTCTGGGTTAGGTCTGGGTTAGGTCTGGGTTAGGTCGGGGTTAGGTCTGGGTTAGGTCTGGGTTAGGTCTGGGTTAGGTCTGGGTTAGGTCTGGGTTAGGTCTGGGTTAGGTCTGGGTTAGGTCTGGGTTAGGTCTGGGTTAGGTCTGGGTTAGGTCTGGGTTAGGTCTGGGTTAGGTCTGGGTTAGGTCTGGGTTAGGTCTGGGTTAGGTCTGGGTTAGGTCTGGGTTAGGTCTGGGTTAGGTCTGGGTTAGGTCTGGGTTAGGTCTGGGTTAGGTCTGGGTTAGGTCTGGGTTAGGTCTGGGTTAGGTCTGGGTTAGGTCTGGGTTAGGTCTGGGTTAGGTCTGGGTTAGGTCTGGGTTAGGTCTGGGTTAGGTCTGGGTTAGGTCTGGGTTAGGTCTGGGTTAGGTCTGGGTTAGGTCTGGGTTAGGTCTGGGTTAGGTCTGGGTTAGGTCTGGGTTAGGTCTGGGTTAGGTCTGGGTTAGGTCTGGGTTAGGTCTGGGTTAGGTCTGGGTTAGGTCTGGGTTAGGTCTGGGTTAGGTCTGGGTTAGGTCTGGGTTAGGTCTGGGTTAGGTCTGGGTTAGGTCTGGGTTAGGTCTGGGTTAGGTCTGGGTTAGGTCTGGGTTAGGTCTGGGTTAGGTCTGGGTTAGGTCTGGGTTAGGTCTGGGTTAGGTCTGGGTTAGGTCTGGGTTAGGTCTGGGTTAGGTCTGGGTTAGGTCTGGGTTAGGTCTGGGTTAGGTCTGGGTTAGGTCTGGGTTAGGTCTGGGTTAGGTCTGGGTTAGGTCTGGGTTAGGTCTGGGTTAGGTCTGGGTTAGGTCTGGGTTAGGTCTGGGTTAGGTCTGGGTTAGGTCTGGGTTAGGTCTGGGTTAGGTCTGGGTTAGGTCTGGGTTAGGTCTGGGTTAGGTCTGGGTTAGGTCTGGGTTAGGTCTGGGTTAGGTCTGGGTTAGGTCTGGGTTAGGTCTGGGTTAGGTCTGGGTTAGGTCTGGGTTAGGTCTGGGTTAGGTCTGGGTTAGGTCTGGGTTAGGTCTGGGTTAGGTCTGGGTTAGGTCTGGGTTAGGTCTGGGTTAGGTCTGGGTTAGGTCTGGGTTAGGTCTGGGTTAGGTCTGGGTTAGGTCTGGGTTAGGTCTGGGTTAGGTCTGGGTTAGGTCTGGGTTAGGTCTGGGTTAGGTCTGGGTTAGGTCTGGGTTAGGTCTGGGTTAGGTCTGGGTTAGGTCTGGGTTAGGTCTGGGTTAGGTCTGGGTTAGGTCTGGGTTAGGTCTGGGTTAGGTCTGGGTTAGGTCTGGGTTAGGTCTGGGTTAGGTCTGGGTTAGGTCTGGGTTAGGTCTGGGTTAGGTCTGGGTTAGGTCTGGGTTAGGTCTGGGTTAGGTCTGGGTTAGGTCTGGGTTAGGTCTGGGTTAGGTCTGGGTTAGGTCTGGGTTAGGTCTGGGTTAGGTCTGGGTTAGGTCTGGGTTAGGTCTGGGTTAGGTCTGGGTTAGGTCTGGGTTAGGTCTGGGTTAGGTCTGGGTTAGGTCTGGGTTAGGTCTGGGTTAGGTCTGGGTTAGGTCTGGGTTAGGTCTGGGTTAGG